>OX589599.1:18010462-18478874 GCA_951329385.1 Polia nebulosa | reverse complement strand
TGTATCAACATTATAACAATGCTAAACGTAGACCTCGGGCCGTTTTTGAACTCGAGACTCCAAACAAACGGGACTTCCTCTTTTCCGGCTTACGAACAAACATTAGGGCTTTTGATAAAACTTATAATTTATCATAAAATTCTGACTCATAGCAACTTTTAGGGAAATACCTTGTCCTCACGCTACGAGTAGGAAGCTACTAATGTAATATTCCAAATGATCCTGTATAGTTATTTATGTATGTCTCATAATAGTAAATAAATAGTAGGCATACGATTCGTAATAATTTGTGTACAGTTGTTGTGAATCACTCCACTTGGTGATTTAAGAGTAGGGCGCCTTCTGCGCAAGTAATGCACAGCGTGGTATTTGTAGGAACAATGTAACAGATGGCCGATCGTACTAAGTAAATTATGCCTTGTGATATTTAATAGTAGAAAAGTCAACGACAACGATCGTGCTAGGTATGTATTCACAATAATTCAATATTTAATGGTAGTTTGAAGTAGGACTAAACTTCATATTAGTTTGTATAAATCTAGATTTAATTATAATATAGGGATTGATATTTGTATTTATTGCTTGTCAATGAATGCTATTAAAATCATCGTAAAAATTGCAGTATTAACTAAGACACACGAGTTTGTCATCGCAGGCGGTGAACTGGCCACCTGGTGTTAATATCTGGGTACTGTAAGACAATCAGGCGAGTGTACCTAAACAGATCTCATAGTAGCTTGAAGTATGAGTAAGCTATATGTAAATTTGTAAGTAAGACAGTCTGTTAGGAACACTGTATGTTAGTTTATATATTGATTAGGTCTCATAGTAGCTTGAAGTATGAATAAGCTCTATGTGGATTTGATCATACGAGATTTGTTGACAGATGTGTCATATGAATTACATCTCGTGGCATTTTAAGAATAAGGCTCCGATCGCGCGAATTATATGCCTGTATTTTCATATGACACAGCTACATGTATACCTAGTGAAATAGGTTTCAAACAGGGCTCAATGTAATTTTCACGTAGGATAAGAAATTATTTTAACTTTGTATACAGCAGCTAGGACAACATTTTTTGTGTTATCCTAGTCTTTGTAATAACGTGTCTTTGTAACAATGAGCGGCCTTTCATTATTTTAGAAGAATGAGATTTTTTGCGCCCGCAAAAAATTACGACCGATGCGGCGCGCAATGGTTGGCCGGGCGACGTATTGTTATGCCCCCGCCACTACAGTAAAACAGGGCTGGGTGACCGGTGCGGTATGAGTACAATCGGCCCTCAGCTCTCCAACAAACAACATCGGGAATAACAAGGAATAAAATCAAGAAAGCCGAGAACAATCTTTGTTTTATTGTTACAAGCGACAACCTACGTCAGAACAACCTACATACAGACCACATCATTTGCTAGCCTGCGAGCCGGATTCAAGAACGAAGAATGCAGACGAAGTACGAGGATCTGCGGCAATAGCGATACACGGAACTTGGCTGTCGCTGACCGGTTTTTGGATCCGACCGGTTTCACCCGAACGCGAGCAAGTAAGGAGATTCTCACTGGACCCGCCGGCGTCACCATATTCGAGAATGGCGGACAACAGCACACCAGGACCTTCTGGACTTCAAGTCACAGTTACTACGACTCGACGAAGATTGCCGGCCACGTCGATGAGGTCGCAGCGATCAACAACAAGCGCCACAACAAGAATTAAGATGGCAGCATTGGAGGCAGCAAAGAAGCTGGCAGCCCTTCTAAAAGAAGAACTACAGCTGGAAGAAGAGCTGGTCAAGAAGAGGCTAGCAGTTGAGGTGTCGGCAATCAATGATGAAGAGAGCGTGCAAGGAGAACAAGAGCCCACTCCTCCTCGTGAAGAATCCCAACAGAGAGTGGATGAATGGTTGAGGGCAAACACTCTTAACTCACGGGAGGAGGAGGAACCCAAGCAGCTACGCTTCGAAGCATCCCAAGCGAGATCGCCGACCCCAACATCGACGAACAGCATAGAACACTTGGCGGTAACGTTGGAGATGATGGCCAGGCCTAAACATATTGACCTGCCTACCTTCTCCGGGGCGGCCGACGAGTGGTTTCCATTCAAAGCAGCCGTGAAGGATGTCACGGAGATGTACCAGATGTCGGCGGTTGAGATCCTGCTATGGCTGAGAAGTTGCCTCGAGGGAGAAGCAAGAGATGCCGTGGCCGCCCTCCTGTATACAGCTACTGATCCTGACGTGATCATGAGGACCCTCGAGCAGCGCTTCGGCAGACCGGAAGTTATTATAGACCGGGCACTAGAGGACCTCAAAAAACTACCAAAGCCTGGTACATCGGTGGCGGAACTCAACAGTTTCGCCGTCAAGCTTCAAAACGTCATATGCATGCTGAAGACCTTAGACCAGAGAGGCTACCTGCATAACCCCCTGATGATGCGCGAAGTATTGGACAAGCTCAGCCCGCATCTCCGATCCCGATGGTGCGACTACGCGTACGATCACGAAGGTACAGCGGATCCGGCGATTGTCCTGATGTCACGGTTCCTGATGCGAGAGGCGGACAGGGCGTTTAGATATGCATACACCCCGTCTACGAGCGCCGGGACTCAGAGGAAAGAGACCCGACCCACCGTGACAATCAAGAAGAAGACGAGCGAGGGAACGGAGGAAGAGAAGAACAAGTGCCCCAAGTGCGAGCAAGCTCACGTTCTCACGCAGTGCCCAAGGTACAAGGCACTCACAGTGGAGCAGCGATGGAACTTCCTCAAAGAAAAGAGGATATGTTTCAAGTGCGCACAAAAACAACACAGGCGCATGAATTGCAAGGCAAAGCTGTGCGGCGTGGATCAGTGTCGCCGCCCACATCACGCGACCCTCCATCAAACCCCTGAGTAAACTAATAACATGGTTATTTTATATTAATGTAGACGACGCAGAGACGTGCCTGACTCATGTATGTGTGATGAACTAACAAAGACAATGAACAGTAGTGGTTAAGATCAATGTAGTAGAATAAGATATTTAGGATGATCGTGTATAGTTATGTACCTACGTCTCAAGATAGTAGATAAATACCTAGTAGGTTCATATAAGATTCGTAATAATTTGTGAACTAAACAGTTGTTGTGAATCACGCCACTTGGTGATTTATGACTAGGGCGCCTGCGCAAGTAATGCACCGCGTGGTATTTTATGTAGGAACAATGTAACAGATGCCGATCGTACTAGGTGAATTATGTAGGAATGTCACAGACAACGAACGTGCTATGTATTCACTTAAAATAATACAATATTTAATGGTAGTTTGAAGTAGGACTAACTCCATACTAATTTGTAGGTATATTAAACACGTCTCATAGTAGCTTGAAGTATCAGTAAGCTCTATGTAAAATAAGTAAGACAGTCTCTTAGGAACACTATGTTAAATTTGTATATTGATTATAATAATAGCTTGAAGTATGAATAAGCTCTATGTTAATTTTTAAGTAAGATACCTAGTCTGGTAGGAACACTGTTTGTGATTTATATGTTGAATAGGCCCATCGGCTTGAAGTATGAATAAGCTCTATGTGGAATTGAACTTAAGGCGTATATATCTGCCAAGTGGCGCCCTCATTAAACAAAAAATCGTAGCAAAGCGTAGAAAATAAAGATTAAAGAATCCTATGTTGCGTTTGTTACAATTTTTTTGCTTACTACTTTGGATACGAAACATTTTAAGTCCTGTTTTAACCACGTAAAAATACCTTATCCTCTTTGTAACAAACGCAACATATGATTCTTTCATTTTTATTTTCTATGCTAAGATACGATTTTTTATTCAATGAGGGCGCCACTTATGCAGAGATAGACATTTGTTTTCAGATGTGTCATATGAATCTCATGGCATTTTAAGGCGCAATATACGCTACCGCGTCTAAACGGCTAGTCTTATTTCTTTGATAATGATAAAAATATGTGTTACTTAAGAAAATTTTCTTCGCAATTTGATATACGAATAATAGAAATTATATTTCAATAACATAGTGTAATTAATTTGTAAATTTATGTCTCACGCGGATAAAATTTTTTATAAAACTGTCACCATTTTAAAGATAATTTAATTATTTATTGTACTTGTTTTAGTACGATACCTGTTGTTTTATGTATAATAAATTAATAATGCGTCTAATTCGGAACAGCGCTCCTTGATGGGCGATTCCTATTTCTGGTTGGACGTACCGACGCGTTGCGTGAGCTCCACAGAACACGCAAGCTAGCTACTCAAGGCCGTTGGCATATAACTATGCCTGTATTTTCATATGACACAGCTGCATGTATATAGGGTTAGCATTTAGAAATTTGAAAAGTCTTGACAAAAAGCATGACAATAAAAGTCCGGACATTTTAGTCACAAAATGCAAACTTTACTACTTAATTACAGTCTGTTGTAGGATAGGCATTAGCAATAAAAAACATAGCGAAAACTAGCGTTGTTTTACGTAAAACTATTTTTGTTTTGAAGAAAATATTTTATGTTTGAACTAAAGGTTGTTCCAAATAAACGTGCAATAACGGTCATTGACCCACCTACATTTATTGACATTTTTAATTTGAAAAACGGAATTAATGACTCAAAGCTGTCCCGAATCAACATCTCTCGTGATCCTTAACATTGTCTAATAATGAAAAACGATTTATATTTAATTGTTCAGGTACCTACGAAGAGTTATTAGAGAAAGGTCAATGTACTTTATTGCAAATTTATCTGAAACATAGTATAGTTAGGGTTTGGGTTTGGGTTTTGGTAGGGGAAGGCCAAAGAAACGATGGTTGGACTGTGTGAAAGAGGATATGGGTAAAAAAGGGGTGACTACAGAGATGACGACTAATAGAGGAGTATGGAAGAAAAAGACATGTTGCGCCGACCCCAAATAAATTGGGATAAGGGCAGGAGAATGATGATCTGAAACATAGTATAGTTGATTGTTTGCAATAGAAGATTTATTGTTTGATCTCGTTATGGTGATTGTTAAGTATATTTTGTATTTCGATAAATAAGAAGTTAATAAAGATCAAAGGCTTATTTGATATTAGATATATAAGTTTTATTATTCGTATTCCATCTAAGCCAAAAAATACGGACAAATTAGAGTGCCGGACAAAAGTCTAGAAGCCCGGACATATCCGGACGGATGGTAACCCTACATGTACTTATAGTGAAATATGTTTCAAACAGGGCTTTGTAATTTTAACATGATAGACATTATATTAAGTTTGTAGTATAGCAGCAGCTAGGACAACAATGTTTGTGTTATCCTAGTCTAGATTGAATGATAAATGATAAATGATGTTTATTCAGTAAATAGGTTACAAGGAACACTTTTACACGTCAATGTTTTTTGTCAGTTTAAGCTAGATGAGGCCGGTGTTTCCTAGCTGACTACCCTGAGAAGAAACACCGAAACAAACTCAGAGGTCAAAGTCTCTTTTAGTGTTCAAATCCATACAATGTGGACTGGTTAGATCATATGAGAACCATGTACGTTTATGTCTGGGATGAGCTTTATGAAGAAAGCAACACACGAATTCGAGTGGACCTGTCCAGACAGTGCAAGCATTTGTCAGTCATCGCGAAGCTCAACTCAGAACTCTGAGGTGCTCAACGAACCGACGAACAATACCAAAGTAAGGACATTTGAGTAGGCCGCAAAAAATACTCAAACTGCCAGACAATCATAAAATCTACATGAATATAACGACATACATAGTTCGCGCATTCACATTATTCTATATGAGGACCATGCAGCTTAGTGTCTGTAGTGGTCTTTTGAAGAAAGAACCAAACATATTTGAGTGGACCTGTCCAGTCAGTGCAAGCATTTGTCAATAGTCGAATAGCTCAACTTAAAAACCACTAAGGAGCTCAATGACATGACGAACAATACCAAAGAAAAGACATTTGGGTAGGCCGCAAAAGTACTCAAACTGTCAGACAACGTTGAAAATTACTGTAAAAAGGAGGAGAAAATAATAATAATAACCCACATAGTCCTCACATTTACAATAATTAAGTAATCAAAAAAAAAAAAAAAAATATAATACTTTACAAAGTAAATATTTGTGTCAAACAAAATAGTAATCATAATATGTCAATCAAAAAAATAAAAATAAATATAATACTTAACAAAGTATTCAAGTCAAAAAAAAATAATAATAATAATAAAATGTCAATAAAAAAATAAAATAAAAAATATAATACAATACTATACAAGTATTCATGTCAAAACGAATATTAAAAAAAAAATATATATATAAAAAATTTTTCATCAGTAAGTAGTAGGTACATATGAAAACAATGGCTCATGTATATCATTGAAGCAGCTCAATCCCACGCCTTTTTGTCCTCAAGAAAGTCATTAATTGTGTAAAAAGCTTTCTGGCATAGCTTACGTTTAATAAATGATTTAAATTTATTTATGCTTAGTTCTTGAATTTGGCTAGGAAGTTTATTATAGAAACGTATACATTGACATCTAAACGAACCACCTATTTTTTTCTTGAGCCTGGTTTTTGGTACAATTTTGTGTTTGTTCCTAGTATTTATGCTATGGATATCACTGTATCTTTTAAACAGATTAATATTTTTATGTGCATACATGAGATTCTCATAAATATATTGAGAGGGAACAGTCATAATATTAATCTCTTTAAATTTGTCTCTGAGGGAGTGTCTGGGACTTAATTTATAAATTGCACGAATAGCCCTTTTCTGTAAAACAAAAATTGTCTGAATATCGGCGGCATTACCCCACAACAGAATGCCAGATTGAGGACATAGCATAGATCATAAGACGTAGGAAACGGTCTATGTCAAGAATATACTATTAAATGTATGAATGTTATAAGTAGGTATATAGGTACCTACATTTAGTAAACAAAGTACTTAGCTAGTAGAAAAAATAGCACGAGGCAACTTTCTAATTCCTCGTGTAACTTTCTTAAATAAAACAACTCAAAATTAGTAAGGTTTATTTTAATACCTCCTGTTCATACAACACATTATTAGCACACTTTTCCTAATGTCAGTTATGTATTGTTCTTGATACCATGTTAAACCTACCTACCCTAGATTGTGGTGAGAAATGAATCTTTATTAATAAAGATTTATTTATTAAAACTCTTTAATAAAAAAATAAACCGAAGAAAAAGAACTAAAAAGCAAAAAAAAAAGAAAGACGACCTCTGCCGGACTTGCCCCACCCCAAGCAAGCGTCGTCATATCGACCGGTACTGTGCTTCTAGCATCCAGCGGATTCATAGCGAGCCTTCCCATAATTGCCTTACAGATTACAACAAAGCATAGCAACAGAAAAAAAAGGTTCGAACTCCTTTAAAAAAATGTTCGGACCCCAACAGCCGGGCATCCGACGACAGCTGTGTCGTGTGTGACGTCACGAGAACCCGAGGCCCAAATTACTACGCCACAAAAGTTTGGTGAGCACAAAATAACAACACACAATAGTGTAGTATAACACTGTATTCAGTAGTGTACCTTACCCAAGATTTCTGGGGCGTTACACCGAGATCCTTAGGGGCTCGAATTTGTAAGAGTTGGCAGCACTGCCGATTTAGGATTCCGATTTAGGAGTCGAATTTAGTGTAGTTTGATCGCTAGCTTCCTACTTCCTAGTTAGATTGGATTCTTCCTAAATTGGGTCCCTTGATATCGGAAGGTGTACTATGTGTAGTTTAGATGACAATGCAGTGACGTCATTCTAAATCCAATCTATCGGACTCCCAAAGATGGCGGGCTAGTTATTTTTTATGAATTTCCCTTAGACTATGAAAGGTTATAGACAGTGTCAAAAGCCAGCAATCTGAAGTACCAAAATGAGAAGCCGGCTTGTATCTGTACCTACACGCGAAATAAACTCACACAGACAAAATGAGAAGCCGAAACGTCATCGTTATGTTTGTCGAGTTCAATCACTCATTTTAACGATCCGGCTTCATTTAAGGCGCAGTTATACGACTTTTAAAGGTTTTTAATTGAACATCAAGTCTAAACGACTAGTCTTAAATCTTTAAAAATATATGTTACTCTAGACTATTTCCGTGATAATTTGATCTGAGAATACTTGAAATAATATTTTTATAACATAGTGTAATTAATTTGTAAAGTTATGTCAAACGCGGATAAAAATTGAGAATCACGTAAAAACCATAAAGCGTATTTTTATGAAACGCCCACACCCTCTCACAGGCATCCTTTCTGTGAGAGGGTGTGGGCTGTAATCCAACACGCGGGCCTAAGGCGGATTGGTGGATATGTCACATACATGTCTTCGATTTTTGGTTCTAGTACATGCCGGTTTCCTCACGATGTTTTCCTTCACCGTTTTGAGAGCAGTGGTGATGAAATAATTTACTCAAAGTAAAGCGCCTGGCTGGGTTTGAACTCACGACCTACAACTTGTAAGTCACGGCCAATACACTGCTCTCAATACTTAAACTATAATATTAATAGAAAGTCAGATTGCTTTTCTATGGAAAAACTGACAAAAAATAATATTTATTCAATGGTTAGATTTCTGGGGCTGGAAAACAAAAATAGAATTAATTAAATAGTTTACCTCAATGGGGATCGGCCTAACCTTTTAAACCTTTTTGGTCAACTTGGCTCAAGACCAATAGAACAAGTAAATCATGTTGGCTGTCGCTAGACCTGCGGAGAGCATTGTCACGTGAGTCACGTCTAAGTAATGTCATTGCCATACATTTTGTAGTAAGTGTTAGCGTGAACGCTGACACAAAAGTATTTTGATTTGATTTGATTTTGATTAGCTCCAGATAGACTCTTCAACATCAACAGCACAAACTTGAAATGTTGTAGGTAAGTAACCTTCTTGTTAGTTTTACTATAAGAAACTTTTTTCAGGTTTCATCGTTTCAGGTAGGTACTGCGAACAGCCTCAACAACATTATTATATCACCGGATATATAGACAAAAAAATATTGCACCGCTAGGTAGTCTTGGCTGGCCCTAATGTGAACCTTTTTGAACACCTCAAAAGATCTATTCACCGCATTATCCACCCTATGTACCTACCATTAAGTTTGGTATTCGTCCAAACTTTTTGATTGGAATGACCCTGCGCTGACGACCTGACGTCCGTTGATTTAAAAAATAAGAAAATTGATACCTTGATCAAATCGGTTGGAGCTGGATCGCGCGATTCTAACTTTAGTACTAACTTGAATTACGAAAACCGCCCTTCCTGCAATGACCTAAAGGTCAAAGCCGCTGAGTCAAGTGGTACCTACATTAGGTAGTGCCGCAAGCCTTGTCGCGTGGTCAAAGGTGAGACAAAGAAATATTGCACGGCTAGGTAGTCTTGGTTGGCCCTAATCTGTACCTATTTGAACACCTCAAAAGATCTATTCACCGCATTATCCGCCCTATGTACCTAGCATTAAGTTTGGTATTCGTCCAAATGTTTTGACTGGAATGACCCTGCGCTGACGACCTGACGTCCGTTGATTTAACAAATAAGAAAATTGATACCTTGATCAAATCGGTTGGAGCTGGATCGCGCGATTCTAACTTTAGTACTAACTTGAATTACGAAAACCGCCCTTCCTGCAATGACCTAAAGGTCAAAGCCGCTGAGTCAAGTGGTACCTACATTAGGTAGTGCCGCAAGCCTTGTCGCGTGGTCAAAAGTGAACTATACCAATACTGGATTTGACAGAATTTTTTTAACGCTTCGGTAATCTCGACAAACGGGTAAATTATGAACTATGTACAGTCCTATTGTTAAAGTATTCGTTTTTTGTCACGATTTGTTGTGTTTCTATGTAGTGTATTTTATAATACATTACTCTCCTGCAGTAAGCCATAGAAAGGGAAGGGGATTCTTGAGCAAGGTAATCGTTAAATCTTAGTTAATGCCATCTACCTCAGCCAGCCCTGCTGGATTTAAAAATAAAGACGTCATTGAGCAATTAAAATCAACCGTACATCAGTGGTTAGTGGTTACTATTTGAGTTTGACAGCGTTTTTATTTCGGAGCAGTTTATAGGTGATTTAGTGCAAAAAGTGTTGATTGTCTTACACTCAATTGACTTCGATAACCACTCCGTTATAGTAGGGGAGCCCACGAGGCTAAATGGGGATTTACTCGAGCGTCGTAGAGACCTATTGGGATGCAAAGCTTAGATGATAAGAACAAAAAAATGTTATATGATATATACCTTTACATCGGTGGGGGAAGCGGCTATAGATTTTTAAATATGTAAAAAAAAACTGTTGCATGGACATCCTCGAGCGCGTCAGATATTGATAGCATCAATGCCCTACGTATTTTTAATAATGTACGTATGTTAATCTGATCGTTTGCATGATGCGGGTGGTTGTATTTAAGGGTTGAAAATGAAAAAAAAAAAAAATTAATCGAGCGCGTCAGATTTTCTAAGGGAGTGTTAAGTGCACCAAAAAAAAGCTCTCATTCACTAATCTGACGATTTCAATGGGACGCAAACTCGCGGCCATTTTCATAATGTGCAAAAAAATTCGCCATTTTGAAATACTCAAGCGCGTCAGATTAAGATATATATGGTTCATCTTTATGTTCTAAACGTACTGTCTCATAATCTGACGATTATCTAGAGGGATTCGCCTGATCTGATAAAAAAAAATTAGAAAAACGGTTCATCTTAAAGGCCATCCCTGCAACTTCCCGTTAATTCCATTCCTGGGCGCTTAAAATTGTACTTATGACATTTTTGAGCTCAAAATATAATTTATGTGATATTTTGAGCTCGCTGAGTTCAAAGAAATAATATTTCTATGCATTTGAGCTCTCCCAGCTCGAAAGTCTGATAGAAGTTTCATAGCACACTATTTTTGGAATTTTCAAACCGCAATAACTTTTGAATGGATCAAGCAATTTTCACGCGGTTGGCGGCATTCGACGCAGTTTTATCATCCTCATAAGTAATTTTGCAATTTTAATTGATCGACCCACAAATTTCGGAGTAATCCCGAAAAAACACTTTTTCGGGTTTCTTTCGTTCGCGATATCTCTTGAACGAATCAACCGCTTTTGACCAGCTTGGTGGCGATCGACGTGGTTTTTCAAGCTCAAAGGCGGATTAGTTTTTGAAGTTGATCGATAAAGCCGGTTAAAAGTTATTCCAAAAAAACCACTTTCAAAAAAAAAAAAAAACTTATTTTTTTTGAGATTTTTCAAAATTTCTCAAAATCTGTCGGTCCGAATCGGTTCAAATTCACAGGAAATCTAATTTTGAGGGAAATATTTAGAACGCCGTTTAGTCGTTCAAAAGTTATAAGCGAGTCACACACACACACACACACACATACATACATACATACAGACATAGTGACAACATCACGGAGGTAGTCAGGGAAGCTTCCTATGACCTTAAAACGTCAAGATCTGATGAAAACTCGATTTTCGCAAAACGGGGTAAAACCAATAACTTCCAGAATTGTTTAAAATGGCATTTTGCGTCATGGCAACAGAAACCAGAGTGGGGACGGAGTGAGAGAGTAATAGATAGAGAAAGAGTGAGAGAGGAATAGAAACGCGGAGAAGGAAATGTAGGCATCACGCAGCTGCACGCATTTAACTTTATCGACGAATTTTTGTTATGTCGGCTTGCGGAAATCGTCAGATTATATATTTTTCATTATTCTTGAATTATTTCCTTCAAAATAAAAAAAAATTTAGCTACGCTCGAGAATGTCGAGATGACGCTTTTTTTTACAACTTTGTTGCCCTCCCCTTTTTTTACGTCACTCTCAAATTGTCAGATTAGTGGAATATACACTTTTTAGGATGTAGTTAACTCACCCTACCTTAATCTGACGCGCTCGAGAATTTCTGATGGTCAATTTTTTTTTACTAATCTGATCCTGTATCCTTCACGGGCGGCCTTATATATGGGCCTCATGTTTTGTGGAGGTACTTAATCGGGTACAAGGTATCCCCCTGTATCTGTTGTTGTTGTGTTGTATCTGTTGTATGTTAATCTGCCGCGCTTTAGTAAATCCCGAAATCCCCGCTTGGGCTCCCCTACTATTAGCCCATTATGACGAGTGTGGCGACTATGGCAATATTCCCTGGACCATTCGTTGTGTAGTATCTATTGGTCTATTATACAGATCATACGATTAAATGTTTGTGGTGGGCCTTGAAAGAGAAAGGTTTGCCTGGGAAGTATGTTGAGTTGATTCGTGCTATGTACAGACAATCTAGTACCTACGTCCGGTCGGCTGCTGGCAACACCGATGAGTTCAGTGTGGCTGTAGGCTTACATCAAGGGTCGGCTTTAAGTCCTTACCTCTTCCTGTTAATTATGGACGCTCTTACGTCAGAAATACAGGAGGAGGCACCCTGGTGCATGCTGTTTGCCGACGACATTGTTCTGGTCGGTGAAGACCTGAGATCCAGAGCAGATTGGAGAATTGGCAACAGAAGCTGGAGAAAGTTGACTTGAAAATCAGCAGAACCAAAACTGAATACATGTTCTGCGATTTCGGCGGTCTCTCCAGTTCTGAAGCTATAGTGCTAGATGGCGCGCTTCGCCCAGTCTGCTCCGATTTTCGGTATCTCGGTTCACTCGTGCAAAGCGATGGCGAAATAGATCGGACTGTTAAGCACAGAATTAACACTGGATGGATGAAATGGCGGCAGGTCACTGAGACTATCTGCGACTCTCGCATTCCCCTTAAACTTAAGGGGAAGATTTATAAAACAATGGTCAGACCTGCTGTCTTGTATGGTTCAAAATGTTGGGCCACAAAAGGGATGAATGAAAAGCAATTGCATGCGGCTGAGATGAGAATGCTAAGAGCGATGTGTGGTATTACGCGCATGGATAGAATTAGGAATGAGTATATAAGAGGAAGTCTGAAAGTGGCACCGCTGACTGAAAAGTTGTGTGGAAATCGATTGTCGTGGTATGGGCATGTGATGCGGAGAAATGAAGAAAATGTCCTGAGGAAAGTCTTGTGTATGGATGTGGATGGCTATAAGAGTAGGGGAAGGCCAAAGAAACGATGGTTGGACTGTGTGAAAGAGGATATGGGTAAAAAGGGGGTGACTACAGAGATGACGACTAATAGAGGAGTATGGAATAAAAAGACATGTTGCGCCGACCCTAAATAAATTGGGGTAGGGGCAGGAGAATGATGATGACGATTAATGATTACCGTACCTACATGACGATGGCCATGAGCTTCATTCAATACACGTTGGATGACATTCGCAGACAAAGACAGGATTATGAACTGCCTAGCAATAACCTAAAGTCCATTCTTACATAATCTACTTAGTTTAGTAATATCTTAATATCTTTTTCAATGATATACATGAGCCATTGTTTTCATATGTACTACTTATAATAAACACTGATGATTTTTTTTTTTATATACATATATTTTTTTTTAATATTCGTTTTTGACATGAATACTTGTGTAGTATTATATTATATTTTTAATTTTTTTTTTGATTGACATATTATCATTACTATTTTGTTTGACACGAATATTTACTTTGTAAAGTATTTTAATTTTTTTTTTATTTAAGTAATAAAAAAAAATATATAATACTAGGTACTACTAAATATTATTGTAAATGTGGGGACTATGTGGGTTATTATTATTATTTTCTCCTCCTTTTTACAGTAATTTTTAACGTTGCCTGACAGTTTGAGTACTTACTTTTGCGGCCTACCCAAATGTCTTTTCTTTGGTATTGTTCGTCAAGTCATTGAGCTCCTTAGTGGTTTTTAAGTTGAGCTATTCGACTATTGACAAATGCTTGCACTGACTGGACAGGTCCACTCAAATATGTTTGGTTCTTTCTTCAAAAGACCACTACAGACACTAAGCTGCATGGTCCTCATATAGAATAATGTGAATGCGAGAACTATGTATGTCGTTATATTCATGTAGATTTTATGATTGTCTGGCAGTTTGAGTATTTTTTGCGGCCTACTCAAATGTCCTTACTTTGGTATTGTTCGTCGGTTCGTTGAGCACCTCAGAGTTCTGAGTTGAGCTTCGCGATGACTGACAAATGCTTGCACTGTCTGGACAGGTCCACTCGAATTTGTGTGTAGCTTTCTTCAAAAAGCTCATCCCAGACATAAACATACATGGTTCTCATATGATTTAACCAGTACACATTGTATGGATTTGAACACTTTAAAAGAGACTTTGACCTCTGAGTTTGTTTCGGTGTTTCTTCTCAGGGTAGTCAGCTAGGAAACACCGGCCTCATCTAGCTTAAACTGACAAAAAACATTGACGTGTAAAAGTGTTCCTTGTAACCTATTTACTGAATAAACATCATTTATCATTTACTTACATAATCTACTTAGTCAAGAAATACTTAGGTACCTACGTACTTAAAGGCTCAATTACACCTTCCGATTTCAAGGGATCCAATTTAGGAACAAACTAACTAGAAAGTAGGAAGCGAGCGATTACACTATCCTAAATTGAACTCCTAAATCGGGCTCCTAAGTCGGCACTGTTGCCAACTCTTACAAATTCCAGTCCCTAACAGAATATCAAAAGTCGCTCTAAAGTCTCTTAAAAACTGATTCTACCAGGAGCGGACTAAAACATAAAAAGAGCGGACTCAGATTCTTTTTCTGGGAAAGGGACTTTGGGAAATTTTATTTTATTTTAAACACATACAAAAATACCAATAGCCCATTTGTGGCGACAAAGTCGCTAATTTGGCAACACTTAGCTCTAAATTGAAGTGATGCGATTACACTATCTTAAATCGTACACAATTTAGGAAGTCAAATCGGGACCTTTCAATCTTACTAAATCGGACACTAACTGCTCTAACTGGTATTAGGTACACCTTCCTGTTTCCTAAATTGGGTCCCAAATTACCCTATTAATACTATCCAAAAATTTAAAATTATTTAGTTGGTTAATTTATAGTCACCTATATAAGCAGTCCAAAACTTTTAGCTCCGATATATTGGCGCCATTTTGCCATAATCCAAATGGCTATCAAATGTCAGAATAGAGCCAACCAACATGCCAAACATAGCCCATCATCGTGGAGATGAACTATAAAGCCTGCACTACACGACTCGCGAAGTTGAGCGAATACGATAGTGTAGAGGGGCACTTCGGTTCGCTTCGTGCCACCTCGGCTCGCATATTGCAAACTTCGGTCAACTTCGAAGAGGACTTCGTGAAGTAATTTCGCGAGTAGTGTAGTGGCTGCATTACAGAAGATAATACATAACCAAAACACGTGTTACTAATTACACGCCTTGAATTTAAGCGATGAATCAGTAAATAGCCGGTCTGCAATAATTTAGCTAATAATGCTCATTCATTTCTACCGGTTTTAACTAACCATTGGATTTTGAACTTGACCTTCTAGCAGATTAGGTCGATTTTAGTTTGGATTTACACTGTCATTTAACTCGGATATTGATTTATGAATTCTCGAAGGTCATTCTCTTTCCTTTCAGCTGTTTTTAAATAGAACATGAAATAAGTACTTACCTGCATACTTTTTATGGTTAAGAAAGTATTTTTACGGCAGAGCTCAGTGTCTTACTTGTAGCTAATTTAACTCATTCTAACAAACAATAAGTACGTCAATAAAAATGTGATTATGCCCATAGCGAGTTTTATTTGCTCTTAGAGAAGTCACGATAAGAAGCTTCGTTAGCTGCAGGGCTCTCGTTTCATCAAGATCATTAAATGTACTAAACCTAACCTAAAAATATTTCCAGATTCCAACTGTGCCAAGTGACACACATGACATAGGTACATATCGTTAGTCATTATTTTAACTTGGACTAATTAACAGTTTTAAGTTATAGCTAATTGATTTATCTAGAACCAGAATAAAAAATGATGTGTTAAATAATAAAAGCGCTAAGGAACTATCATTCAGCCTATCTTTAAGTAGCCAAAATTTTAACCGACAGATTAACCGTATCCTTGAACTTAGTTCTCGGAATTTTAAGTAGAAAATTACGTAATTTACCTACGAAATTTCGAAGCGTCGACTTACTTGAAATGTTCTATTTCTTGATTATCTTACCTATGTACTCTACGCACGGCAGCGTTGTCTAGATCGATGTCCAACGACCCATTCACGTGCTACGGTGGTCAATTAAAATAATTTGAATGTACTGTTCAATGGATGTTATCTGAACTCAGTCACTACTTTAGCTCGTGATCGGCGCTTTACGTAAGCTGTAAAATGACGGGACGTCATTAATTTGACGCGTTGTAGCTACGTCATCATCAAAATGTGTATACTTGGCATAGCGCGGACTTCAAAGTTGTAATCGTGGACTCCACACAGAAAACCTATTGTTTTATTTATATTAAAGTGACACCCATTGTTTTAAAATTTTATTCTGATTATGAGAGAACCATTTCCTCAAAAGGCTTTCGTCCTTGACTCCTCTATTTATCGTGTACGTACGCGCAGCGGAATGTTGTTGAATTTAAAGATTTTAATTATGCAGATATTTAGTGTATGACGTCGTATAATTGTGTATGGTAAAAAAAAATTTGTGCACGCAACCATTGTGGAGAAATTCACCAAAAACTGATTCCGCTGGGCGAACGTTGTCCTGGCGGAACTTTTTTTAATCCATAGACTTTAGAAGAAAAGAGATGTGTCCAAAAATTAGTGTGTATTTGTGTGTAATTGTGTATGTATGAATAAAACTAGTGCATGCATAAACTTCGGAGAAATTCAAGTTTCCGCTACGCGAACGTTTGGCCATTAGCTAGTTTTCATATAAAGCGCTTACATAGAGAACTGTAGATTTTTACATACGTTGTTTTGAATTTGTTTATATTTGTTTAAAAAACAGATTTAGAAAAAATCGTAGGGCTTAAAAGATAAAAATATAAACGTAAAATACGCTTATTAGGTCTTAGTTCTTAAAGTATGCACTTTGGGGTCTAGATTTTCACGTTAATACAAACCTTGTAAGTGTCTGCAACATGTTGCCAAGTATCAATGATGTTCCGTTAGTAACTAAAGAGTTATAGGACAAATTTACCATGAACAGATCACTGTTTACAAAGCAGTCAAATATCACGACGTTCTGAAGGAATTGCATGGTAATATGTATGTCAATAATTAGTGTATTCATTCAACTATTCTTATGCAAAATTTCATGTCATTAAATTCAGTAATTAAAGAAAAACAATTATAATACTGACGAAGCATCGAAAACCTACATAACCCGACCAAGTTCGGATGGCTACAAAAAAGCGGCCGTGCAATATATTTAGGTAACATCCCAAAATTTACAGTATAATACCGGTATTTAATTGGTATAGGTGATAACACAATTGTTGTTTCGATATAATTTATAGGTCATTTATTTTTGTACACCTACTTTTTTAAATGTATTTGACTATGACAGAAAGTAGGTACTATTTACGTAGGTACTTTATTTAAGTATGCGCTTGAGACTTGAGATATAATCTAAATATATTATTTAAGACAAATAAAATTCATCCTTAAATTCATTCCTGAGGCATTAAGTCCGCCTCTGTACTTGTATGTGCGTGAAGTGTTAAATAAATAAATAAATTCATACAGCTAATTTCTATTGAAGATTTCACGGATCAGGATTCTAACTATAGACCCCTTAGGGAAATTAAATATTTACCACATGTAAGTATGTACTACTATTTAGGTAAATATTTATCATATTGTAGCTTATTACACTATTTAACCAATAGACTAGGCATGCACGAGCGTTCCCCTTTGCAACTTTAGTGGATCAAACAATCTAATAACTTAAAAAAAACTACTTCTTGAATCGTTTTTTTTTTCTTATGTATGTGAGCGTGTTCCCCCGCACCCCACCAAAATATGCAGAATTATTTTGTTCGAAGTTCGGTACGCTTAATCCTTTAGTTAAATAGTCTAAGTATTGTAGTTATGAATTGATCAAAAATATTCTTGTGTGAAAAAATAGACAACGCGCTGCGCGCAACGAGCGATAGGCGGCTTCCCGCTTGAAACGGTACTGTCATCCTTGAAGAAAAGAGAGGGCAATATGTTTTCGCGCGTATTCGTTTGCTGTTGAACTTGAACCTGATTTTGTTTCAGCCCCAGTCACAAACAAATAAATGTGCAGTCAAGGACAATGTGCGTATGCGCTGTTGTTTTGCTATGCATCGCCAATTCTCTGTAATAATAATATTGACAAAGTGTGTTATTAATGTTATAGTGTAACAGTGAAGCATAACATAATTATGTAGTAGGAATATTGAGTGAATGATAGTGAGAAGCTGATAACAGATATAAGGTAAGATTTTATAATAAATTAATAGCTATAGACTTATTCATTTACGTAGGTAATTTATTAGGCAGATAAATTATAATAATTGTGTTATGTTAACATTGGACAGACACCATAAACCCAAGTTAATATCTACTGATTGATCTTATTCTATATCTATTTACTTAAATTTATAATAATAAATTATACAAGACATATATTATAATATAATCGTAACAAAGTAGATGTTTTTCCTGGTTAAAGACAAACTACTGAATAGATCTAAACTACTAAACGACCGACCAGATTATAACGAAATGTTGAAAAGAAATATTGTTATTAAATAATCACCTTATGTTTATTACCTACATGTAATGATATACGTATGTGGGCCTCTCACAGATCGTCAACTCCTCGGCAACCTGGAACAACTTCCAGAACAAGATCACCACCTTCCTGGGTAAGGAGAAACCGAGTAACAGGAACTTGCTCATTTAGTTGCAATTTTGTTGTAAATTAGACCTTAGGTCTATTGATATAGAGTTTAATTTGTGTACCTAATCGGTTTTTGAATTGAAATTTTGTGTGTGTTAGTACAACTCGGTCACATTAACTTGACGCATGGCGTCGATATAATAATGTCTTATGGTTATTATTAAAAAAATATTTTTCATTCAAGAAATGCAATTGTTTTACTTTTTCCTAACGCTTGTGTACGCAACTGTACCATATTAATAAATACTATATTGGAAGGTTAAGAACGTTTCTTAGATATATGGCACGGCCGCTTTTTGGTAGCCATCCGAACTTGGTCGGGTTATGTAGGTTTTCGATGCTTCGTCAGTATTATAATTGTTTTTCTTTAATTACTGAATTTAATGACATGAAATTTTGCATAAGAATAGTTGAATGAATACACTAATTATTGACATACATATTACCATGCAATTCCTTCAGAACGTCGTGATATTTGACTGCTTTGTAAACAGTGATCTGTTCATGGTAAATTTGTCCTATAACTCTTTAGTTACTAACGGAACATCATTGATACTTGGCAACATGTTGCAGACACTTACAAGGTTTGTATTAACGTGAAAATCTAGACCCCAAAGTGCATACTTTAAGAACTAAGACCTAATAAGCGTATTTTACGTTTATATTTTTATCTTTTAAGCCCTACGATTTTTTCTAAATCTGTTTTTTAAACAAATATAAACAAATTCAAAACAACGTATGTAAAAATCTACAG
Organism: Polia nebulosa; assembly: GCA_951329385.1. Classification (NCBI taxonomy): domain Eukaryota; kingdom Metazoa; phylum Arthropoda; class Insecta; order Lepidoptera; family Noctuidae; genus Polia; species Polia nebulosa. The sequence goes on along the minus strand of OX589599.1, from coordinate 18,459,318 downwards.
TTCTCTATGTAAGCGCTTTATATGAAAACTAGCTAATGGCCAAACGTTCGCGTAGCGGAAACTTGAATTTCTCCGAAGTTTATGCATGCACTAGTTTTATTCATACATACACAATTACACACAAATACACACTAATTTTTGGACACATCTCTTTTCTTCTAAAGTCTATGGATTAAAAAAAGTTCCGCCAGGACAACGTTCGCCCAGCGGAATCAGTTTTTGGTGAATTTCTCCACAATGGTTGCGTGCACAAATTTTTTTTTACCATACACAATTATACGACGTCATACACTAAATATCTGCATAATTAAAATCTTTAAATTCAACAACATTCCGCTGCGCGTACGTACACTTGGCAACATGTTGCAGACACTTACAAGGTTTGTATTAACGTGAAAATCTAGACCCCAAAGTGCATACTTTAAGAACTAAGACCTAATAAGCGTATTTTACGTTTATATTTTTATCTTTTAAGCCCTACGATTTTTTCTAAATCTGTTTTTTAAACAAATATAAACAAATTCAAAACAACGTATGTAAAAATCTACAGTTCTCTATGTAAGCGCTTTATATGAAAACTAGCTAATGGCCAAACGTTCGCGTAGCGGAAACTTGAATTTCTCCGAAGTTTATGCATGCACTAGTTTTATTCATACATACACAATTACACACAAATACACACTAATTTTTGGACACATCTCTTTTCTTCTAAAGTCTATGGATTAAAAAAAGTTCCGCCAGGACAACGTTCGCCCAGCGGAATCAGTTTTTGGTGAATTTCTCCACAATGGTTGCGTGCACAAATTTTTTTTTACCATACACAATTATACGACGTCATACACTAAATATCTGCATAATTAAAATCTTTAAATTCAACAACATTCCGCTGCGCGTACGTACACTTCATCTGAGGCGAGGATTGTGTGACCACCACACAATCCACACCAACATATAGCTATAACTTCGGAATCATAACGAGACATTTTTTTAACCTTGGTGACTATTTTATTGACTATTTTTCTGCATACTCAAAATTGATTTTCATTAAGTTTTCAAAGGTGAGGATTGTGTGGTGAAGGACAAAACGTTGGCATCAATTTTCTGAATGCACACTGTGCGTGTAGGTTATTTCAAAACAATAAAAAGACAAATTCTTAATTATTATAATTTATTGATTATTATTACATGTTAGCGGAAAGGGGGCATGGAATGACGAACACTAGTGACAAAATTATCTCACAATGAGATTTTCATGATATTATTATAATTAAATAAATAGTTGAGAGAAAGTCCTCCACAAGACAAACTGTAGGTACTGTCTTAGTAGCACTCTATATTAGCTAATCCTCTGCAGAATCACATTTAAATAAATATCACAGTGTAAACAAAATATACTTAGTACATTCAGAGATGTTTAAAATGCTAGTAGTACGTAGACAAAATTCAATTTAATTAATCTAACCTGTCATGTCACCACAAACTGCAATATCAACCATTCTACACACCTTAATACTAAATTCCACACAAGTACTCTGATGAGGATTTGCTACTAATTAATTTAATTATTTGTACTTTTAAACTCAATAGTTGTTAAACCTCTTGTGGCCAGCCCCACCGTTGCTATCGCCCCTTCCGAAGTTGCTTCCGCGTTTGAAGGAGCCGCCGCCGCCACCTCCGCGGCCACCTCCATATCTGCTCCTATTCCAGCCTCCGCCGCCACCGCCGCAGCGGTCAGCCATGGTCTGGAGTTGTGGGTTCACCACCTGAATTAAAATTGTCTTGTTAAATATGAAGTACATAATAATAAATTAAATAACAGAATTTTAAGAGTTTTAAGTAGTCTTTGTCACAACATCTGAGGATGGGATCCAGACAACATTGTGTGGACACCGAAGGCATATAGCTGTCATTAATGTACCTCATACTCGCATTCATGTTACGCTATGTAGAAGCGTACCCATGCCAAAGGTATGAGGATATTAAATTTTCACATAACACTACTGACCTGATTGGCTTCTTGTAATACAGACACAAGGTCTTTAGCTTGACGAGAGTTAGATGGCGTAAAGAAAGCATATGATGTGCCTTTTGATTTAGAACGCCCTGTTCTTCCAATTCGGTGAATGTAATCCTCAGATGAATTAGGATAATCAAAGTTAATAACGTATTTAATTCCATCAACATCTGTAAAAAAGACAAATGTTATTGTTACGAATTTTCTGAAACGAAATACAAAAGCAAAAAACAGTAATTTGATAACAAAACAAAGAAATCCACTAGTCGAGCAAGTTAACCTTCAAAAAATCTGTGTAATGTTATGGTAACTCATAGCCGTGTATTACTTACATGAATGAGTTACACAGATTTGTACCAAATACAATTCAATATTTGCCTCTCACTCAGAACCCTGGAGTCTTATTATGGGTGTAGATGTTTGTTAATTTATTTCAGTTCGTAAAATCATTGATATTGCCCCCATCCAAAACTCCATTTGGCCGAAATAGAAAACCCTTGACCTTCTGCCGAAAACATCTCAACTGTGGTCAAGTTTTTCAACAATGCACATCGGAGAATCTTATCTCGGTAATCTGATTGTTATACACTTGTGCATCACCAGGTTTTCCACACTCTCAAGTGTATCCGTCCGTTTAGATAGACGGACATACCATCAAGCTTTCCGGCCTCGGGTCCCATCACAGTGAAAGGCACTTATGAGGCACCATTATAGTGACGAGTTATTGCATTCTACTGCTTCAGACTAAAGCATCATCTACAAATCCAGTGCAGTAGTGACTTGCCCAGTAAATTCAGGCAGTAATCGGATAGAACACAATAACTTTCCGCCAGTGCCTCTGAAAGTATAAAGAAATGCAAGTTATATTAAATATATATGTCCAATCAGTTTTACAAGGAAGCATATGTTTTATCTCAAATATTAAGTTTTCTACAAACCCAGCACAAAAACCAAAACTAGAATATTTACCAAGTCCTCGGGCTGCAACATCAGTTGCAACAAGTATACTGGCACGGCCTTGTTTAAATTGATATAATGTTTCATCTCTCTCCTGCTGTGTTTTGTCACCATGCATGCATACTGCAGGCCATCCATATCGTCTTATATTTCTAGTTATATTTTCTACTTTCCTCTTAGTTTCTACAAAGATAATTGTTTTGGCACCAGGCTCTTGACTCTGTCCTATTTCTTGTAAAAGTACATTTAATCTGCAAAGAAAAATCCATAATAAAAAACTAGAAAATCAATGATTCTTAATTAATAACTATAAATATGTTCCGGTCAGATCTTCTTAGAGGAAAATGTTTTATTTTAATCAAAATACTGTCATTCTTACTTCAATTCATCATTATCAACTAGTATGGGAAAATGGTTAGTAAAGTGGCTAGGTAATACATACTTGTTTTCTTTCTCATGCTCCTGGCAGACATCTACAATTTGCAAGATGTTGTGATTAGCTGATAGCTGTAGTGATCCAATGTTAATTTGAAGGTAGTCTCCCAGGTAATCCTCAGCCAGTTTTCTTACTTCTTTTGGCCACGTTGCCGACCACATCAAAGTCTGTCTATCAGGGCGAATCTGTTCAATGATTTTTCTAATTTGTGGTTCAAAACCCATATCCAACATTCGATCAGCTTCATCTAAGACCAAGTATGTGCATCTTTGTAAATTGGTGGTGCCCTTTTCTAAGAAATCAATCAGGCGACCCGGTGTTGCAATTACAATTTCTACTCCACGCTCAAGATCGCGGCCTTGTTCCCTCTTGGGTGCACCTCCAAATACACATGTGTTGCGGACATAAGCAGAGTTACCAAAGTCAGAAGCAACTTGCTGAATCTGTTGTGCCAATTCTCTAGTTGGTGCCAGAACCAAAGCAATAGGGCCATCTCCACGCCTAATAGGCGGCTGGTTATTGATATGCACAATAGCTGGCAAGATGTAAGCAAGAGTCTTTCCTGATCCTGTCTGGGCAATACCAACCAAGTTCTTTCCAGACATAGCAATCGGCCAGCCCTGTGCTTGGATGGGTGTTGGGTCTTTGTAGCCCATGTTAGTGATGCTTTGATTTACATAATCAGGGAAGTTGGCTTCATCAAAATTTTGAATAGAATTAGGGACTTCTACTCCACTGATAGTGATCTCATGCTTGCTTCTATACTCCTCGACTTCATAGGGTGACCGGCTTAGAACTGTTGGGTGTGGGTTATAGAAGTCTTTGTTGAATGGTTGCAGAGACATTGAATCCCAATTTGGTCGGCGCATGTTTTGACCACCGGTGAAGTCTTTCTTGCCTCCACCGCCGCCAAAACCACCACCAGAGCCACCGAATCTGCCGCCACCACCGCCTCCACCACTACCGCCGAACTTCGATCCCCCATTGCTGAATCGGGATGAACCATTGCTGCTTCCAAATTTCCTCTCTCCGCCGAATTTGGAACCGCCGCTTCCACCACGGCTATTGTTCCAGCTACTAGACCTGATGAGCATAGTAATAAATCAGTACCAAATGAAAGTAATTAAGATAACTAACAGTTGCAATAATTGTGGCAAACACGTGTTGGAATATTATAATAATAACTCGCAATTGCGCACGTGTATGAAACCGGTTTTATCGCTCATACCACGTTTATACCTACCGGGGAACATGAATCATCTCGATACGTAAGCTATTCAAATATTGTAACCCATCGGGGTATTGATCTAGTACAGGGGACTGCGTCACTATGCAGATATTGCCACGCATGCGTGAAAGGAAAGCCGCCACCATGGATCAATGAATAACGAGTTCACAAAATGGCGTGTCACCGTTGAATCTATGATTTGTGAAAATAAGAATAACGGCACCATGCGTATTGTCAACCATACCACACAATTAATAACCCTATACTACCTAAAATTTACCACTTATGCCAACAAATGAAGATTGCAGAAGAATTCGCGAAGTTAACAGTAAAGTTATCGATCGTGGTAATTTAAATGATTTATGGTATTTATATAATAATTAAAATAAACGTGAACTTAACGTAACCACTGTGTAATATGAACATACCATATATACTTGATGATAGTAGAAAAATTCGCGAGATGAGAAGTAAAAGTACTCGATCGTAGTTTAGAGAGAATCTAAAAATTTGTGAAAATAAACGTGGACTTAACCTATAATGAGTATAATATGAATACTTACATTTTGAGGGATGTGATTTAATCCGCGATGTTAAAAGTAATTAAAGATTATTGTATGTAGCAGGGTCGAACCTGTAAATAAAATGGACGATGAGTTTAAAAGATTCACCACACAACAAATCTTAAAATGAAAACACTTGAATCTAAAATTAAAAACTTCACTTTTACGGGTGTGAAATTACATTGAATTGTGAATTTAAAATGCAAAAGAATAAAATTTTCTAAAATAGTTCAAGGACTAAGAACACGTCCCACCTGAACCACTGCTGACGCCGGAAAGGAGTGACTGCGTGCGCCGTGCAACGAAATAATTTAATGTATTCGTAGGGATGGCCGAATCATTCGACTATTATTTTAGTCGATTTATCTATGGACGAACTCTTTGATTTTTATGGCTGCGCGTACTAGCCAAAACCATCTCAAACTTTAAAAATATAACAATATTTTTAGCGATAGTTGATTCTAAAAAATCCGTTTAATGATAGCTTTATTCACTTGGTGTTGGAATAAACTTTAATGAAGAGCTGTAGAAGTTCAGCAAGTATTCTTTATAACCGAGTCTCAGGTTGTTTAATATTAAAAAGTTAATCGCCACTGTAATGTAATCATTAACGCGGTTTCGGAAGAAGAAGTTTCGGAAAATTTAATTAGGGCAAACTTTTGTCTCAATTCAAATCAAATAGTTTCATTATAATAAGATTTTATAATAAGGTGATCAGTTCGCTACATTTTAATAGGAGCATATAATAATAAAGTAAGTTATGTATGTTGAAACATCAGACACACATTTAAAATAAAATAACTCAATTACTTACATAGTAACACACCTCGAAACATTTTCACCGCTGGATAAATTCGAGACAGAGTTACCGCGCCCCTGGGCACTCAGGCAGGAAAGGAACCGGGGTGAGTTTTAGTTAGTAAAAGTCTGACACGCTATCCCGCTCCACCCAGAGCGGGAGATGTCATTGGATGATTACCCACCCCTCAAAAAAAAAGTATAGCACGTAAACGTTTCGATTTTCAGTGAGGATATTACGGCAGTCATTAACAAAAATGCACTACGAACACATGAGCAAAGCGCATGTAGTGTAACGTAGTACACTTGAAAAAAGCAATATTAGGTTTATGAGTATGTGAAATGGGCTGGTAGCCGTATGAACTAAGTGTTGGATTCGCAAATAACGTAGCCCGAGTTCAAATCATGGTCGGTCCGTTGCGGTTATTTCTTACTTTGAAAATTCCCAATTTATATTAATATAGTTGTTTTGTTCAGGAGACGCCAGGGTCTTCCGGCGCCGCGAGACGATCTCCGGCCACTGGCACGCGCTGTAGCTCAAACAGCTTGATGGATTTTTACTAAATAAGTTATTATTAGATTGTTCTTGACCGCCGAAGTGACTTAGGCTATATAAATTTAAAAAAAAAACAATATGGCGACCGCTATTATGTAAGTGTAGTCGTACTTTTTTGTGACCTGCTGAAATTAAAAAAAAAATATCAAAAAACCCGTTTGATAAAAAAACAATTAAAAAGTTCCAAACAAGACACTTTTCAAGCAGTCTGATGCACAGAATACATAATTATACTCCTAACGGTCTGATGCAGTTGGTGGCATAAAATCTGTGCTGATTGAACCTTTTTTGGCTTGAACCATGGATTGAACTAAAATACGTTCCACCTTTTAAGAAAAGGGTTTTGTTTATTCATGTATTGACCTCTCAAAAAGCGTTCACACGGTCAACTGATCTGATTCCTGCTGAAAATATCAGCAAAATTTGTATTAATAAATAAGAGAATACAGAGAAAATTATGAGTTGTATTAGAATTATTTTTGCTAACCCAAAACTCCTTCTATGAGTCCGGAATACAGCAAACAATTAGCACGTGTATACGGGCTAATTGTATGCTACTATGTAGCATTTGCTCGAAACTAGCGTGCTTATGTGCTACTACGGTAGCATGTGTATTCCGAACTTTACCCTTCTGAAAAGGTCAAAATATGCTTAATTACGTAATAAATTGGTATCATCGTCATCTTCTTGCCCTTATCCCATGTTACTTAAGGTCGGCGCAACACGTTTTTTTTCTTCAATTCAGTCCTGTCAGCCGTCACGGTATCACTAATTCCTTTTTCTTTCATATCACTCCTCACACAATCTATCCATCTTTTCTTTGGCCTCCCTCTCCCTCTCCGTCCATCCACATTTATATTCATAACACTTTTAGTTACATGTGTTTCATCCCTCCTCTTCACATGACCATACCAAGATAAGCGGTTCCCTTTCAACTTTTCTGTGACTGGAGCCACTTTTAAACTACCTCTAATGTACTCATTTCTTACTTTATCCATTCTCGTTACTGCACACATCCATCTCACCATTCTCATCTCCGCCACATGCAATCTTTTTTCATCCGTCTTTTTCACAGCCCAACATTCTGATCCATACAGTACGGCAGGTCTAATCACGGACTTACAGATTTTCCCTTTTATAAGGGCAAGTTGGTCGCAAGTTGTTCCAGTCACCTGTCACCATTTGATACATCCTGAGTTGATCCTGTGCGTTACGTCTCGGTTTATATCGCCATCCCCCTGAACAAGCGACCCGAGGTACCGAAAGTCAGAGCAGATCGGTATAGGCGTTCTGTTGAGATCTACAGGGATAGGAATGGAGAGATCACCGAAATAGCAACAGATATTCTGTTATGGTTCTGCTCAATTTCAGGCCAACACTCTCCAGTCTTTGTTTGTAAGGCTCAATTACACCTTCCGATTTCCCCCTGGAAATCGGAAGGTGTAATTGAGACTTACAAACAATTTATGGCTCAATTACACCTTCCGATTTCAAGGGACCCAATTTAGGAAACAGGAAGGTGTAATAGCAGTTAGAGCAGTTAGTGTTCGATTTAGTGAGATTGGGACGTCCCGATTTGACTTCCTAAATTGTGTACGATTTAGGATAGTGTAATCGCATCACCCCGATTTAGAGCTAAGTGTTGCCAATTTAGAGACTTTTTCGCTACAAATGGGGTAGTAGTATTTTGGTTTGTGTTTAAAATTAAATTAAATTTCACAAAGTCCCTTTCCCAGGAAAAAAATCTGAGTCCGCTCTTTTTATTTTTAAGTCTGCTCCTGGTAGAATCAGTTTTTAAGAGACTTTAGAGCGACTTTTGATATTCTGTTTAGGGACTCGAATTTGTAAGAGTTGGCAACACTGCCGACTTAGGAGTTCAATTTAGGATAGTGTAATTGCTCGCTTCCTGCTTCCTAGTTAGTTTGTTCCTAAATTGGGTCCCTTGAAATCGGAACGTGTAATTGAGCCTTTAGGAACAATCTAATTAAGAAGTAGGTAGGAAGCTAGCGATCTGACTACACTAAATTGGACTCCCAAATCGGCAGTGTTGCCAGCTCTTACAAATTCGAGCTCCTAGACAGATTATCAAAAGTTGCTAGAAAGTCTCTAATACTGATTCTACCAGGAGCTGACCAAAAAAAAAAAGTGGATTCAGATTTATTTTTCTGGGAAAGGAACCTTGACAAAATAAATTATAATTTAAACGCATAAAAACACTAATAATTTAACTCGTTTGTAGCAACAAAGTCGCTAAATTGGCAACACTTAGCTCTAAATCGTAGTGATGCGATTACACTATCCTAAATCGTACACAATTTAGAAACTCAAAACGGGACCTTCCAATCTCACTAAATCGGACGCAACTATTCCAACTGCTAAAAAATAAATCAAAATATTTGTAATATGTTAAAGGATTAAGGCTCCCCCACACAGGCGCGTTATTATGGGTCGATAATATCGCATGCGTTATTGCGATATCTGTTTTCAGTACATTTTGTATTAAGATGGTCATGTAGTTACACACTGCTGCGATAATAACGCCGCAATGGAAGTATAGGAAGTTATCGCAATACCGCATGCGATATTATCGACCAATAATAACGCGCCTGTATGGGGGAGCCTTTACACCATTCGATTTCCTAAATTTGGTCCCTTGAAATCGGAAGGCGTAATCCTCATAATACAAATATTTTGATTTATTATTTATCAAGTTGATTATGAACTACCCTATTCGATCAGAAATCCATAAAGTTTTTATTTTAATAATTCCATGAGTACCTTTTAAATGCTAGGGGTTTATATATTCTGTTGACACTAGAAGGTTGTTCGTAACCATTCGTTCATTTTTACATCACGATATTCATTTCATCATTCAAGCTAGAGTTTTTGGCGGGATTTTCTCGAGTGCAGTTCAGTGGCTGTTTAAATTATTCGTTTATTGATTTCTAGTGGATATTGTGATGTAAAATTGGTGTAGTTTAATGTCCTAAGTGTCTACGCAACTGGACAGTATGTGGAATCATTGAAACAGCCGCGGCCTCGGTAAAATGGAGTTGAGAATTTTATTGTAGTATTTGTTGCCAATTACTGCAAAAAATATTAGAATGTGTTACATCTGCATTCTAATGGAAAAAAAGTAAAAATACACTACTGAAGACGAGGCGGTATGGTATATGACCTTAGCCTGCCAGAGAATAGGCGAAGAAAAAAAAACCTTTCAAGCTAATTTCATTCAATTCACTAATTCATTTCATTCACTATTCACTCAATTGAGGAAGTTTGTGCGGTGATGTTCATGTTTCTCAGTTTATTTATTAAGTGTAATTAATTGATAATTTGTGTTTATTTCGTGCTGATATCGTATTTAACATTACATAATGGCGATGCAACCACATAGCAAGAAAAGAGTGTGCTATTACTATGATAGTAAGTAAAGTAAAGTTAGTTACCCGCCACAACTATCGCTTGATGCATCCATACTTATTTTGATTAAATATTCACTGAAAACATAGATTATTCATCGTAAGTGACCATTGTCACAAAGTATTAACTCTAAAAAACAAATAAAATCCTAGGTTAAGACCTTATAATTGTCTTGACGATTTTATGATCTTATATGTTGAATCACTTTGTGGCGTCTGTACTGCGTTCTGCGCTCTCATTGGCCGCATTGCTTTCGTTCGCATCTTGATATGTGTGGTACAGGCTATTATGTGTCAAGCCATGAAATGAACTGTGTAACATGTCCATAAGAAGTTGAAATTGGTATTTCATGATTTATTTATTTACTTTTTAGGTGATATTGGAAACTATTATTATGGGCAAGGACATCCCATGAAACCTCACCGTATACGTATGACTCACAACTTGCTACTAAATTATGGGTTATATAGAAAAATGGAGATTTATGTAAGTTTTCCTCATATAACTTGTCCTCATTAACCTCGCCTTAAAGCGCTTTATTCACGATCCATCTTGCTGTAGGTCCCGCTAAGGCTATGCACGATGAAAAATTACCATGGCAATAGGCTTTACGTACGCCAAGCCTATTCATTCAAGGTACTTTTGCATCGTGCATCTTGCATGGCAATTTTCAGCATAACATAATCTTAGGCGGTATTTTCTATTAATTTATCAAACACAATATAGAAAATGGAAGTCTTTTTGGTTGTGAAACAGCTTGATTCAAAAAGATTTCGCTACCAAATTAATTTCAAACTATGCATTTGAATAGATATTTAAGCAGACATACATACATTGTAAAGCCTGGAATACACATGCTACTAGAAAAGCAAATTTTGATTGCTACTAGATATTATGCTCATTTATAGCATGCTCTCCGAGTGTGTACATTGCTCATGAAACCACAGACCACAGTAGCGTACTTAGTACGAGCATACTTCTTTCTAGCACATCTGAGATACTCATGCTCATTATTTAGCATTGAAACAAGTTTCTTTGCAGAATGAATTCAATTCAGTTTATATCTAGCCATTGTAACTTTGCAAACAAATCAAGTAGCATGCTCACATAGAATGTGTTCTGACTTGCTTTGGAACCACTTTTCTCCCACCCGCGCCTTAGACCGTGAGCTAGTTGGCACGAAAAATAGATCGGCTTGCGATTAAGTAGCGTGCTTATTCACAATACACTCTTTTCGTATACACGTGTTAATTGTGTGCTACTAAGTAGTATCTGCTCGAAACTAGCATGGTTATGTGCTACTACGTAGCTTGTGTATTTCTGCATTTAAGTAGCGTGCTTATTCACAAGCATGCTCTTTTCGTATACACATGCTAAATAGTATGCTACTACGTAGAATTTCTCGAAACTGGCATGCTTTTGTGCTACTACGTAAAATGTGTAAACTAATCCAACCTTTTGAGCCAATTTCACCCAAACTGTCCATAATCGGACATTAGTAAATCCAGTTCCACCCAAAAAAAATAACACCATGTTAAGAAACCTGGCCTTAAGTGAATGAGTCATGTGTCATTAATTTTTTTGTCTGTCAGTTGTCAAAGAAACAAAATAAAAAGCCTCTTGCCACATGTCAATGTTCTTTTAAAATACAACTAAATTAAAAAGTCAGTTGTGTATTCAGGTTTTTGCATGTTCTTGCAACATTTCATTTTGTCAGTTACTTTTCGGTGTTATTTTCTAATTTTGTTTGTTTGTCTTTGATATTGTGGTGTTATTTTTAACAAAATTACAAAAATCATTATCTTTTATTATTTCATGTTGTCTAAAAAAAACTAACGAAAATAAAACTCATTTATTGCTGGCAAGCAGGCCTAGAAAACTTAAAAACACCCTATTTGGGATGTGGTAAACTGCTCTTTTTTTTTCAAAAAAGTATGAAGATAAACTGTAGGATTGTGGATAGTGGTGTTTTCTATTGAATAATAATTTCTAACTTTGCAGTTAGACATTATTATGATGAGAAAGAAATTTTAATTAGCTTGATTGCGAAACATAGAGGTTGTAGAAAATGAAAAAGTGATGCTGTCAGTACAACAGTAGCAAAAAATGATGGATGGAAAACTAGCTGAGGAGTACAATTCCTTGAGAAACTTTGCTATTAAAAATGCTGACCAACTAAGAACTTGCTGGGACAACATCAAAAGAAATACCCATAAAAGCAAGGCTATAAGAAAAAAAAAAATCTTATGGGTAATTTTTGAAAGCTTTATAAAAGGCCACATGTTTTTATGTTTGAGTTTATTTTTATTTAATCTATGTACATTATTCATTTATAATATATGGTACGCTTGTGTACTGTGTTAGTGTTGTTAGATTGTTCTTGTAATTGATAAGTACAATAAAGTTATATGGCGCTTCCATTTTGATGATTTTGTCAACTGCATTTAACGGACCTCTAGGGCAGCAATTAAATTTAACAATGAATTAAGACATCATGGATTAGCACATGGTGAAACGCTTGCTGCTTTTAACATCCCGTTAACATTTTAACAGAAGATAAAACTAGCTTGCATGGTACGGTAAAACTAGTCCTTAACTCACATGAATTGGCTAAGAACCTGTTAACTCCACAAGAAGATATAACTCACCTTACAAGATGGCAAATACTAGACATAGACCAGAGAAACTAGATATTGCTTAGTATAGTATAGTCTACCAAATCATAAGATGGCGTTTAATGGAACGCACCAAATCCAAACATTAATCTCGGCAAAATCTGATTATGGTTAAAAGTCGATTGCAGATAAAGCGGAAAAAAAATAACAACAATGCGAAGTCCCACAGGTGTCGCTAAATAGAGTTTAAAATAAATTTCAAACCATTCATTTTATTACAGAGACCACACAAAGCTACCGCTGATGAGATGACAAAGTTCCACTCAGATGACTATATTCGCTTCTTACGATCAATTAGGCCTGACAATATGTCTGAGTACAACAAACAGATGCAAAGATGTAAGTCGTAATTCATTCTTATTTATGTATTCAAAAACAAGTTCTGGAATGTTTTCAGTTTTAAGGGTCCCTTACCCGAAGTGTCCAAATGGAGCCCTATTGCTGTCAAACACGTGTCAGTCTGTGAGTGTGTCCGTCTGTCGTCTACCACAAAATTTTGTTCCGAAGAATTTTTTGACTTCCCATTGACATATGAACTTGAAATTTAGTGATAATGTTTATTATTACGTATATTTTAATAACAAATACCAAGATATTGATTTCCCTCATATGGTACGGAACCCTAAATGTGCGAAGTCCGACACACACTGGGCCGGTTTATTTACAAGTAGTTAAACATTACTACTAGTACGAGACTCCACAACCAAAACCATGTCCTATCGTTTTACGGCCAAAACCGTATAAAATCGTTAGACTAGTTAAATCTAAACCCGACTAGGTGGGCAGTACCGGCAAATAGTCGCAGTTTTATATTTCTGCTATGTCAAAAAAAATAAGGAGATGGTTTTATCACAATATTTCTGACATTAAAAATGTACATAAGTTTCGTCATTTTATTAGGCAAAAGTAGCCTGAGCGCATTTTCAAAAATGTCAAAAAATTTAACCGACCTGTCTTATAGCAGCCTGGTTCAATTTTTTTTTTAATCGTTTGTATGGCTACCGAGATAGAAAATTGTTTTCAAACAGTTTAAATGTCACCTACAACTCCAAATACGAAAAGAACGTTTAAGGGTCGTCCGGCAAACACGTGGTGCTTGTTGCGCTTCTGTCCCTCGGTTTACTACAGCGCAAGCGTTGGCAGGTTGTTCTGACCAGTGTTGCCAACTGCTAGACATTTTGCAAAAAACTTGCTAAGTTCTCAGATTTTTTTAATCAAAAAAGTTGCTAGAAGTAGCTAAATGCTCTATGTAACGTGCACGGCGTAGTCTGTGGCATCTTTTTTTTTTTGTTTACGGGGGGAAACTTTCAAAAGGCGCCTGGACTTTGAGGAAAAGGCCAGGGAGTGTAGGATTCTTACCTCACTAAAACCACCCCGGTGATCACCATCAGCACATGGAAGGGGTCCCGTTACGTCTTAATAGACCAATCCGGAACCCCCTCTGTGCAACGCTTGTTAGAGCACATCCCTGGGGAGACAATAAAAGGGTCTCCCCCGATCCTAGCTATGCACGGCTGCACGTGATCACAGTGCCACCGTATTCCCTGAAATCGCTCGGTGGGCAATCAGAGTCCCCACTCTGAGCGCCCGCGATTCCAAAGTCCCGCCTACATTAAATGATGCAGATGGTGTTTCGGCGTGTTAAGCGTCGAGGCGGTTGCCTCCTCGACGTCTTCTTCTCCGAGCGGGATCGGCTCTCACGATCCCGCTCGGCAGCCTCTTGGACCATTACGGTCTCACAGAAGGAGGCAAATTCCCTCCAGTTTTCTGTCTCCGTCATCGTAGCCCTCACTACTGCTGGCAGAGACGTCTCGCCCGATCCTGGCGACCAAGACCTGCCGCTCAGAGGCCCACGCAGGGCAATCCTCGAGCATGAGCCCAGCAGAGTCTAGGTTGCTTCCACAATGGTGGAAATTTGCCGTGGCCTCACGTCCAATCCTGTTCAGGTACTCACCGAAGCAACCGTGCCCGGTCAGCACCTGAGTGAGTCTGTAGGAGATGCGCTCCCCTCTTTTCAGCCAGGCTTCGAAGTGCGGCAGGACTGCGTCGACAACGTGCTTGCGGGAAAACCGGATGCTGTAGCCGTTCCAGCCGCCTGAGCCTTACAAATACAATAGCTATTCCTGGCACGCTATCGCCGCTTTGGCGCATGGTGCGAATTCGGTTATAAATCCTCGCGTCCATATCCGCCAAAATGTTCAGCGGCGGAAAGCGTGCCAGGAGTGTTGCCGCCTCAAAAGATACAGTTCGGTATCCACGTGCGATACGAATAGCCATTTTTCACCCTTCAACGACCGTCCATGGTTAGGCCAAGATACTTAATGTATCGACCCATCTGGACTTGCGCATCTCCAACAGTAACTGACGAGCCGGGTGGCTCTCTGCTCCTCGGCAGTTTATGAAACCATAGCGCCTCAGTTTTATGAGGCGCTATCTCCAGACCCAGCTCGCGGATTGACGCCCCGACTCTTGCCACTCCAAACTCATAAAGCTGAATGGTCTCTCTGAAATTGTCCCCGCCGACCCACACCAAAGTGTCGTCTGCGTAGTATACGATATTAACGCCAGCGGGTAGATCGACACTCAGAACCCCATCGTATGCGAGATTCTACAAGGGAGGACCCCTGTCGCGCTAGGTAACCCCCGATGATGCACTGCAAGTAAGGGTCACCCTGAGATGTACTAGTGCCTCGCTAATGGCATCCCAAGGCAGGGAGTTTAATGCTTTGACGATATCCAAACTTACCGCCAACGCAACCCCACCACGGGAAACTGCCTGATCCGACAGCGAGCGGACGCGTAGGATCGCGTCGACTGTAGAACGCTGCCGTCGGAAGCCATACTGGCAATCGGCGAGGTCGGGACCAACACGCGACAGGTGCTCGACGAGCCTTTCGGCAATTATTCTTTCGAATATTTTGAAAACCTCGTCGAGCAGGCAAATAGGACGGTATGCAGAGGGAGACGGAGTCCCTGCCTGCCTTCCTCAACAAGACCAATCCAGCCTTCTTCCAGTCGGAGGGGAACACGCCTTCACGGAGGCAGCTGTTGAAAAGCCGTCTCAGGCGGTCCCCCAGAGAAGCCAGAGCAAGAACCCACGCTCGACCAGGAATACCATCCCGGAGTCTGGTATTTTTAAAGGGTAAAAGTTTCCTTTAAAAACTTGTCATTGACATATCCGTGCCATTTATGTATACACACACGCATCATGCGCATGACGTAGCGGGCCACAATAAAAATTTTCAATAAACAGTATAAATTTTCAAACGTTACCCCAGTTTTCTTTTGTCCAATTTGTTAAAAAAATCCTTCAATCCTCCAGGTCCTCTTATTAATCATTACTGGTGAATTTGAGTGTTGCAACTTATCCATTTGTTTGATAGACGTAAATACGCTGCAATATGTTTTTTTAATGATTTCTGACTAAAGAAAAGTCTGATTAGTAAGGTGCTACACTAATTTTCTCAGATTCTTTTTTTTTCTACACGCGCAACTTTCTTCATATGTCCAACAGTTTTCAGACAGAATGCTATGCTGCCGATCGGTAAAATTTTTCGACACGTTAAAAATGGTTTCAACACATAAGATGCTCACACTTGCTTCTGAAAAATGATTTTTTCTCATAAACTCGTTCAGCGTCGTCCAATTCACGAAAATGTCCAAATCCCAAAATGTCCAATTGGCAAAATGTCCAATTTTCAGAATGTCCAACTCCCAAAATGTCCAATCTTTTAGAATGTGGTAAACTTGTTCAATAACTCATCAAAGCGCTTTTTGAAGTGAAAACTTCTTTAGGCGCGTTGGGCATTTTTAAACTGAGAAAATATTATTGAACTCGCGCGACACCGACCCGCTGCGAGTGATACGACGCGTAGCGTCGTCCACTCGTAGCGCATCGCACAGCGGATTGAAGTGAAAACTTCTTTCGTTCAATTAAATTCTGAAACATCAGATTGCTATGAAACACTTCGGTAATGTTTTTTTGACATATTTGAAAATGCGGTCAGGTCAGGCGTGACGCGGAAAATTTCTTTGGAATCAGAATAACCAAATCTATCGATTTTGTACGGTTTTGGCCGTAAAACGATGAGGCAAAAAAATTGGTCATGAGATTTCGTACTATGCTGAATTCAAGGAATTTTGAACCCTTATCTGCCTGCCTAGTCTTTTCCCAACTTTCTTGGGGTCGGCTTACAGTCTAATTGGATGTAGCTGAATACCAGTATTTTACATGGAGCGATTGCCTATCTGACCTCCACAACCAAGTTACTGGGTAATAATAATTTTGAACCCATTTGCATATAATTCAAATGCCATCGAAACAGAAAGATAGGTGACTGACTTCCAAAATTTATTTTGTCCTATGACCATGCTTATAACTAGATATGGACAACAGATACCCTATCATTTGGCAAAGCAAAATGTAAGCTTCTAATAATGTTTATGAAATTAATGTTGTTGTTTATTTACAGTCAATGTGGGTGAAGATTGTCCAGTGTTTGATGGTCTGTATGAGTTCTGCCAGCTGTCCGCCGGAGGCTCTGTTGCTGCGGCTGTCAAACTAAATAAACAGGTATGAACTGTCTTTGTTTACCTTACAATTTTCCTCTTACACGACTGAGCATTTAAAGTAGCATTTAACTATGCATAATTTAAACATCTGTCATATTCAAACAATTCGCAGAAAGACAAAGAATTGAAATTTGCTGAGTGCTAAATGCATTAATTTGATTTAACTTTAATTTATTTTTTTATTTAATTTTAATTAATTTTTTGATTTAATTTTAATTTATTGTTGATTTAATTTTAATTTATTTTTGATTTAATTTTAATTTATTTTCGATTTAATTTTAATTTTCTTGTGATTTAATTGTGATTTGATTTTGATTGTGTTTGTTTTTATTACACCTTATGGACTGATAATGTCTGAAATAAATGTTTTGAATTGAATTGAATTGATTAAAAGCTATTGTGGTGCAAGTGGGCAAAAAAAGTTACACAACAATGGTGCAGCATTGTTTTGGCTTGTTGGAAACATTGCTTGCTACATTTCATGTTTATGTTATTAACTGACGAAAAAAAAAGAGGAGGTTCTCAATTGAACCGTATATATATATATATTTTTTGTGTATGTTCAGCCCTCACTCCGTCATTTATGAACCGATCTTGATGATTATTTTTTTTGTTAGATAAGGTATATCTCAAGGGTGGTCCCATGTCAAGGAAGTCAGGATCTGATCATGGCATCCTGATAAAATTGAGAGAAAACCTCGAAAATTGGGCACGAATATTGTTTCTGTTTACTTTTTATAACTTAATCAGGTATTTGCATTTAGGAATCATCACATCATGAAACTGAGTCGATGAAGGAAACCATACCTTTCCTAAACAATAGAAGTTAGTTATAAAAACTGGTTTTAGTGACAAATACCACTTGCTTGCTATACTTTGAAGAAAAGACGTCTTTAGAATATTGGAGGTAACCTCAACTGGTCAATATCCTGGGAACCTCATGAAAGATTTATCAATTTGATCATTTTCTGATTTACTGAGTCAGCTTCTGAAGCATAGGTTTTAGAGACACCGCGAAAAGTTGTTTTAGTGAATAGTCGAATACCGATTAATCGCCATTCCCTATAGCGAATAGTCGAATAGCTCGCCAGTATTCGCAGCATCTCTAATAGGTACACCATGACCATAAGTTTTCACCATGACCATAAGTTTTAGTTTAGAAGCTTTATAAATTGTTATAAAACACAAATGAATTTATGTAGAACATGGTGTATAGCAATTTATTACTTCAACAGGCTTCCGAAATTTGCATCAACTGGGGTGGAGGTCTTCACCATGCCAAGAAATCAGAAGCATCAGGTTTCTGTTACGTGAATGATATTGTGCTGGGAATCTTGGAGCTGCTGAAGTATCACCAGCGAGTACTCTACATAGACATCGATGTTCATCATGGGGATGGTGTGGAAGAAGCTTTCTACACAACTGACAGAGTCATGACCGTGTCATTCCACAAATATGGAGAATACTTCCCTGGAACAGGTCAGTAAAGCGAGGAATCTTGATTGAAATGTGACTTATCTATACTGTTATAAGGTGTAAAAAAAAAAACTACTAAATTTATTTTACGGTAGTTTTTTTTGTTCTGTCCTTGTTGAATACACTGTAACTTCAGTTAAAAAGTATTTCCATTATCATGTATTACAATTTTTTTTTGTGTGAAATATTTATTACTTTGTCTAAATGCCATGCGCTTCTGACGAAATGAATAAAAAAAAAAAAAAAACTAGTCTTACCAATTAATTGTGTACAACAGGTGACTTACGCGACATCGGCGCCGGCAAAGGCAAGTACTATGCGGTGAACATTCCTCTTCGCGACGGCATGGACGACGAGTCGTACGAGTCCATCTTCGTGCCGATCATCTCGAAGGTCATGGAGACATTCCAGCCCAGCGCAGTGGTGCTGCAGTGTGGGGCTGACTCTCTTACAGGTGTGTAAAACAAACCTTCAGATAGAAAACTTCTCTAGCTCTTTTCATTGTTAAAAAATATCATTTTTAGGGTTCCTCTATTGTTGTCACTCACGTGTCCGTCTGTTTATCTGTCCGTCCGTCCGTCGTCTGTCACAAAATTTTGTTACGAAGAATTTTTTAACTTTCCATTGACTTATGAACTTGAAATTTGGTGATAATATTTATTATTACGTATACTTTACTAACAAATACCAATATTTGGTACGGAACTCTTTAATCTTCGAAAACCGACGTGCACTTGGCCAGTTTTTTTTTACTATGAAAAGAGCTCAGTTGAATAGATTTTTATCAAAAATTTTTCTTTATTTTGCAATGGTACTCTGTTATCCATGCTGAACTACTGATACAAAAACTACCTTGATAAATTATGATTAATAAAACATGAAAATTATGCTTATCTTTGTGTCTATTCACATTGTCTATGGCATTGTTTTTTTCATTTCAATCAAATTAAAAGAACATACCAGTCTTGAGTGTTAAATATTTTTTATTATTTAACAGGTGACAGATTGGGTTGTTTCAACCTGACAGTGCGAGGGCACGGAAGGTGCGTGGAGCTTGTGAAGAGATTCGGCCTACCATTCTTACTTGTTGGAGGAGGAGGGTAAGATATCAAAGACAATAATCAATCTTACTATCTTCTATATCTTTATCATCACTAGCACTATAGCTCATGAAATCACTAGAACTTATGAAATTTTGCCATATTTAGTGTTAAATTTCGCATGGTTTATAAAAATAAAAAATCAATAACTTTTGCACTTTTTTTATTATTTTTTCTAGTACGTATGTTAAACCAGGAATACGCCTTTTTTTGGATCGGACAGGGTTTTTGTTACATGCTGTATAAAGAAGATATACAGCATGTAACGGAAAGGTGTGGTCATATTTTAAGAACTGCATCTGCCCATTGATATGAACAACTTTCTTCAAGAAAACCTGAGGTAATTTACAAAAAAAAATTTTACCTCCCATACAAATGAACAGCTGATGATTTTGTATGGAAAGTCCAATTTTTTTTTTTGAATTTTCAGTTTTTACTTAGAGAAAGTTGTTCATATCCATAGGCAGAATCGGTTCCTAAAATATGACCACACCTTTCCGTTACACCCTGTAGATATACATAAAGATGACATAAGGATTAAGTTACAATAATTGAAATGCAAGTTATGACATTGTGGTTGCCTGATGAGTTTTCTAAACTTACCATTCTTTTTCTAGCTACACAATTCGTAACGTTTCACGCTGTTGGACTTACGAGACGTCAGTAGCTCTCGGAGTTGAAATAGCAAATGAGCTCCCATACAATGACTACTTTGAATACTTCGGCCCAGACTTCAAACTGCACATATCACCAAGCAACATGTCCAATCAGAACACACCAGAGTATTTGGAGAAAATAAAGAACAGGCTTTTTGAAAATCTAAGAATGTTACCACACGCGCCCGGAGTGCAGGTAAGAGTTATTTCGAAGTATTTATATTTTTTATTTTCGATAAATTGTGAGTTTTAAAGCTGCACTACACTTGCATATTTTACACTCCATTTGCTTTGTCGACGTTCATTCACGTTGTTATTAACTAGTTTAAGTCATTTTTGTATCTTAATTTCTCCTTCATAACTAAATTACTCAAGTTAAACATTGTGTGACATGTTCATGTTATTATTTTGTAACAGGTACAAGCTATTCCGGAAGACGCCGTCAACGACGAATCTGAAGATGAAGACAAAGTTGATAAAGACGAAAGGATGCCACAAAGCGAAAAAGTAAGTCCAATTTAATTATGTTATTTCTACTTTACTTTACTTCCTAATTTAGTTTTTAGGGTTCCGTACCGGAAGGGTAACCATCGGGACCCTATTACTAAGACTCCGCTGTCCGTCTGTCTGTCAGTGGATTATATCTCATGATCCGTAATAGGTAGACAGCTGAAATTTTCCCAGAATGTGTATTTTTGTTGCCGCTATACTTACAAATAATAATAAATTAAAAATTGAAGGGGGCTCCCCTACTAAAAACGTGTTTTTTTTTGCTCGATCTTAATAATGGCAACATAGACGCGTATGGTCTTGTACGATGGTACGGAACCCTCCATGCGCGAGTCCGACTCGCACTTTGCCGGTTTTTTTTTTAAGTACCTATAAGATTCGAATATAAAACTTGTTTAAATGTTTTTTACTTTTTGACTTAGTTTTATGTATATTTCGTCTTCCAAATGCTCAATTATAACTTTTTTGTTATTAGGATAAGCGCATCACGGGTGACGGTGAACTGTCAGATTCTGAAGACGAAGGAGAAGGCGGTCGCCGTGACAACCGGTCGTACAGGACGCAGCCGCAGCCGCGCAAGCGTCCGCGCCTGGACAAGGACGGATCCACGATCAAAGATGAAATTAAATGTAAGTAATTATTTATTCATTTAAAATCCATATAAATATTATATTTACGAAAGTAAACCTTGTCTGTCTGTTTGCTACACTTATAAAGAGATTACTTAAGATACTTTTCAATCACGGGAGTATGTTCCCTTTCCCTACTTTCAAACTATTGTCGGATTTTGTAACTTCTTAAAAGTAACCGTTTGGGTAAATACTGCCTCTAAAGGTGTATTAAAGCAACCCAATAAACTTGAAAACATTTTACTTTAAAATGTTTTCAAGTCTATTGGGTTGCTTTAATACACGTCATATGAGAATAGGAGTTCATTTATCATTAGAAAAGGAATGACTTACTACGTAGTATTCATTGCCTAATAGTACTAGTGTACTTTAACACTAGTGTTTAAAGTTGGATTTCCCACAATTCGTCATTGTCGGCAACACTCCGTCATTATTTTTTTCGTGCGCCCGTACGTCATCGACGGTCTAGGACATCGTCTCGCCGAACTGATGACGCGCGGGGTTGTGACAGTCATCGAAAGGATCCGGCAACTGGGACTCGAGGTGGCCCTGCACAAGTCCGAGGCCATGTGTTTTCATGGTCCTCGGAACGCGCCACCTTCGGGTTCCCAGATAACGGTAGGAGGGGTTCACATCGGCGTCGAGTCGACGATGAAGTAACTGGGACTCGTCTTCGACAGCCGGTGGAACTTCGTGGAGCACTTACGACGTTTGGCTCCCAGACTGGAGCGGGCCGGTGCTGTCTTGAAGCGGCTCCTACCCAATCTTGGGGATCCAAACGCCTCCTGCCGGAGGTTATACGCGGGGGTCGTGCGGTCCATTTCCCTTTACGGGGCACCGGTGTAAGCGCGTTCGTTGAGGCGGCGGCGGCGGCGGTTCGGCTAGTCCGAGGATACCGCACGGTCTCCGGTGAGGCGGCGAGCCTTCTTGCCGGACTGTCGCCGTGAGATCTGGAGGCAAAAGTGACTTTTGCCTCCTCGCGCCACTTCCAGAGGGGAGTGGCGCGAGGAGGCGAAACGCCGGGGCGTAACTCCGCTGCCGCGACACCTTGCGGCTCGGCGGACGGAGCTCCCGCAGGATTTCATGGCGACGTGAAGAGAGCGACTGTCGCAACCCAGCGCTGTGGTGCGGCGGTAGTGCCCCTTTTTGAGGAGTGGCTGGAGAGGCGCCACACCATCCTCACCTTCCGCCTGACGCAGTTCACCCTTTTAAGGGCCTTCTCGCGGTCCAGTGGCGCCCTCATTGAATAAAAAATCGTAGCATAGCACAGAAAATAAATATTAAAAAATCCAACTTCATGTTTGTTACAAAGAGGATAAAGAATTTTTACGTTGTTAAAACAGGTCTCAAAATGTTTCGTATCCAAAGTAGTAGGCAAAAGTGTCAGAAACGGCCGTTTATGCTACGATTTTTTATTCAATGAGGGCGCCACTGGACCGCGAGAAGGGCCTTAATCAAAGAAATGAACGTAGTCTATTGTTGGACATTATTTTACCTTTTTAGCTCACATTCGGTGAATAAAGAATCAATCTTTATTCGCTACTCCATGTGCCTATGTATTCGAAGATAAGTTACTAATTTTTCATGTTTATTTTTAGCGGAAGACTCAAAGGACGACGTCAAAAACATCAGTAGTGTAGAAGAACCAAAGAAAGACATGCCACCAAATCCCTGATGTTCGCGGTAAACACCGTAGTTGTGCAGTTCACTGTCATGCAATAGTCACGATGGGTGCGACGAGTCTAACACTGGTGTTTAAAACAAAGCGCGATGACATCGTGAAATCATCACGGAATGTCCCTTTTATAATTCTCGATATAGTACCTCCAACAAAGAAATATATATTTGATACACACAGAAGAAGACTGCGAGTAATGCCTCCGGATCTGAAATTTTGTAACCATTACTTCCTTTCCATTCTCGTGACGTTTCCCCACATCTAGTGGTCCATGATAAGGGTGTTCGCGTAGTCAATATTTGAGAAAAACAATTATTTTAAACAAGCCCACCCTGGCTTCGCACAGGTGCAATTTTATTTTTGATTTCTCCAAATTTTCTTTCACGCAAACCTTTTCCTGACAATTACGAACACAACAAAAAAAAAAATCCAATTTGGTGCAGTCGTCGGAAGTTATGCGCGTACATACATTTCCGCGATACATTTTTATTTAGTACATTAGTGTCCGACACAAGGTTCGGTTTCAGCCAAAAAATCTGGTTTCGGCTAGAGTTGTTTCGACCAAAAAGTGACCGAATATTCGGCTCGACCGAAACTAGCGAGTTTGAGCTGAAGGTTGTGATAAAGACTTATATACAAACTGTCTCGTTCGTCTATGTGTATAATTATCGTTTTAATAATTTATTTAGTATTTTAGATCTATAAATTTTTCGACCTTTTTTTTTAATTTCTGCCAGTTTTTCTGTTTCCACGTGAGTTTCTGTTTCGGCCGAAACCGGAAGGTAAGCCGAACATTAGGTTACGGTTTCGGCTAAAAATCGTGCTTCGGTCGGACACTATTTTAAATTAAATAACTCTGTTATGTGATGCCTGACTGACTGTCTGATGCCTCTGTTAGTGGATAAGTAATATTATGATACGTCTACCAACTTATCAGGCTAGTTGATGTGTGAATTTCTCTTCTACAGAAGTAGCTTCATATAGCGTTACGAATTTTGTAATTATAATAATAATGTCTTAGTTATTTATAGTCCACATTTTTCATGAATGAGATTATCAATTTAATTTTGAGACACAGTTATGACTTCCATACTTACAAATTCTCTACTTAGATAGTTAAACTAAACGAATGTTGTTTTAATTTAAAATCAATAGTTGTAATTTATTGTAATAGATCTGCCACACGGCGTTTGTCCACCGGATCCGCTTACATCCGCCTGTGATCGTGCTGGTGCTGGCGTATATTTTAGTGTCCGACCGAGGGTTCGGTTTCAGCCAGTTTCGGACAAAAAAAACTGGTTTCGGTCAAAAAGTGGCCGTATATTCGGCTCAGCCGAAACTAGTGTCTTTAAGCTGAAGGTTGTGATAGAGACCTATAAACTGACTGTCTCGTTCGTCTATGTGTGTAAACATCGTTTTGCTAATTTATTTAGTATTCTATGAAAGTTGGGCTACTTTTCAATGGTTTGATGTAATTTTTTGCCAGTTTCAGTTCCAAGTTAGTTTCGGTTTCTGCCGAAACTGGAAGGGAAGCCGAACATTCTGTTACGGTTTCGGCTAAAAATCGTGTTTCGGTCGGACACTTATATTTTCTTCTTGCCCTAGTAAGTCCGGTTATATGGACGACAACCTTATAGGTTTATATGCAAGAACACACATACAAAAATATTCCCATTTCTTGGTCAATTCTGCGGTGGATATGCGCCCAGAAGGCGGAGTTTGACATTTTACACGATTCTACGAGTAGCTAGCAGAAATTACCGATTTTTTACAATTCAGAAATGACACTTGCCTAAAATGTCAACCTCCGATGGATGTTCTAATATAGGAGTAATTATCTCGCTAGTTGTAAATTATTTTTATACAAGTGACATCTAAAATATTGCATTTTTTTGTTTTCAAAAAAACACCCAAGTGTTTTTGAACACCATTTCTTGTATTTAAGGATAATTCGAGTTTAATATTAAGTTTGATTTAATTATTTAAATAAGAGTCAGGTGCGGCAAGTTTCTATTTTGTAGGGACTGTATGAATTTTACTTTTTATCAAACAAACATTCATAACATTCCCTACGAAGCTTCCAAAAATTAAACGATCTGCTCTTAAATATTAGGGCATTTTAGTTAATCGTCAAAATTTTAGTTCAGATTTTACACTTCTCTTGCAGTATACATATTTAATATTAGATTTTGTATTAGCAACAATAAAAGTATTGTAATTCTGTACATAGTCTAAAGACTTTGAAAGAAATATTCATGTAAAGAAAATTTGTGATTGTGAAATGAGTAGGTTCTTCCTTTAAAAATACAAGCTCTTGCAACGAATTTTTTTTTTTTTTTCATACCAGATACAGGACTCCTCAAAGTCTCCTCAAGTTGAGAAGGACTTACATTTCGCGTTGTGCAAATTCAATATTTTCATGAAAAATCACTTTCCAAATTGCAAACTGTTGATCAGCAAAATATTTGTTTATGTATTGCGGGTGTTGAAAATATTTGTTATGATGATAAATATTTTTTAGATTATTCGCATTAAATAGAATAAGACTGTAAATATATTTTTTATTGTTCAATATATCGAAATGTGTCCATACCCAAGTTTTATTACAACCTCTCGCACGCACAAACATTCATCCGACACTGGTGGTTTTTAGTAGTGTTCCGTACCCGAAGCCAATCTGATTTATCAATATATTGGTATTTGTTAGTAAAATATACGTAATTATAATAAACATCACCAAAGGACAATGCAACTAATTGGCATGATTTACTTTTTTCCTTTCGCCAGAATTGAAAACTAGGTTACATGTTAGAGCGCATAAGGGTAGTGGATAAAGCTTAGGGGTAGCGGATAAATTCGTAACACCGCTCCCCTGGGCACTCAGGCAGGGAAGGAACAAGGGTGGGTTTTAGTCAGTAAGAGTCTGACACGCCCTCCCGCTCCACCCAGAGCGGGAGATGTCATTGGATGATTTCCCACCCCCAAAAAAAAAGGTTACATGTTAAGAGGACAACACGAGAAATGAATAGCAAAAAAATAAATAAAATACGTTTATTTACGGTAAACATAACGCAAAAGACAGAAGCAACAACTTTTTTACAAAAAAAAAAAACAACCGACTTCCAAAAAAGAAAATACACTAAAAATCTATTTTTGTATATTTTTATTTCTTCTTATTTGACACCGACTTCCGAAATTGAAAGTTATTTTTTTAATTTTTAGTGTATTTTCTTTTTTGGAAGTCGGTTGTTTTTTTTTTTGTAAAAAAAGTTTTTTCATTTTTTTTAGTTGTTATATCCCAGAACTAAAAGCCCCAATAACATGGAACGTGGAATTTAAACATACTCATAATTGGAGAAAACCAAAACGTCTAGGTATTCGTATTTTTCGTTTTTGTTCAGTTTTTTAAAAAGCGCTAAAGCAATTTCGATAAAATTTATGTGGGACCTCGGGAGTATAATCTTTCGGATAAAAAAAGAATTTTGAAAATCGGTGTACAACTGACAGAGTAATCGGTGGACTTGTAACTGAGAGCTTCCACCAAAAACATACGTAATGCCATTTAGCTACAATTTTAGGTATGGCACACTACACGAATATGTCCGAACATTCGGCCGATACTTCGTAAAAACACTTCGGAGGAGACCCCTAATCGAACGAAGATAAATTGGGAAAAGGTTAGGCAGATTGATGTCCTCCTGAACATCCATCATAAGAGAGCCGTAAAATATCCGGTAGTTCGGCTTTGGGGACAACAATTTTGTAGATGATAGTTGCCTCCTCGAGCGTTTTCCCATAAACAGCACAAGACTCCATCCTGGATAACCAAGCTGTTCCATTGTGTCCAATAACTCTTCGTTATAGAACTCAATGCCGCAACATCACTCCACTTGGGTTTAGGAGCACCAGCTTTAATCCACTCGAAGATCGGTTTGAAGTCCGTGTCATTTTGCTGAGCAAAGTGTAGGGTTTCCTTCCATTTATTACTGAGATCCATTTTTAGCATCCTCACGGCAGCAACAGGGGTCTTGAGTCTCGACCGCCGAAGTGACTTATCGTCGGTGCGCCTGCCTTAACCCAAAGAGTATAATAATAATATGGCCAAAACCGTTATGTGCATTTTTTTGATATTTTTTTTTCCGTAATCAAATTGCCCATCGACTAAAAAAACAACTATGTGTTATTTCCCTCTAGAAATCGATTTGACAAAATCTAGTGCATCTAATTTTCATTTCTGGCAATGAAAAATTGGTTATGTGTTCATATCAAGAGTTTTTAATCATAATGTTGCACATGTCTAGCTTGCTACTATTATAGTCATCTGTGCACATGTCAGAATTGGTATGCACATAGATGTCCCGTATTATTATTATACTCTTTGACATAGATCAAAGAGTATAATAATAATCATAGATGCTTTGGCAGTTTGTATTTTAACGGTTTGTGTTTTAAATATTTGGTGTTTTAACTGTAAAAGCGTAGCCAATCTAGTTATACTAAATGAAACGAGGCACAGGTGAGTACATTTTTTACTCACCGCAGCAATTCAACAACATCACGAGGAACCGCCACCCGAGCTTTCTGCTACAGAATTT
The DNA here is from genome assembly GCA_951329385.1 of Polia nebulosa. Lineage (NCBI taxonomy): Eukaryota > Metazoa > Arthropoda > Insecta > Lepidoptera > Noctuidae > Polia > Polia nebulosa. The sequence continues at coordinate 18,431,452 of OX589599.1, read as the reverse complement.
GTAGAAAATGGCGATGAGACCATGACCACACCTGCGTCGGTTGATTGCTTCGATATGATCACACCAACACTTGATTTTGCTGCAAGGTCCTGTAGCAAAAACCTCGTCATCCCATCTGACGAGGTTTATGCTACAGGACCTATTAAGAACCAGGATGTATCTGTCCCACTGCTACCTTAACAGTACATGAGTCCGAGCTCAACTCTCAGCCGTTGCCGTAATAACTGTCCATAAAACTGACTTAGAACTACTTAGATGAAGTTACTGGAGAATTTGTAAGCAAAGATGCAGTCGAGCTTGGGACGAAGTGACCAACTTCATTCTAGATGAGCAAACTGGAGAGTTGATAGAAATTGATGAGGGACCAGACGAAAATTACAAAGAGTTCGATATCAATGAAAAATACGACAACAAAATTAAAAGGGACTTTAATAAGAAGCAAGGAGTTAAAGGAAACCCATACATGAGAAGAAAAATAGAAGTTGATACTGAAAATTGTAAAAAGACACTCGGCTTTATTGCAAAAAACCCGAAAGTTATGAAGACTAAAACCTGTACCCATAACACTACTGAATCAAAGTCGTACAGGACTTTTTTATGTGGAGCTTTAAGTGAAGAACAAAGAGAAGCTTCTTTTCAATACTACTGGAGCTTAGATACGTGGGATACTTAAAAGGCTTACCTTGAAAACTTGGTTCGACTTTGTCCTATTACATGAAGTCGTAAAGCTACGCTATCGCAAAAATCCGCAAACCCTGTCAAAGAGCAAGATTATTTTTTACCTAACAATGAATGAATACGAGTGTGCAAAAGTTTTATGCATAGAACGCTCGATATGACAAATGATACGTTAAATAAATGGATAAATCCAATGGCAATTGCATGAATCAAATCAGGCTCATCTACTACTGAAAATAAACCCTTCCTCTAAATCAGCTTCAGTGAGAGAATGGTTGGGGTCTGGGGGTCTAGAGAAAGGACACACAATGATGCAGGTGAATAGCGTGCACTCGACATTAGAACACCTATTTATTCACCTAATGACTTAAGCCACCAATTTATTCACCTAATGACAACATCAATCTCATGGCACAATAGCCCAACCAAGAACCCAAACAAGTTTTCCAAAAACTATGAGCAGTACATGTCAGCTTGAATCGCTACGACCTGAGAAAAAGGCTGGACACCCTGTAGTTGCAGAAGATATTAGAAGATTGCTGTATAAAGATGGAATCATCTTTTATAGTCCCATTAAACTAAAGTGTAAGGAATAATTACCTCATCATCATTTCAGCCGAAAAACGTCCACTGCTGGACATAGGCCTCCCCCAAGTGTCGCTACAACGAGCGGTCCTATGCGTCTCGCATCCACCGGCTACCCGCGACCATCATCATTCGCGTCATCATTCCACCTTGTGGGATGCCTTCAAACACTGCGTCTTCCGGTACGCGGTCGCCACTCCAGAACTTTTCAGCCCCATCGACTCTACACTCGAAGTTGTAGACGAGTACGTCTACCTGTTACAAACGGTCCAGTTAGGTAAGGATAACTTTGAGAAAGAGGTCTACCGTCGAATCTGACTCGGCTGGGCGGCGTTCAGGAAGTTGCGTGGTATCTTCTCGTCTCTCACATACCACATTGTCTCAACACGAAAGTCTATGACCAGTGCGTGTTGCCAGTGATGACTTATGGAACCGAAACGTAGTCGCTCACAATGGGTCTCATCAGAAGGTTTAATGTCACCCAAAGGGCAATGGAGAGCCCAGAGGACACGGTGGAGCATACGGTGGAGGTATGGTATGGACACGGCGCTTGGGCGGAGCACCGCCGCCCGTGTCCTCGTGGATGCGACAAGTGGCGGCGACCTCTCGCGCCCGGCCCTGGTTCAGGCCATGGTACGGAGTGAGAGGGAATGGGATGCAGTCTCCGCCTTCTGCGAAGCAGTAATGCTCGCGAAGGCGGAGGCGGGACTCGTGAGGGAAGCTCAACGGAGTGGCCCTCACGGCCCCGGCCGCTACCACCGCAGGAGAGGCACGGGGCGTAGAACGTCGCGAGACGATCTCCGGCCACCGTAGACCCGGGCCTGCGGACGCGAGCAGTGGGTAGCTTACCTTCCGATCAACACCAGACCCGTGAGTCGACGGCTCGTAGTGTTCCACAAGCGCCTCAAAGAGATTAGTGTCAGCCACCACTGACGGGGCCTATCGTGCCCGGTGCCTGCATGCCAAGGGGTAGCGGATAAATTCTGAACATGAGCTACCGCACCCCTGGGCACTCAGGCAGGGAAGGAACAGGGGTTTTAGTCAGAGTCTGACACACCCTCCCGCTCCACCCAGAGCGGGAGAAGTCATTGGACTATTTCCCACCCCACAAAAAAAAAAACGGCAATGGAGAGGGCGATGCTCGGAGTTTCCTTGGGTGATAGAAACTGAAATGATGATATCCGCAAGAGAACTAAGGTTACCGTCATAGCCCGAAGAATCGCCAAACTGAAGGGGCAGTGGGCAGGGCACATTGCTCGCAGAACAGATGGTCGAATAGGTAAATTTACCATATTTGTTTTAATTTTATTTTATTTCTGTTATGCACTTAGTAGAATTTAATTAATCCAATTGCGTTCCTTACGACATGTGCACATTCTTCACTTCTAAGAAATGGTGCTTGTAAGAAAATTCTGACATGTGCATTAAAAATGGCTAAAAAAAATATTGTGGATGAACAGTACCTTTTATCATTTTCACTTGTATCTCAGTTCATACATAATATTTTTTGCCACAATACTGCATTTTTAATTTATTGATACGTCCATCGATCATTAAATAAAATAGTTTTTTGTCTCCCCTGAAAACTTGACTAAAAACACAGAGATTTTGGCAAGCGCAACGACGCTATGCTATATGAATTAGAAAAAACAAAATGGCGACTGCCATTAGGTAGGTGTATTCATATTTTTTTGTGCCCTGGTCATATCGGGTATCAAAATAAAGAGCTTGAGGAAACGATTCCAAAAATATAACTCATTAAAATTTAGGAAATAAAAAAAAATTAAAACATCAAAAAACCCGACTGATAAAAAACAACTAAAAAGTTCCAGACAAGTCACTTTTCAAGCAGTCTGATGCAGTTGGTAGCATAAAATCCGTGATTTGCGATGGTTCGAAATAGCGTGCGGAGGCTGGTCCAAAAAAAAATTGCCACTCTGTCTTGGTGGCTCAACGTATTACGTGCAGTGAGGCACAGAGTACATTATAATATTGCAGTGAGGTGTCTCAAATAGTGATTACGGGCTGTAAGTAAGTGTCACGTGAGTCACATCAATTGAAGTCAAATAAAACACAGAAATTGTATATTGTATGTAATTTTAAACGATTATCACAACGCTCTAGACATAAATTGCACCATAAAATAAAAGTACCTTAAAATCAGTCTGGTACCAAAGAGCTAGATAAAACCAACTAAATTGGAATGAATATAAAAATACTATGAAATAATTTAGCAATATACATCTACCTCAATCAGTAATTTTACATACAGGAAACTCCAGTACGAGACAGCCTTTATGAATTCAAGAGACAAATGAATGTAATCGTTTTACAAATATTTACTCTAATGAACACTTAACTGTATGGGGCGAGTCGTCTACGTTCACCAAATTATCGCAAAATTGAACCTTACATACATCTCTGCAAGTGCACTAATCTAAAAATTCACTTCACGTTTTGAACTTCATTTTAAAATCACACTTGTTCAATATTTTCAAAATACGCCATGTCTAGTTTAAAATTTACAAAGGAATGTATAAACTGGAAGATATTTGTCATGGGTTATGTTACAAACGATTTATTTCCACAATTCATAATAATATAAACCGGACGTAAATAAATTGTGCGTAATTAATTATATAGGCCTTTTAAAATATGACTAGTTAAGACCAATTTAGCTTCTGGACCGAGTTCCTAACTTACCAATGCTGAACGAATTCACAAAGATTATATCTACATCATATTTTCGTCGCCACTAAAACTGATTGTGTTCTGAATCTTACATGACTGCATACTTGATCGTGCCCGGAGATTTCAACACATTCGACGATGTTAGTCAAGTATGATCTTTTAACGGAAATAGTTTCTCTTACATGGTTTATGCCTTTCCGGTTCCCCAAGTGGGAATTACAAACAATAACATAAATCATTATGGCATGTATAAGAGTGAATGTCTGATATACCTCGGGTGTCTCACTTAAGGGTCTACTACCGGCCAAGTGGCGCTCTCATTGAATAAAAAATCGTAGCATAGCATAGAAAATAAATATTAAAGAATCCTACGTCACGTTTGTTACAAAGAGGATATAGTATTTTTACGTTGTTAAAACAGGACTCAACATGTTTCGTATCCAAAGTAGTAAGCAAAAGTGTCAAAAAGGGCCGTTATTGGTACTTTTTTGTTTTAACAACGTAAAAATACTTTATCCTCTTTGTAACAAACGTGATGTAGGATTCTTTAATATTTATCTTCTATGCTATGCTACGATTTTTTATTTAATGAGGGCGCCACTTGGCCGGTAGTAGGGCTAAGTCAACAAAGCATTATGTCAATCTTGAATGATCTCCGTTTAGTTATCGTATTATCATAAATGCAATAATACTTAACAATAAAATGTGAAATTACCCTACATACGCTAAACGCGTACCTACCAAAATCTGAAGACTTGTGCGTTAGTAGGTAACCATTGAATCTATCATCAAAAGCTTTATGCAGCTGAAGAGTCAAACACTAATTTCTGTTGCCAGATGCTTTTAAATCTAACTATGTAGTTAATTTGATCAATGTCCAAAACATTGTGAAAGTCCAATACTGAAAGTGGCACTCGTTTAAAAAATGAAAGATGAACATGGAAGAAATATTGTCTGTCAAGATACCACGGCAAGCTCAATGGCAAAGCAAAAATCTGTTTCAATCTAAATAAATATTAATCTCATGAGATTATATTACAAATATTTTATTACAGAAGAAATAATAATTCATTACATCAAATAATATATATCCCACTCAAAATAATATATCCGTTAGTGGGATAGGTTACGAATATCTATAAATTAAAAGCGATTAAAATATATTAATGACTACACGAATCAGTAACATAATACTAACTGAATCACAGTAAATAGAAAATGATTATAATAATGTTTTAATTGTAATCCTACCATAAGTTACTTGGAATTATTATGACGGTGTTATCATCAATTCATAATGTCCTTAATGTTAGAAGTTAAAATTGTATCGTTTCCGCACAGTAACTAAAATGGCGATCAGTTTTATTCAAATACAATATTAGAATCCTAATCAGTAGCTATTTTACTGTCTAAAACGTTAACATTCTAACTGGCACAATTGTGAGCATCCGAGAATAAAATCCGTTTTTGTGTAACCACTGGACATTGAACCCTGCTCAACTTATCACGAACTGTCTCCGTCACGCTGACTGCACCCGAGCTTGGCTTAGGTTTCAGTGCCCTCTGTCAAAAAAAAAAAAAAAAAACAAGAAATTAGTTACGTTCTTAAACACCTAAAATATTCTTTATAGCATCCATAATGTACATAGAGATGGTAAAATTTATTTAGTGAAACAATTATTATGAACCCTGTTGGGCACAGCAAAGTTTAAAGTAGGAGAGAGAAAGAGCGCTTTAATAATGATCCCTATTATGTAAGCACTAAATCATCGCTGCGCCTGACAACGATCCATATGTGATTTTTGTACGGTTGGTATTAAATTAGGAACATTACAGAAATCAAATATGGAACTTGTCAGGCACAGCGACGAAATACTATTTAAATTCAGTTTTTTCCTGTAGTCTAGTTTTTTTACAAGCAGAAATTCAATATCCACATGCTTAAATCGTACCTGGAGTTAAAGGATGATCTCGTAACATTGAACCTGGAAAACAAATACAGCGAAATTAGTATAAAACCATAAGCAGTTAAAATATCTACGCGTTATAATATATTTAAGCAGAATATAGAGAATTACGTCATAAATACGACAGATAATTTTGTCACACTACACAAAGCACTATTCATAAACTATGTTTTTTATTTATTATTGTAATATGCAGTTCATAAAATATGATTACTTATATTCAATTGTGCGCGTCCAAGCAAAAAGGGTCCAGTTCTCGGCATTAAGTTTTCGAGATATACGCAGTTTTATAAAGTTGGGTGAAAAAACGCATTTCGAGGTTTTAACTGATTATTAATTAATGCTCAATTATCTAGATGTTCATCTATAGTAAATATTTCTAAGTATCTGATTTTTTATTTTTTAATGTTTTTTCACAAATCAAGCTTTTTTTAGAGATTCAACTTTAAATGTCTAATAAAAAAATGTGCCAGTTTTTGAATATTTTTTTAATCCTTATTATCAATTGACTATTCTAGAAACCGAATCTAGTCTTAACTCGATACCCCACTACTGCACCCTTTTTGCTTGGACGCCCACAATTATTTTATTTACTTGCGTATCTACAGGGTATAACGGAAAGGTGTGGTCATATTTTAAGAACTGCATCTGCCCATCGATATGAACAACTTTCTTCAAGAAAACCTACGGAAATTCTAAAAAAAAATTTTACCTCCCATACAAAATATATTGATCAACTGATGAAAACTTTGTATGGAAACTCCAATTTTTTTTTTGGGAGTTTTCTATTTTTTCTTTAAAAAACTTGTTCATTTTCAGGAGCAGAAATGGTACCACTACTGGTAACCTTTTTGATAAAAATACTTTTTTACAGCCTACAGATTCTAAGACAATGTCTTCTAAGTACTTCTAATTAAAAAATCCTGTTCTATTTTGTTTCTAACACGGTTTCTAAGGACGATTTCATGAGAGCCTGCCTACTTTTTTACTATTTATTAAGTCTTACCTGTTTTATATAGGCGTTAATAACGGTAGTAAGTATATGAATACGTTTTATGTTAAAAGTGATAACATTTTATTATTTTGAAGGCATGCAACTCAACGTAGGTAAGTGTCGGTTATGAAAAGTTCAGCCCTGAGTGCAAATGAATGATATCATGCAAATAAAATGATGCGCGAGATTAAGTTCCTAAATACAGCGCCAGCTATGGAGTCTTGCCTAGGGGTAGCGGATAAATTCTTAACATGAGTTACCGCACCCCTGGGCACTCAGGCAGGGAAGGAACAGGGGTGGGTTTTAGTCAGTAAGAGTGACACGCCCTCCCGCTCCACCCAGAGCGGGAGATGTCATTGGATGATTTCCCACCCCACAAAAAAAAAGCTATGGAGTCTGCAGGATCTAGTACCATCACGGAGCATGAAACAAATGAAGTTATAACAGGCATTTTTTTCACAACGTTAAAAGCACGCAGGGGTGAGAATGGTTAACTTGGATCTTGTGTCTGAGCTATACATATATTTAATTCATTCCTTCACACTTTTTTTTGGGTAAGAAATCATCACATAACTTCTCTGACTCTTCCTGTCAGACTCTTAACTGACTAAAAATCACCCGTGTACCTTCATGCCTGTGCCACGGCTGCGGTGACTCTTTCAAACACACGCGCAACCTTGGCCGGATTCATTCACACTAAATAATATTTCAGTATAAAAAAAAAAAACTCTCACATTATCACTTCATTTGTTCAATACTCCTTGACAGTAGATTTATTAATTTAAATTCAAATACCTATTTTCACCATCGTATTTATGTAGACGGTATAGCACAGGTATATAAACACATTTAGATTAAAAAGATGTCGGAATTGGCTCACAGGAACCTTTTACAATAAGTAAAAACACACATTGTTTTTAATAAAAAGTGAATAGAATAAAAACAAATTGGTCAACATGTTTCGAATGAATTGGTTTGAAATGATCGTGTCTTCAGTCACAAAGCATGCCGTTAAAACAGTAGCACACATAAAGCTGCGTCAAGCGTTTACCTATACAGCGAGACGGCACAGGGCACAATCGTTCAGTATAGAATAGCGTCTGAAAGTTGGTTACTGGTTAGTGCGGCGCCCGGCGTGATGCCCACGATGCTGCCGCCAACGCACCCCTCCACGCCTTCTGTAGACCACCACCAGAACATCAAATACTAACCACATTGTATCACAGAGGGATATTCGCCGCGTAAATCAATGTTCATAAGTTAGAGGATTGATTTGGTACAATCCTACTTCCTACTAATATTATAAATGTGAAAGTTTGTGAGGATGTATGTTTGTTACTCTTTCACGCAAAAACTAGTGAACCGATTTTGATGAAACTTTACAGTAATATTGCATATACATCAAAATAACACATAGGCTATAATTTATAATGGAGTGAAGTAAGTACATTAGAACCATGCGGGCGAAGCCGCTGGCAGAAGCTAGTTTTCTAAATGCCAAAATGGCCAGCCTAAATAATAATAAGACGGACGGAAAAGATATACCTTTATCTTTTAGATAGTTTTTTATTCATCAACACCAGTTATATTGAATTAACTATGAATCTGGTGTTTGTTCGCAAAAAAAAAACAAATACGTATCAAATTAAGAACGGACTGTCTTGAATGAAATATGTACACTTGTGTCATATTTTTACTGACAAAATTAATATCCCAGTTTAAAATAAAAGTTCTTACCAGTTCCATTCAATATAAAAGATTTTTTTTTTTCATAAACTTTATTAGAACCACTAATACACACATTAGAAAAAACAACTATATATTTAGTAAATGGTCACAAAATAAATCTAAAGTTAAATATTAATGAACCATGCAATGTGTTAAAAGTTAAAATAAAAAATTGGTTGAAGTTCATCATCGTAAGTTTTTTTTGGTAAGGGTAGATAGCTTTTTCTTTTCTCTGTAAAATTAGAGATTACACAAGTTAGCAAATACTAAAACATGAATCTTATTATAAAGTCTATTATGTAGTAGTGAAATAGTACTAAAATATGATAATCCTCCATAAGGGGACAACCCATTGTAAAATACACAAAGAGGCAGTATCAAAAACTAATGTGATGTATAATAGCCAATCGCAGCATCATAGCTTCGGTGCATGCGAAAAGGAAAGCAAAGTTGTGTGTTGTCCGTTGTAACAATGCTCTTCTTCTCGAGAAACACAAACAAAAAGAATGGGAAACTAAAAAGTAGGTATCTGTTACGAGAAAGGTGGCTTCGTTTGCTTTGCATTTGAATTAGATATAGTCTCAAAATGAGTAAATGAAAATAATGTTTAACACAAAGTAAACGGAATTTTGTAAATTTAATCAAAAGGCAAAAGCCAAATACTCTAAAAGACCTGGCTTTTTGGGGCTGGTTTTGATTATTCTGGAATTTCAGCTATCCAGCTGTTTTCAATGACAACGGGCTGGAACCAAAAGCAGCAGAGACAAATAGACAGATGATTTAAATTCGGAACATTATTCAAAAACGCATTTGAACAGGAGCAAGAAATACACTGGCTGGTTTAAAAAGGGCAAATGAACAATCATGCAAAAGAAAAATGAAACAAAACGTCATGCGATATCTCACCAGTAGTACAAGCGGCGTTATTGTCGGGGTTGACGCCGGCCACGGACCACGGCCGCGCCTTGCCGGGCGTGCGCGCGCACCCGTTCCCTAGTCACACGCACTCGTTACACACGCACACAGCGAAGTCATACGTCTTGTTTATATGCAAAATATTCTAACTATTAGTTGAAGCAGTTCGCGTTTCGTAAGTTTGGCGCTCTGAAACGAGGCTTTCCGATGCAAATGCATGGCGTGCTGCTGTTTTGTTTTAGTATGAGATTTACTTTTGAGCAGTCATTTGCAACCCGGGCCTGCGGACGGCGAGTTATGGGTAGCTCGCCGTCCGATCAGCACCAGGCCCGAGAGTCGACGGCGCGTAGTGTTCCACGCGCGCCTCAGAGTTGTCAGCATTCAAGACGGGCCCCGGCATGGCCGATTCCTTCCCCAGGGGCTGAGAATAAATTCGAAAGAGTTACCTCGCCCCTGGGCATTCAGGGCGGGAAGGAACAGAGGTGGATTTTAGTGAGTGAGAGTCTGACACGCCCTCCCGCTCCATCCTAGAGCGGGAGATGTCATTGGATGATTTCCAACACCACAAAAAAAAGCAATCATTTGCAAGCGACGTGAATTGTAGATCAGCGCAGAGATGGAGAATAGTAACATCTGAAGATACGGCCGATGAGTTGGTGTTCAAAGGGACAATTGGGTTTTTCCATTAGGAATTTCTCAGTAGCAGCCCGGAGTTTGGAAGTTGGTGGTGTGTCACCTCCGTGCTTCGGAAAACACGTAAATCCGTTGGTCCTGCGCCTGATCTTACCCCGGGTGTGTCGGATTGCCGATCCAACGGATTATGAGAGTTCAGGACCTGCTGCGTACTCGAATCATTTCTATTGAGCTTGGCCACCGTTACCAAAATTCGGCCGGGAGGCTTATTATTATTAATAAAAAAAAACTTTTTTACAAAAAATACAACCGACTTCAAAAACGAAAACACACAAAATATTGAAAAATATCTTTAATTTCGGAAGTCGGTGTCTAATAATGAAGAAAAAAAAACAGTCAAACATAGAACCTCCTCCTTTTTCGAAGTCGGTTAATAAATAAAATTCAACGAAGTCGTTTGTATTTTTTGTAAAAAAATATTTTTATTTTTCAGTTTTAGTTGTTATACCCCAGAACTAAAATTAAATATTAAAAGTTACGCCCGAATTGATAACGCCAATAATATGGAACATGGAATTTGAACATACTCGTAATTGGAGGAGACCAAAACGTCATCCATGTTTACATATTTTTTGTTTTTGTTGTTGATTATTTCAAAAAGCGCTGAAGCTATTTCGATAAAATTTATATAGGACCACCTCTGGAGTACAGTCTTTCGGTTAACAAAAGAATTATGAAAATCGTTTGACAACTGATAGAGAAATCGGTAAGCATATGTAAAAAAAAACCATACATACAGTCGAACATAGACCCCCCCCCCCCCTTTTTCGCGAAATCGGTTAAAAATTACTTGCGTATCAAGTAATTTCATAAGCATCGGTAAGGCCATGTTACTAAAAATGTTAAAATATTTTGCACAGAAACCTTTCCTTGATATTGGTTACGCTAAAATAATAAAAATGGCCATATTCCTGTTATAGGATATGATTATCCTGTGAAGCGTACACTCACACCAGCGTTCAATTCGTACATAAGCCGTGTTAGCACATTTAGAAAACGCGGTGAGGGGGACAACCACTTTAGGTAAATACTATCAGATGGAGTTGAATACGATTGGACCTTTTGAAACCGAGTTTAAGGTCGGTATTTGATTGAATTGTTTGGAAATTGAATAAAACTGCTAGTGATCAACTTTTCATGACTCAATCAAAATTAGCCATTTTACATGATTTTCATATTCAAGTTCAGTTAGGAACTGTTGTTTGCGCTTCACAGATGCAAAATATTCAGGACTCAATCAGATAGTATTATAAAGAAAGCCAGAGCTTTTAACCAAAATTGTATACCAGTATTTTACCCATTAAAGTGTGATAGCTAGAATGTTTAATAAATTTAATCCATTTTACCCCCATTTACTTGTGAAAAGAAAATGACTTATGCCCGTAGATGTGTTTATGGTACTTACCCATAGTGTTGACGTTATCAGAGGATCGCGATGGCGGGGGCGTGGACGCCGAGGTCTTGATGCCTACATTGTCGGAAGACTTGCAACGTGATACTTCTGTAATTGGTAAATGGTAGAAGCTCAGATGAAGCCGTACCTAATGGATTTAGTTTCGTCTCATATTTAAAAAAGAACTTGCAAAGTGCACTTACCACATTCTAATAAAACCGGCGTGCTTTCACCGGATGTCACGCTGTACCTGTAAGCATAGACAGTTTGTTTGTGTTATGAAGATAATCAAGGTGAGTACACAATACGCGTAAAAATAACAATATGACTGATCGATGGGCTCTAAAATACACTCGCTAGAAATAAACTGGAATCACTTCACCGCATGTTGCTCAAAACAATTTTTTACAATTTCTATGCAATGAACTATGGATTGCGGTTTAACCTTTAAACCCCGAGCGACTCTCATGTGTGCCGCTAGTTTTCCGCTAGTTTGCCTTGCCAAAAAAATTGCCAAAAACCCGATTCACGCGGTTTAAACCGCTATTATCACTATTAGCCAAGGTCTTTAGACCTGTGACAAGGTTCATACACCCGGAACCTGACAAAGTCTGTAGTTACACGATGGCCGCCTGTCAACGGGGACTGACAGATGCTGAAACGTGACGCGTCTCGGCGTTGAGAGGTCACATGAAAGGTAATTTTGTTAGCTTTCAACTTCTTTCAATACAAAGATTGTAAAAACAAGACATAAATTTAAAAAAAAATATCATATTGGCCATTACCATATACCATACCATACCTAAATTATATATTTTACCATATACCATACATTATAAAATTACAAAAAAAATGTTTGATCTCGCTCGCGAGTTTATTTTTGTCGAACAAGCTTGTCCATTATTTATAATAATGAACTTGCGATAGTTAATCCTGTCTTGACCGATTTCTCACGAGATCCTCGTATATGGACTTATTTGTTCGGAACGAACACGAACGAATCACGTTAGTACGTACGTAGTTCGCTTAAAATTTTAAGCTGCATTTTTTAAATGTATAGTTCACAATTACATTTAGGAATGACATGAAATTGCGTATGAGCATGCACCTGACGTTACGTCAACGGTTCATCATCATCAGCCTTTTAATGTCCCCACTGCTGGGGCACAGCGACGCCTCTTCGCTGCGGGGCGAAGTGCGGCAGGTACTCGTGTGATATTATATGTTCGTTACATACATGGTATCGTCTCGCTGCAGCGTGGGCGAGTGTCTGAGCAGCGAGGGCGAGGCGAGCGAGGACAGCGAGTGCAGCGAGCGTGACGTCAGCGGCGTGCGAGCTGACAGCGACGCCTCTTCGCTGCGGGGCGGAGTGCGGCAGGTACTCGTGTGATATTATATGTTCGTTACATACATGGTATCGTCTCGCTGCAGCGTGGGCGAGTGTCTGAGCAGCGAGGGCGAGGCGAGCGAGGACAGCGAGTGCAGCGAGCGTGACGTCAGCGGCGTGCGAGCTGACAGCGACGCCTCTTCGCTGCGGGGCGGAGTGCGGCAGGTACTCGTGTGATATTATATGTTCGTTACATACATGGTATCGTCTCGCTGCAGCGTGGGCGAGTGTCTGAGCAGCGAGGGCGAGGCGAGCGAGGACAGCGAGTGCAGCGAGCGTGACGTCAGCGGCGTGCGAGCTGACAGCGACGCCTCTTCGCTGCGGGGCGGAGTGCGGCAGGTACTCGTGTGATATTATATGTTCGTTACATACATGGTATCGTCTCGCTGCAGCGTGGGCGAGTGTCTGAGCGGCGAGGGCGAGGCGAGCGAGGACAGCGAGTGCAGCGAGCGTGACGTCAGCGGCGTGCGAGCTGACAGCGACGCCTCTTCGCTGCGGGGCGGAGTGCGGCAGGTACTCGTGTGATATTATATGTTCGTTACATACATGGTATCGTCTCGCTGCAGCGTGGGCGAGTGTCTGAGCGGCGAGGGCGAGGCGAGCGAGGACAGCGAGTGCAGCGAGCGTGACGTCAGCGGCGTGCGAGCTGACAGCGACGCCTCTTCGCTGCGGGGCGGAGTGCGGCAGGTACTCGTGTGATATTATATGTTCGTTACATACATGGTATCGTCTCGCTGCAGCGTGGGCGAGTGTCTGAGCGGCGAGGGCGAGGCGAGCGAGGACAGCGAGTGCAGCGAGCGTGACGTCAGCGGCGTGCGAGCTGACAGCGACGCCTCTTCGCTGCGGGGCGGAGTGCGGCAGGTACTCGTGTGATATTATATGTTCGTTACATACATGGTATCGTCTCGCTGCAGCGTGGGCGAGTGTCTGAGCGGCGAGGGCGAGGCGAGCGAGGACAGCGAGTGCAGCGAGCGTGACGTCAGCGGCGTGCGAGCTGACAGCGACGCCTCTTCGCTGCGGGGCGGAGTGCGGCAGGTACTCGTGTGATATTATATGTTCGTTACATACATGGTATCGTCTCGCTGCAGCGTGGGCGAGTGTCTGAGCGGCGAGGGCGAGGCGAGCGAGGACAGCGAGTGCAGCGAGCGTGACGTCAGCGGCGTGCGAGCTGACAGCGACGCCTCTTCGCTGCGGGGCGGAGTGCGGCAGGTACTCGTGTGATATTATATGTTCGTTACATACATGGTATCGTCTCGCTGCAGCGTGGGCGAGTGTCTGAGCGGCGAGGGCGAGGCGAGCGAGGACAGCGAGTGCAGCGAGCGTGACGTCAGCGGCGTGCGAGCTGACAGCGACGCCTCTTCGCTGCCTGGAGGGGTGCGGCAGGTACGCCAGAACTCTTCCAGACCTGACGGAAATATTTGCTTTGACATATTCGCTGTAAAGAATTGGACCAGGCCGTTTTTTGATGTTAGATTGTGATCCGTGTCAGTTTTGCTGCCATCGAAAAAACTTGAGTAAGTACTTAGTTCTGAATTCAAATTATTAGACACGATAAATTTAATAATTGATGGACATGGCAAATAGCATTCGTTTGTATTCGGAAATGCGATGATTGCCGAGGGGCATAAAGAAAATAGTTGTACTGTACACTACTTATCGATATCATTAACCTAGTTCCATTGTTTATATTTATATTTTTATCTTATCTTCCGTTATTATTTTATATTGTGCAAGCCAGAAAAAACATTTCCTTTCTTCCGTGAATCTATAAAAACACCGCTATAACGTTGTTTCGACGCGTCGTCACATAAATTATCATGCAGGAAGACAACACCCATTTTTGACTGTATTTTACATTATTTTACAACACTCTTATACCTTCATCGATATCTTGCGACTGATCAGCTATTGGTCGCGTCGGCGCCCTTGTCTTAGCCCGTCTAGGTCGACCTGTAAGAAATCAAACATGCGATGATACTCCTAGAACGACTACAATTTGCCGCCGCAACGTGAACAACTACACAAGAATAATATATGGATGTTACGTGTATAGATACGCAAAGGTGTATGTATAAGGACAAGGTTGTTGCTTGCTTCGAAAAAAAAAAGAAAAACAAAAGAAGCTTGCATAGTGGCAGTCTTCGTATAGAAGTGGTCAATTTAAATATGGAACATACTTGCCAGTGGCTAGCATTCCAGTCTAAATAAAAAAAAGGTTATAGCAAAGAGTTGTTACCTTTAACGAGGTGTCGTAGTGTGTGTGCTGGTAATTCTGCCAGTGCGTCTGCGGCTTCCGCGTGTAATGGTGGCAGGGATAGCATCTCGTTGCTGCTGCATTGTTGTTCTGCTACGGACTTGGGACGGACGCGTCGGCAGCCGCGCTCGCGGCGACGACATCCCAGAGGTGTGGCCTACATGAAATCGCGATATTAGACTGAAGAATTCAATTAGAGGAATGTTTTCAATGTCGACGTAAATGAAACAAAACAATGTGTCATGGCAACGCATAATGCTAACAAAATAATTAATGTATTAATTTAATTGATTGTGAAAAACTGGCGCGTATTTCTTACGATTTTAATATTTTTGGGAATTGCTGTTTTCTTCGTCGAGATGCGAAAACATTTGAAGAGCACAGTAATTGACACTAGGTTCAACATTTTTAACGTAACACTTTTTTTCTTCTTTTAAGCACAACAGTAAAATTATACGGAAATCAGTCAACTAAACGGTCGCACTCGACCACTGAATAGCAATCAATGAATTTCGTAAACACTGTTATCTGTCTGCGTATAAAACAAAAGATTAAAAATGGCGTAATTTATGTAAACTGTCATGATATTTCTAATTATGAAGAAATGTTGTTCTTACCAAATTCAAGTAATCCAACTTCTGGGTAGCGTGAAATCAATGATTGCATGTGTTATTTATATTTTGAGAATAATGGATGATTCATTTAAGTCGGTAAATATTGAAATCAATCAATTCAATCAGTCAAGTATAAGAAGGCACAATAATCGGCAGGGTATTCATGTTTTTTGTAATTTTTAAATCCAAAAAGACGGCTATGAAAATGAAAACATTCCAATGCTAGTCAAAGTTGGTTTCTTTAAGGACGTCATACGATAATCGAAGGGATTTAAAGAAATTGAGCATTCAGTAGTTCTAACAACCAGTCAGATAAAATGGCCTTTAATTTTAAGTCAAAAAGACAGGCCCAGGCGAAACAGGTGTGGCGACTTGGATTCGTTCATAGTAGATTGGCCAGAAAAGATAACGTATACTTAGATGTGTAAAGTTATGTTCCCTGTCTTTTAAACTTACCCCAGAATGTGATATCGGAGTCAGCAAGTCGGGTATATCTCCATCCACACTGGGCATTGGCTCGCTGTCTATATGATCGACGTTCTCGCACGCCAGCAGCGCCAAACTCTCCACCGCTTGGCTGCGTATGCCGAAACACTTTAGTACACACATTTTAAATCTTTTACCAAATCTACGCGACTGGGAAACGGGAGCATTAGCATTAGTCGCGCTGCAGACGCTTTCCATATTTCTATGTTGTGTGCGAACATCGCGAGGCATACGTTGCAAATAGTTGACACTTCCCGAGGCATGAGTGGACTGAATGCTCACTGAAAGCATTCGTAAATCTAGCGAACGCTCAATTTAAACTATATGCCCACGTTATGCGCTGGCGACGCGAGATGGTAACGTCTGTGTAGCGAGACGTACGCGTTTAAAAAACTCAAGCTGATATTGGTACAATCGTCGTTTCGAGTAAACCCGATGACTGATTCTTATTCAATGGATCTCTGGTGAGTCAGCTAATTAGATTAGGAGTGATTCGTGGAGATATTGATGCGAGTTACGTGTTGACAATATTTTGTTGACGTTCTCTCATATCGTGGAAAATTTGATGATAGTGAAAATCAACGTGGCGCAGTTTTTCCCTTATCCATTTTCGTATGTATTAAGCCGGGGTCACATTATTGTGTTGTGTCGTGACGCTTTCTGTCGCAGCTGATTGGCCACTTTGCCAGTTGATTGAAAACTTGTTTTGATATGACGTAGACTTGAATAGATTCGTTTGATTGGTGTGTTCGGCATCACGACACACCCCGACACAGTAATGTAAACCTAAAGTAATGTAAACCTAACTTAAGTTATGCTTTTATATACTTCGTGCAGGTACTGTCAGACCAAAAATGGATACACAGAAAGGGACGTTTATAGATAGATGCAGTTATTTTTCACAACAGCTATCAATCAACTCAGTTTATCGCCGTGCACTGCTTGACATTGGCCTCTCCCAAGCTGCGCCAAAACACCCGATCCTCCGCAATAAGAGCGGCCAACCCGTCATACTTTTCATACAAACGCTCGTACGTGATTATGCCGTTGTAACACATCTATCTTTGAATTTATATATAAAGAAATTCAGTATAAGCCTTCAAAAATCTGCTGTTTTGCACAAATTTTACCTGAACTTTGGCCGGTCGTAATAAATTGTAAAAGTAAAGAATATAGCTCGATAGAAACCTTGCACAGTAACGGAGATTCCAAATAACAAATATTTATTTCACAAACTTGTAAGGCTTATTAAAAAACACGTATTTCCTGTAACAAGTTTTATGAAATTTTCGAACACTATTTTTATGAAATTTTGTTATTATGTAGATAAGTACTTACCAACTACCTAATAAATTATTGTTATCGCCTATTTGTGTAGATAGGTAAGTAAGTACCTATATCAAGGAAAACAACAAGCTTTTCGACCATGCTCGCGTTGACGATAGACGGATTGGGAAGGGGGCCCTGTTAAGCATCAAGTCTGTAGCCACTTTTTTTAAACGTAGCTGTAATATTATGTATTTTCGACATCGTTCCCATCGCGGGCAGAACCTGAATGAGGTTGGCACAGAAGCGTGGTCAAAAGAAAAGAAATGGAAGATCATCATATTACTCATTTCAGCCGAAAGTCGTCCGCTACTGGACATAGGCCTCCCCCAAGCTCCACCACATCGACCGGTCAACCGGCGCTTTGGACGACGCCAACTGCGTCTTCTACGTGGTCGTCACTTCTTCAGAATCTTTCGGCCCCATCGACGATCATTTCGGCGAGTAATTTGTCCTGCCCACTGCCACATAAGTTTGGCAATCATTCTGGATTGTTTTCTGTGGAGAGTGACTTACTTGAGCAGGTCCTGCAGCGTGTTGGTGCAGGGCGCCATGGCGTCGCGCACGGCCTGCAGCGTCACCAGCTCGCCGCTCGTGCCGCTGCCGCCCATCGCCGCGAACACCTCGCCGCACCTCTGTATAACGTACTAAATTATGTCACCGAGTTTATGAGCAACGTGTGATGTGACGCGTGGTTCTTGTTCGTTGAAGGCACACTTATGAGCAACGTGTGATGTGACGCGTGGTTCTTGTTCGTTGAAGGCACACTTATGAGCAACGTGTGATGTGACGCGTGGTTCTTGTTCGTTGAAGGCACACTTATGAGCAACGTGTGATGTGACGCGTGGTTCTTGTTCGTTGAAGGCACACTTATGGGGTATTACACCCTTTTTACTACGTTTCTTGAGTATGTTTCGCAGCAGTAAAGATTAAAAAAAACTATATTGTACTTGAATTTTATTTATGTACTTGAATAAAATTTAAATGATCTCTAACTAAGAGATCATTTTCAAATTTTGGAACAAACTCAAAGTCACCCATTTCACTTTGAGTTTGTTGTTCCAATATTTGAACATTTGATCCAATGGAATTTGAACTTTATGATAAAGTTAAAATACTTTTTGACACGCTTTTATTAGATTCACCTGTAACTAATTTGCTATGTAAAAAAATCTTAGAAGTTACATTTAACCCACTTCCTGGGTTCCGATTGAGCTGAAATTTTGCATACATATTTAGTTTGAATGACTCACATGTAGACAAACTCGTGAACCAGATCAATATACTTTGTTTGCTTTCCATTATTATCGTTAGACTTTATATAAATAGATATATTGTTGTCTAGGTTCGGTGCATGGGCGTGTTTCGACGAGTTCAATCGGATCGACATCGAAGTACTCTCTGTGGTGGCACAGCAAGTAAAAACAACAACTTATAATTTGGTTCAATAAAAAACCGGCCAAGTGGGAGTCGGACTCGCTGGCAAAGGGTTTCGAACGAATTATATTTTATTAAGATGTGATTTAAAAAACTAAAATTGACTTCTTATAGGTGTTCCTGTAATCTATTTACAAGTAGCGTATTATTTTCATAATTTTATTTGCCGTGTGGCTCCGGATTAAGAATGCTGCCACCCCATTTCATCCTATGGGTGTCGTAAGATGCGACTAAGGGAAATTTTGAGACCGTGCATACTATTCCAGCACCATAAGTCACCCGCGTGGTGGCGGGTAAACCATTAGCAACAGCATTCCCAAGGAGGGTTGGTGTCAGGCTGGCGGCCGACCGTAATTTGACGAATCTCTATTAACTAGATAGGTCTAAATGGAATGTGCGATAGGATTACGGCGTACCCCACAGGCGACGCGCAGGGGCAGTGCCCGGCCGCTGTGGGAAATGGACTAGGGTTGTTGCACCACCCCGGGCGGGGGCAATGTAAAAAGCTAGCTCGGCATGTGAGATTGAGGTATGCAAGTTGGAATGTTGGGACTATGGCTGAAAGAGCTAGGGAGTTAGCGGACGTATTAAAAAGAAGACGAATAAATATAGCATGTTTACAGGAAACTAAGTGGAAGGGAACAAAGGCGAGGGAAATTGGTGAAGGATACAAGTTTTTCTATTGTGGAAGTGACGGTAAAAGAAATGGCGTGGGAATAGTATTAGATAGTAAATAGAAAGAAAGTGTGATGGAGGTTAAAATGATTAATGATAGATTGATAAGTTATGATGGACAATGTGATGCTGAATATAGTTGAAAGGTGAAAGAGAACTTTTGGGAGGATTTTGATACACCAGTAACGAGTGCATGAGGAATTGATGTAGGAATAAAGGAAGAACGTGAAATTGTTATGAAAGAGTTCATGGCGGATGGGGTTGCAAGTCCCAATAACGAAGGAGAGACGCTTTTGCAATCCGCTACCGCATTTGACCTGGCAGTAGCCAACACTTGGTTCCAGAAGAGAGATGAACACCTAGTCACATACAAAAGTGGAACCACATGACTTAATTGTCTATTTTCTAGTTAGACGCAACCATATTAAGCACGTCAAAGACTGCAAAGTGCTGCCAGGAGAAAATTTGGTCTCACAGCACAGGCTCACAAAAACACAGTGTCCAAAAATTAAAGAGCGTCCTCCTCCTAAAATAAAATGGTGAATGCTAGAGAAGAATGATCGTGTGAAAGAATTAAGAGAGCGAGTAGTAGACAAAATGATAGAAATGGGAGACTTGAATGATCGAAGTGTGAATCAAAGCTGAAATGAGATAGCTGGGTGTATTAGGGACACAGCGAAGGATATTAATTTAGGAGCCATAAGGAAGGGGCACAATAGGGAGGGATACATGGTGATGGTGGACAGAGATACAGGTGTTGAAGGAAAAAAAAGAAAAAATTCAGGGAGTGTAACTGGAAAACGTTAGTTTGAAAGTTGAAAAAAAGAGTGAGTATGATGAGTGAAAGAAAAAAGCTAAGAAAGCCGTGGTAATAGCGAGAGCAAAAGCTCAGCACAAACTGTATGACACACTGGACAGTCCAGCTGGCCAAAAAGACCTGCCCCCCTAGCCATATTACATTTCTATTATCGTTTACGCTAACGCTTAGAACAAAATGTATGGCAATGACATTACCTGCGTAGATAAGTGTCACGTGACTTATCGCAGGTAATGTCATTGCCATACATTTTGTTCTATGCGTTAGCGTAAACGATAATAGAAATGTAATAATATAATAATAATAATAATAGCCAGAGAGAGGAAGGCGAAGGATGTTGGTAGGATAAGATGTGTAAGGGATGAAGCTGGAACGCTTCTATCGGGAGGATGAAATGATTAAGGATAGATGGACGGGCAATTTTGAAAGACTGATGAGTGAGGAAAATATCTGGAGTGGTGTTTTAGGGAATAAACTAATGAAAGAGGGGTTAGTGAGAATGGTAAGTGTGGATGAAGTAAGAATAGTAGTGAAAGGAATGAAGAATGGTAGGGCAATTGGTCCAGACAGAGTACCAATTGAAGTGTGGCAGTCTGCTGGTACGTGACTGCAGGTATTGATGCAGCAGATAACGCGGCTGCTGCCTCGCCGCCTGCCCACGCGCGCTCTAGGGCCATCGCGTGGTGACTGAGTGACTGTGCAAGAGTATGACTATTACCTGTAGGTACTGGTGCAGCAGATGATGCGCAGCGGCCGCAGCTCTCTCGAGCGCTGCAGGCAGCGGCGGCGGCGGTAGCGCAGCGGCTGCATGCGCTGCTAACGCGGCTGCTGCCTCGCCGCCTGCCCACGCGCTCTAGGGCCATCGCGTGGTGACTGAGTGACTGTGCAAGAGTATGACTATTACCTGTAGGTACTGGTGCAGCAGATGATGCGCAGCGGCCGCAGCTCTCTCGAGCGCTGCAGGCAGCGGCGGCGGCGGTAGCGCAGCGGCTGCATGCGCTGCTAACGCGGCTGCTGCCTCGCCGCCTGCCCACGCGCGCTCTAGGGCCATCGCGCGGAGAGTGTGCGTCTGGGCTGGGTTGCAGTTGCTTGCGAGGCTAGGAAGTAATAAATCAGGTTAAAAATCACAGTAAAAAGCTAATTGAATT
Source organism: Polia nebulosa (assembly GCA_951329385.1). Lineage (NCBI taxonomy): Eukaryota > Metazoa > Arthropoda > Insecta > Lepidoptera > Noctuidae > Polia > Polia nebulosa. The sequence continues at coordinate 18,409,664 of OX589599.1, read as the reverse complement.
ATTACCTAAGCCGCAAAAAAAAATTACATTGTACAATAAATATGCTACGTGGACCTTGAAAACAGACTAGATATCTTATATAGTTACATAAGGAAGTTGTTTTTTTCTGATGCCCAGGCATCAGAAAAAAACAAGCGTCCTGCTAAGTTCTATTTGTTTGAGATTGAATTTTCAGAAAAGGGTTTTCTTTTACTTGTAATTTATAAACCGGAATATTAGAACGTGCTCGTGTCGATCGTGTTATGAAGGGCGTGCTAAATTAGTATCTTTTAAAAGCAAATGATCCAACCTAGTGCAATCGTATGGGCTCTGCCACACTTGCGTGCTATATTTAGCGCTCTGCAAATTGAATAATGTTATGGTCGCTTTTAGGCTGACATCGAAATCTCCAAAGAACACCCATCTCCGATTCTAGCCAAAGAATTACAACGAACCGTTCATGCAGGTCCCTCCACAGCGTGGCGACGCGCTCGCTGGCGCCGCGGCCGCCCGCCGCCGCGTCGCAGCCCGGGAACTCCACGCGCCGCACGCTCACTGAGCGACGCAGTGCCGTCGCTATGTCCGTTAGTCCTGTTACAAACATCAATCACTTATTAGTCATTACTAACATTTTTATTATTCGGAGAAATAACTATATTCGTCTCACATTGACAAAATGACCTCGCATCAAGAGACAGAAAGTGCAGAGGCAGTCATATAGAAAGAACTCGTCAAGTACAAATGGAAAATGTTTGTCCTCTAAGATGTAACTGCCAGGCTTTGAATCGTAACGGTATTCGGTTTTTACCACGGAGCACAAAACCAGCGGAGAGAGCATCGGCACGTTTTTGATGTGAAACATCTATAGCCGCACGTAAAACCGATTTCTGGCGTGGCGACGCATGCCGTGGCGACGCGTCGCCACGCTATACGATGTTTTTTTGTTTTGTTATTACACCATCAAATAGTAAAGTAATCGCCATACTACGTTTGTATGGAAGAATATACATATACAGAGTGGTGATGACAATACGACATTAAATTAAAGCTCGCATACCTCAAGACGTTCTCAGTCTACATACAAAAAATTATTTGAATATATCCAGTAGTTTAGTCACAGGAAATTATTTTTCATTTTTAACATTTGCTACATGATGTATCTGATAATAGGGAACACACGGTCAGGTGAACGACCCACATCGGTATAAACATCAAAACATTAAAGTCACGTTGCCAACTCGCTACGAGGACATAAACACTTTCGCCAAATTAGTATTTTCATCTAATTTAGTGAAAATTATACCTTACTTCTGAGTAATAAGAGTCATAAAGCGTGTCATCAGAGTTGGATAAGAAAGGAACGAATGCGGAAATTGCAATGCACTCATAATATTAATAGAAAATTTAGTGTGTGCGAAAGAGATAAATCTAGTTTCGTTTGTTACTTCGCTTTCTTGAAGAAATTTGCTACAACAAATTTAGGTTAGTGTGTCGCCGGCCGCGATCCTGTGATGACTCACGCGTCCTCGCTTTGTAGTGCAGCCGCAGGTACAGTGCTGCAGGTGTCGTTCGCGCCGCGTCTTTGATGTAGGTACTTCCCCGCCGCTCGTGTGTGTCGTGTTTTGTAAATTCATTTACGGCGGTATTAGTGCGAAATTGGACGCTTTATTTTGGTGACAGGACACGTAACGTTTTAATAGGTATTTAGTTAAACAGTGAGTGAATTGTGCGAAATTAGACGCTTAGTTTTTATTGTTTTCGTGTTTTTTTTTTTAATAATCATGCCGCGCTACAATTACACAGCTTCGGAGTACACCGACATGATTTTAATTTATGGGGAGTGTCAAAGAAATGCCGCTTTGGCTATACGGACATACCGAGAGAGGTTTGGAAACACTCGAGTTTGTCCGACCAACGGGCGCACCATTGTCCAAGCTGTCCAGAGGATGCGAGAAAATCGATCCTTAATCCCGCATGTGGATAGTGCTCTTCCACGTGTAAAAGTGACCCTTGAGGAACGAATTTTAAATTTTAATTTAAATGCTGAAAAGTTTTTAGAACTCCTCAATGGACCTGTTTGCGAGTACATGGATGAGCTTTCGGTAACTGCGTACAGGCAGATGTGGTACCAATTAGACGGAGCACCAGCTCATTCAGTGGTGTCTGCTAGAGAGCGTTTGTCTCAAATGTTCGGACAGCAGTGGATTGGCCGTTATGGACCAACGCGTTGGCCAGCCAGGTCCCCCGACCTTACACCACTGGATTTTTTCTTGTGGGGTCATACCAAAAATGAAGTGTAGGTACTCAACAGCTGTTGATACTGTTGATGATTTAAAAGATAGAATAATCATATCTTTTAATAAATTAAAACACATGGCTGCGAATGGGGACCTTTTGTCAGACGTTAGAAATAACCTTTTACGACGGTGCAATTTGTGTATTCGAATTCATGGCGGCCATATTGAAAAACGAAAAATTTAGTGACTTTCATACCTACATCCTGATCGTGATTAATAATTTGATTAATAAATAACACGCGGTTGAGAGATGCCTGATTATTTGGTTAATAATCTGTGATTCAGTGTAATTTTATTGAGTATTAATCCATAATTAAAAGCCAAAAAATCAAGTCGCTACAGGACCGCGCGTTGTTGCCGCTCTTACGACAGGTTAGTGAACTCATATTTATAAATGGTGTTCTATTTCGTTTCTAGTTTTATGCCATTTAGTTTGTTTGAAATTTTTATTTTTTTATTTTCGATGTTAGGATTTTTTTGATAGCTTAAACTTATTCTTATGAACTAGTATTGTCCGTGTTTTCATTTATTGTCGTATTGTCTTCTCCACCCTGTATATAATATATATTATTATATAATATACATAATTAGTTCCTATCACAATAAGTTCTTTTCTGCATATTACTTTTACAAAATAATGTCGATGTTTCACATCTGCCAGGCGTCCCGTGACGGCTCACATTTTTTTGTTCTAAATCGTAGTCACTAATCAACGGCGGGGGCAGAGGTAAGCTTCGCCCGCTGTGATTGGGTGACGAATTGCAACTGATTCTCTAAGGATTCCAAAAAACTAATTTATAAAAATTTTGTTAACGATAATTTGCATGATTTTAAAGAGACGGTCGCTACTTTATCGTTGGTTGCCGTTTCTAGTGTTCGTTGGTGAAGGTAAAGTGGTAACTACCACTTTACCAGTTGTCAGGAGGTAGGTAAGTGAAAGATTATTCGGATTGAATGACTTATAATTTTAGGAGCTGGTATTTATATAAATTTCGTTTTTGTTTAATCGTAGCAGACCTGCACCTGTTTTGTGCTCCGTGGTTTTTACCGACTACGACGCCTGACCGTAATTTGTTGCTTTGTATGAACTTAGGATCGCGCGAAAAGAGGGCGCCGTCGACATAATGCTTAGACCATAACCGTATAGTTCAGCAACAACTCTCGAGCTAAGTCGGGGCGCGTCCCTTAGTCGCGTAGTTTCGTGTGCTAAGGATCGCCTCGCGACCATTGTCACGCGGTCGCGGTCGCTAAGAACCGAAAGCTACCTTTAAGGTTGAAAGGCTCTTTTTTTGGGTTGAGAAATCCTCAAATAAATTCTTCCGCTCTGGGTGAAGCTCCGGGCGCGTCAGACTATTTACTGGCTACACCCACCCGTGTTCCTTCAGCTGCTTGTGCCAGGGCCGCGGTGAGTCTTTCACCCTCCCGCGACCTTGGCCGGCATCGACCCTCGTGGACCCCGTCAATTATTGCTGACTGTGCTGTCACTGACTCTTTGAAGCGCGCCTGGTCCGATAAGGGCCAGGCGCGGGTCAACGCGCCGTCGCGACGACCCGGGCTTGGCCCTTATCGGACGGCGAGCTACCCATTGCTCACCGTCCGCAAGGCCGTGCCTACGGTGGCCGGGAATCGGCTTGCGACTCCCGACGCCCAGGGCGTCTCCTGCGGCGGCTAGGGACGCGAGAGCGCGAGGATTGCCTCTCCCTCACGCGTCCCACATCCTCCATCGCGAGCATTACTGCTTCGCAGAAGAAGGTGATAGCTTCCCATGACCTCTCGCTCCATACCATGGACTGGACCAGGGCCGAACGCGAGAGGTCGCTACCGCCGATCGCCTCCACGAGGACACGGCGGTGCTCCGCCTAAGCGGGGCATCCGGGTGATCCACACAATGGTGATACCCGGGCGTATCCTCCCGCCAAAACAATTGAAAGCCCGGCATTTACATCTTATTTATTTATTTAGTACATGGAGGACTTACAGCTAATAAAAGCAAATAAAAAAGGAAACCATAGTCACCAGAAAGCCAATTACAAATCCTCACTTATAGAACTATAATAATTTTGTGGTTTGAGCACAAAAACAAAAACACACCGCTTTAAAAAAAGAAGCAATTTAAAAAAAAAGGTTTGCAATTATATGACTAAAATAATAGAGTAAAAATAAAAACAAAAACAAGTAATATAACCTACCGCTACTTAAAAAATTTGAGGCTTGAGCACCTTCTGACCGAATTCACACTAATTGTGAATGGATCTAAAGCATATTCCTTGCACATATCATTGAAACTACTACTTGCGCGCACAATATAACTGTTCTGCCTATAATTCGAAGATGTATGAGGAACACGTAAGGGTGGATTAAAGCGAAATGTTTTACTTGGCACATTTAAGTTACTTTTCGGCCATATGCGGCTTATATAATTTATGATGATAGGTACAATATTTTAAAATGAAAATTCAAATAATAAAGTACCTTGCAAGCTAAACGCATTCCTGTCTATGTACAAAGTCTGCAGCGTGCAGTTGCACTGCAGCGCCTTGGCGAGCAGCCTGGCGCCCGCGTCGCCCGCGAGGTTGCCGCCCACGTCCAGTGTACGTAGTCGTCGAGCACCTCCTAGCGCATTTAGAAGACCGTAGAGATCACCCTGGGAAATAATATTATGAATGAGAACTTTTAACAACAAACAATGTGTTAACGACGAATGGTCGGCCAGAATTTCACAACCTCACAACAGTTCTTTAAAAATGTAAATGAAATAGCGGGTTATTTTAGTTAGCGACTATCTACTTACTAAAATTAGTATTTTTAACCTTAAAAAAAAGGAGGAGGTTCTTGTTTTTGTTTGTTATAAAAATACAATTCTGATGGGTTTTTTGTTATAAAAATACAGTTCTGATGGGTTTTATGAGGAAGTGAGAAAACTCCTCAAATATTATATGCGCATGCAATAAAGATTTCAGTTGTTTCGTCGCAATCGTTAGACTGGATGGCTGTCGTTGTTTGATTCGTGATACAGGAAAGCGGTCGGTACTGCAGCTATCAACATTTGGTCCGCCTTTTGTGAACAAGTTCATTCCTGTTCGGATTGCGTAATACGTATTTTATTGTTTCTGTATTTGTTTAGTTATTTATTCTTATCAATCCGTTACTGCTTGTTTTTCTCGTTGATTTTAATTGTTTTTGTGAGTGGTTGTTGATTATAATTATGGAATCAAAACCTTGCAGCTTAAGGCAACCTTTGAATAAATACGAATGATTCGAACTCGTCCCCGACGAATAATCTTCATATAATGACAACGAATAGAATAGGAAATTTAAAATTTGTATAATCTTCTAATAAAAATGTTATGAACCCCTGAATTTTTGTTTACATTCTTTATCTCGTTTCGTTGGCCTTACTTTAGAAAATTTCGGCTCCCCTAGTGAGCGGAAAAAGAAAGGATGCATTTATACCGTGTAAGGCACATAAACGCACATACGTGTACCAGTGATTCAGTAAATCAGTAAGTACATGATTCTGGACCCCCAGCGTTGGAATTTTTCGACGGCGTTTTCCTCAATTTTTAAATTTTGCTGCAATTTTTTTTACTTTAGACTGTTCCAAATCGTTATTCCTATTCAACCCAATGAGAGTTTTAATTAAAAAGTAATTACACTAAAAACAGCAATGTAAATAAAATACGTACAGCTGTTTCGCTAGGGTTCATTCACGTCGTCGGCCTAATACCTAATACCGACGGCCGGCGCGTGTGTAGGTTAGTAGTAGTGCGGAGCGTTGAGATCGCATTGTTTACAACACATTGCGCGCTCAAAAATGTCAATTCCTGTAACCGATCATTACCGAGATTAATGACTATCATCATTTATTTAGTTGCATTAGGTGTAACCTTTTCGCGGAGTTTGCGGTATCTTGTTCCTTACAGCCTGTATAAATAAAGTTAAGTTACCTTTAGTTTGCAATCACTGAGATCCAAAGACGTCAATGCGGTATCAGGTTCTTGTAGAACGTGGACTAGAGCCTACAAAATACACAACAAAGATTACAAAACATTCTTAATTCAGATAAACCTCGTTAAAAAAATGAAGTTCCACATACCTGTATTAAAGGCGGCGCATACGATCTTTTTCCCGTCAGCTTACTTAGAGATAAATGTGTAATGGAATGATTTTTTCCAATCGCTCTCACTATACCAGATAATTCGAATTCCATACCTAAAAAAAAAAATACGTTACACACATGTTGAGTAAGTGATATTATGTGTAGGTTTATCAACCGAAAAAAGACATTTATTTTAATACTGCACAGTACCCCACCCCACTTAATTTGGTACTGCACAGCAACTCGGGTATTGATTCGAACGGAGTATTGAGCCGAGCCTCCATAAGGTTTGATTCTACCTGTACAGAGAGGTGTGAACCTCGAAAGGGGATAGCTTCGTCAGTCATACTCACTATTATCAGACAAATCGAGCGACTGCAAGCATCTAACGCCGTGTATACACGACTCAAGCACATGCGCCGCTTGCGATGAAGATAATACACCCGACAGGTTCAACTGTACGCCTGTCGCACTCTCGTTACACGCTAAACCCAGCAGTAGACTCCTGCAGACAAAAATAAAATCAAGATTTAAGACTTTTTAATTGGAAACTTTTTTTGACTGGCCCTTCGCTGGCCAACCTATGAGGTTGTCGTCTGCTTTGCCGGACTTGCTGTGTCGGCCTTAATAAAAATTAAAGCCTCAAAAAAGAAACTTAAAAATTAAGCGACTACGCGCTAGGGGCACCACCCCCTGTGGGGTATGAACCTCGGCTTAGGGCGTCGCTGGGGGGAGGGCAGCAAGGGTGCCATACCCATTGTCAAATAAGATCATAGTCTATGCCAAATAACGTTGCCAAATACCGACGACAGCGGCAGGATAAAACATACTAACTGCCTAATTTGTCAACATTTTCGCATGTTTGCCCGCGCGCTAGCGATTCATTAACTCGAATTTTGTTAATAATACTGACTTGTTAGTATTACTACTCTTATAATAATAAGTTGATATAGGTCCACAGAAGCGTCGCTAATATAAAACCATAATGTTTAACTGTTATGTATATCACACGATGCATGATTACCTTTCAGCTCGATATCCTGATGCGAATTATCAACTCGATACATACCGCCCCGTTCTTTTAAATAATTCTCTGGTAAACAATGAACCATTTCCCGTGATTGTTTACAAATAAAACTTTTTGCAAACAATTACAAACATAGCAACATTAACATTTTTTCAACATGTGACATAAATGTAAGTTTGATTTCAATCACGTTGTTTTGTACAATGGTTAAGTATTCAGTTATATTAAAATTGCATAAAGTATACCGAGAAGTAGCGAATAATTAATCAGTATATGAACACACGATATAAAATAAAAATATTTTTCTTTCTTTCTTTTTTTTTGCTTTCGATATACTTCATAACACAAAGCCAAAAATAATTACGGTTATTCATCAAGAAACAGGCAGAGGTTTTCATAACCTGACTAGTACTACACATATATTATAAACATTACTCTGTCTAAGAAAAATCAGCTTTCTATGGGACGACAACACACTTTTTTTTTTTGGGGGGGGTGGGAAATCATCCAATGACTTCTCCCGCTTCAGGTTGGAGCGGAAAGGCGTGTCCGACTCTTACTGACTAAAACCCACCCCTGTTCCTCCCTGACCTGAATGCCCAGGGGCGAGGTAACTCTTTCGAATTTATCCTCAACCCCTAGGCAGACGACAACACTTAAAATGTACATATTACACTACCATCAGAGGTTCATCTATGTATTACTATTTTGTTTACCAAACAAAAGTAAATTATGATTCATCAACTTACTTGAGCGCATCCGGTGGCATCTTACAATAGGAGAAGTCGAGTTCGGTCAAAGCGAGGCAAGCGGTGAAGAACTGTCGGAAGGAAGGCGGCGGGTCGCGAGCGCGCCGGGCCGCCGACCAGGGGTTGCGCGCCACGGACAGCGTGGCCAGGCGGGCTGCGCAGCCACGGAGGAGGGCACCCCACATCTGTGTATAAGGAGCTTATTAATATGTTAATGTAATTTAAAAAGGGTTGGTAACAGAAAATTGAAGGAGGTTCGATATGGAAGCCTAAAGACCTGGAGAGATCACTTGAGGAACACAGTCTTCTAAAATCTAGTTAATATGTGTTAAAATGAATCGTTATATGTCCAGTTGAACACCTCATTTAACAAAAGGTATAGACTACCTTTATGAAGCTTTTGTGTAATAAAATATAGTAAAAAAAAACTTTAATTTTATTTTCCGTATTATTCTCAGCAAATGACATAGATGTACTAAAAACCATGATAGACCAGGATCCTACTTTAGTGAGAATAGAATAGTTATAGTGTACAGATTCGCCATAATTTCTAAATAATACTTACGACTTATGCAGACTATTCATTTGATACACATATCATGGGAATGCATAAAAAATAACTAGTTCATACCACCCATTAGAGGTGTGTAACTCTTTACGGAACCGACTCACTGATCCGGATCTTTGAAATGATTCAAATGATTGGTTCAGTAACTACGTTTCAAACGCATCATTTGGATCTGAATCATTACTTTGCTCCGTGATCTTTCCGCGCGACGCGGCGCTGAAAAGTGAGCGAGAGAGGAAGACTGAGACACACTGATTTACTTTACTACTGGACCGCGACCCGCGAGTGAGCGGGTGACATAATACAATCTATACTAGTCAGAAAGAGATACCAAATGACATGTGTATCACTCATACTTTCACAGTTTTTCGTTGTCGTTATCCATGTACGTATAAAGTCGGTTAAAAATGACCATTATGGCGCTTACATATCAAATACTACATGATTGTTATTTGCTTATTTTTAATGTTTGCACTAACAAGCGTTTTAGCCAGCTGGCCATAAATTATCGAAAAGCCGCCAGTCCTAAGCCTGGATAAAGTATGAAGGAAGATTTTATTTATAATCTTAATTCTTCCTTAGTACATTTTGTACACTTAAAAAAATAAACAATGCAACATTCGGCATTGTTTACATATTTTATAATTCTGACTCAGTAGTAAACGCTCTGTATTTCATATTGTTACGAGCTGGGTATGGGATAAATTATTTTACACCAATTAATTACCCAAATATCCTTTATTAACTCAACAACTTATAAACACAAACACTAATTCACTAATAATCACTATTCTCTTCGTAATCGCTTGTATTCGCATCCGTAGTCGAAATCAGACTGACTCAATCGCCCGCCGTCCGGCCTATTTATACAGTCATGGAAGTTTCTAGAACATTGTCGAACTATCCTATACTGGAATATTCTAGAAACATCTATGAACTTCTACACAGTACCACAATGGAATGTTCTCGAACGTAGTGGAAACTTCTGGAAACTTCGACTACATTCTCGAACGTTCCAGTTAAATACGTTGGACGTAACACTGCCCCCTCCTTAGACATGCTCGTCCCGAGCATGTCTAATGTCCCGTAGTATCGCGCCAAACGGTCTACATGGACAATCTTAGGCGCACCTCGTGGACCCTTCTGTATTCGGTAGGTGATATCGTTGATCCTGGTCACGATTCGGTATGGTCCATCCCATTTTGCTTGCAATTTAGGAGACTTTCCTTTGCTGCGCGCTGGGTTATGCAACCACACCAGTGAACCCTCGTCAAAACCTCTATTGTTTGCCTTCCGGTCGTATCGGGTCTTCATCTTATCAGACATTTGTTGGCCGGATTGTCTGATATGCTCATATACATCATTCAACTTGGTACGCAAGTCATTCGCATAATCGGTTACACTGCGTGGGGTATCAGGGGGGGTTCCGGTGATTAAATCTGCAGGCAACCGAAATTCCCTTCCAAAGTTCGCGAAGGCTGGTGTCACAGTCGTACTTTCGTGAACTGCACTACGGTAGGACAGAAGAAATGGCTGTATGTACTTGTCCCAATCCCTTTGCCTGCTTTCCACAACTTTTGCCAGATATCTCTCCAACGTTTGGTTGAAACGTTCTACCATTCCATCAGATTGCGGATGGTAAGAAGTGGTTCTGGTCTTGTGAGTACCCATCAGTCGACAAGTCTCCTGGAAAACTTGTGATTCAAAATTCCTCCCTTGGTCGCTGTGAATTTCCAAAGGTACTCCAAAACGACAGAAGACGTCCTGAACCAATTTATCTGCGACTGTTGTTGCTTCTTGGTTGGGAATGGCGAAGGCTTCTGGCCACTTTGTGAAGTAATCCATGACAACCATAAAGTACTTGTTTCCGTTTTCACTTTCCGGAAATGGTCCTGCAACGTCTACTGCTATCCGTTCCCAGGGGGCTCCCACGTTGTATACTTTTAAAGCACCTCTGCTGCGTGTCTGAGGTCCTTTCACAGCCGCACAACTGGTACATTTGCGACACCAGTCCTCAACATCCTCTCGACAATGGATCCAGTAAAATCGCTCTCGTATCTTCAGTAGAGTTCTTTTTACTCCCATATGTCCTCCTGAAAATCCATCATGGTAGAGCCGTAAAACATCCGGTACTTTGGCTTTGGGGACAACAATTTGTAGATGACAGTTGTCTCCTCGAGCGTTTTCCCATTTACGGCACAAGACTTCATCCTGGATAACCAAGCTGTTCCATTGTGTTGTGTAGCTCTTTGTGATGGAACTTAACGCCGCAACATCACTCCACTTGGGCTTCGGAGCACCAGCTTTAATCCACTCAAAGATCGGTTTGAGGTCTGTGTCATTTTGCTGAGCAAGCTGTAGGGTTTCCTTCCATTCATTGCTGAGATCCATTCTTAGCATCCTCACGGGAACTACTTCCTTAGTCTCTTGCTTGTTACAGTGCTTACAGTCTTCAGGGCAAGGTCTTCTAGACAGTGCATCTGCGTTACCGTGAGTTCTCCCACTACGATGTTCCGTTACGAAGTCAAACTCTTGTAGTAGTTCGATCCATCTTGCCACTTGTCCCTCTGGATTCTTGAACTGCAATAGCCACTTTAATGCAGCATGGTCAGTCCGCAATTGGAATTTCCGTCCCAGCAAATATTTACTGAAGTGTTGCAATGTCCTTACTACTGCGAGTAGCTCCCGTCTCGTGACGCAATAATTTCTTTCTGGTTTGGATAAAGATTTGCTGTAGTAAGCTATAACTACTTCCTGGTTTCCTTTCCGTTGAGACAACACGCCTCCAATTCCAGTATTACTTGCGTCTGTGTCAACTATGAAGTCATTTTCAGTGTCAGGATACCCCAGAATAGGTGTATTACACAGACGTTTCTTTAATTCCCGAAATGCGATGTCACAATTCTCGTACCAACAGAATTGTTGCTTCTCCTCAGTGAGTTTGTGTAGAGGTTTTGCAATGTCGGCAAAATTCTTGACAAACCGCCGATAGTAGGAGCACAAACCCAGAAATGCTCTGACCTGCGTCTTGTCTTTCGGCACTGGCCAATCCTTGACGGCGATGATTTTCTCCGGATCTGTCTGCACACCTTCCTCCGAAACTATGTGTCCTAAAAAGTTCACTTGTCGTCTGAAAAATGAGCACTTTTTCGGACTTAACTTAAGACTTGCCGTCCGGATTTTTGACAGCACTCGATTGAGATTTTGAAGGTGATCTTCAAATTTACGACCCACGATAATGATGTCGTCTAAATAGACAAGACATGCGTCTCCAATCAATCCGGCAAGTACTCGTACTTGCTCCATTAGCCTTTCAAACGTCGCAGGAGCATTGCACAATCCGAATGGCATAACTTTAAACTACCATAGCCCCTTTCCTGTTGAAAATGCAGTTTTCTCCTTATCCTTAGGGTCTATTTCCACTTGCCAGTAGCCACTTTTCAGGTCTAGCGTGGTAAACCACCTCATTCCAGTCAGTGTATCCAATGTGTCGTCGATCCTAGGCAGTGAGTAACTGTCCTTTTTCGTGACGTCGTTCAATAGTCGATAGTCCACACAAAAGCGTGTGTTGCCGTCCTTTTTCTTCACCAGTACCACAGGAGAACACCATGGACTCGATGAAGGCTCTATAACACCATCCTTCACCATACCCTCAATCATCATTTCCACTTCCTTTTCACGTGCAACCGGCAATCTTCTTGGTCGTTGACGGATTGAAAACTCGATGCCAGTATTAATTTTGTGCTGAACCAGTCCTGTTCTTCCTATGTCAGCATCATTTGTAGAGAAAGAGTCGGCGTACTGAAGTAACATCTTCTTAGCCTTATCCATTTCTACTTCCGTTAAATCGCAGTTTTCCAAAAGAGTTGACACGTCAAATTTCAAGCGGAACACTTTTCCTGATGGTACACCTTCCGTGAAGATTTCCTCTGTACCACACTTCAATACTCCTTGATCAACGTCGATCTCACAACGATGTTTCCGCATGAAGTCTAATCCCAGGATACAATCGTCTACTATGTCGGCCACGATGACATTATGCCGATAGATTTTGTTACCTAATTTTAACTTTACCTCCTTCCTGCCTCGGACGATTATGTGCTGACCGGTAGCTGTCAGTAATTGTATACGGTCGTGGTTATTGAAGAAGTCCCCAAGGAACCGACTTGCTAGGTGAGAATTGACGACCGTGTGAGAAGCTCCAGTATCCAACGTCAGTTTGCATGGTTTTCCGTTGACTTCGCCTTTGATGATCAGGCTGTTTCCGTCATGGGCCTGTGAGATCGAGATCCTCGGGGCTCTTTCAATACCAGCCAGCACCCGCCCCACAGTCCTGGCGATTACTCGTTTCCCTGCTGTTGCTGGGCAGTCGTATCAGTTGCCCTTTCTTGCTGGGATTGATCTTCTCTCAGTGAGCTGCGCTTTGGACATCTTGACCGAAGATGACCCCTTTCTCCACAAGTGTAACATCTAGGGCTATATCCTTGCGGACGATCGCGTACAGGTGATGCCACAACCTCTCTGATACGGTGTGTTCGATGGTCTTGCCTCACTGCCTCTACTTCCAAGGCATGGGCCAAGGCGTCCTTCAGTGTCTCATGATGCCCAAGTCTTACAGCGGCTCTAACTTCCAAGTCACGTATTCCGTCGATGAACGCCTGTACCAGATTGCCATTGATGAGTGCAGGGGCAGACTGGTATGCCTTCCGAACCAACTTTTCAACTTCCAAGGCCCACTGCTGTAGGTTCTCGGCACTACGTTGAACACGATCTCTTAACTTAGCGCGAAATACGTGCTCCAAGTGCGCGTCACCATATCTGGACTCTAAGACTTCCAGCAGCTGCTCATAGGTCACATCCTTGCCAAGAGCCTCAAGTATGGTTAGGGCCTGGTCTCGGAGGCCTAAGGTTAGCGCGGTCATAGCTTGCTCTTTGGTCCACCCATTCGCCTTCATAACGGCTTCAAATTGAATTTTGTAGGCCGACCATGAAGATGTTCCGTCGAATGGCGGCACCTTAAATCCACGTGCCGAAGGTGCAGCAACCACTGAAGGCACAACCCCGTCTCCAGCCCTAAGTTCACCTAAAGCCTTCTTCACCCCAGCAATCTGAACTTCAGCTTCTGAGATACGATTCTCATGCTGGCGAACCTGCTCCTTCATCACCTGGAGCTCCTTGCCAAGTGTTGAATGAAGGTCTTTTATGAGGAGCATCTGCTCTTCTTGGCGGCGAGCCTGCTCCTCTTTATGTTGTTGAAGCTTCTCTTCCAACCGACGGGCCTGCTCTTCTTAGCGGCGGGCCTGCTCCTCATTATCTTGTTGAAGCTTCTCTTCCAACCGACGGGCCTGCTCTTCTTGGCGGCGGGCCTGCTCCTCTCGACGACGAGCCTGTTCCTGCAACAGCACCATTAGCGCAGACAAGTCTGGCACCGCTGGTGCCGAAGAAACTCCACATGGGCCAGCGACTGGCTCTGTCGCAGGCTGAGCACCACCCGGCGTCTGTATCGGGGAATCTCCAAACCCGCCTCTGATCCATGTCTTGCTGCCGTTGACTCCTTGTACGAATACCCTCCGTGTCGTCCTTTGGTAAAATTGGCATAAGTTATCCCTCACTTCTGACACCAATTTGTTACGAGCTGGGTATGGGATAAATTATTTTACACCAATTAATTTACCAAATATCCTTTATTAACTCAACAACGTATAAACACAAACACTAATTCACTAATAAATCACTATTCTCTTCGTAATCGCTTGTATTCGCATCCGTAGTCGAAATCAGACTGACTCAATCGCCCGCCGTCCGGCCTATTTATACAGTCATGGAAGTTTCTAGAACATTGTCGAACTATCCTATACTGGAATATTCTAGAAACATCTATAAACTTCTACACAGTACCACAATGGAATGTTCTCGAACGTAATGGAAACTTCTGGAAACTTCGACTACATTCTCGAACGTTCCAGTGAAATACGTTCGACGTAACAATATCATTTGTTTTGTTCTGTATTTTATATCATTTGAACCGATGATCCAAATGAAACATATCAGTGATTCGGATCATTTCAGTGATCCAGATGCAAATGTTCCAATCGCAAAAATGATACACTTTGCCCACGCCTACCACCCATGCATTGTCATCCAAACTTAAAATGTAAGGAAAATTTCAGCTTAATCGGAAACCGGGAAGTGGTTCAAATTTAACTTCTAAGATTATTTTACATAGTTACAGATTGATCTTTGGTTTGTAAGATCTTAATGCTAAAGAAGTTCATAGTTAAATTAGTAGTAGACAGTATAAGATTAGATTAGACAAAATAAACTGAGCACAGGACACGTACCCGTGTGCTGAACGGCACAACTTACTTTATTACTTACGTTTTCTAACGTCGTCTCTGTGTTAGTCAAGTTTAAATACGTTAAAACGTTTGGTTGTGCGAGGAAATTGTATAAATTCTGGAACAAACATTGAAGAAATTAGTAATAAGGAAACATAACACAAAATCATGACTGTATTTCGCGAAGGTGTAGTCAAAGGTTTGGCAAGTTATAGTTTTGTCTCATGTTATACGGGGCTAGGCAGTTGCCATAAATCGGGCATAAATCCACACTCCAGGTTTCTACAGATCCAGGGGCCGCGGATAAATTCGAAACAGTTACCCCGCCCCTGGGCACCCAGGCAACTGAAGGAACAAGGGTGGGTTTTAGTCAGTAAAAGTCTGACACGCCCTCCCGCTCCGCCCAGAGAGAAAGAACTCATTGGATGATTTCCCAAATCCACAAAACAACAAGGTTTCTACTGATAAATTCCTAAAAAGAGGGTTAAAAAGGGAGATAAAGTTGTGTATGGAAAGGCCTACATTTACAAAGTAAAAATCACTAAATGTATTATCTAGGCTTATGGTTGGAAACCAGCAACGGTGTTGTTAGAATTTCAACCCTTAAGGGAGTGAAAAGGGGGATGGAATTTTGTATTAAACTAGCTTTTTCCCCTACCCTATAGGTTAATCCAGGTTATAAACTATCTGTGTGCCAAATTTCATCCAAATCCGTTCAGACGTTTTTGTGCAAACAAAATTCTAAAAACTGTATTTTGGGCATCAGACTCGAATATTAAATGTTAGGTTTGACTTCGTTTGGGCACGCCACAATTGCGGCGGTAAGGCCCTTCTTTGGGGAGTGGCTGGAGAGGCGCCACGACGTCCTCACCTTCCGCCTGACGCAGGTACTCACCGGATACGGCTGTTTCGGGAGGTTCCTGTGTCGCATAAGGCGGGAGGAAACGCCCGGGTGTCACCACTGTGCGGATAGCCCTGAGGACACGGTGGAGCATACGGTGGAGTTCTGCCCCGCTTGGGCGGAGCACCGCCGTGTCCTCGTAAAGGCGATCGGCGGCAGCGACCTCTCACGCCCGGCCCTGCTCCAGGTCATGGTAGGGACCGAGAGGGAATGGAAAGCAGTCGCCTCCTTCTGCGAAGCAGTAATGCTCGCGAAGGGGGAGGTGGAACGGGTGAGGGAGACTCAACAGAGTCGGCCTTACGCCCCCTGCAGCAGCCGCCGCAGGTGACACCCTGGGCATCTGTGGTCGCAGGCCAATCTCCGGCCACCGTAGGCGCGGGCCTGCGGACGGTGAGTAGTGTGTCGCTCGCCGTCCGATCGACGCGCGCCTCAAAGAAATGTCAGCAATACCTGACTGGGTCCGTCAGGGCCGATACCTGCCTGGGGTCGTGGATAAATTCGAAATAGAGTTCCCGCGGCCCTTGGCACTCAGGCAACTGATGGAACAGGGGTGGGTTTTAGGCAGTAAAATTCTAACACGCCCTCCCGCTCCACCCAGAGCGGGAGAAGTCATTGGATGATTTCACATACAACAAAAAAAAAGGTTTGATTTCGTTACTATTTCATTTTACTTCGTCCACGCAATATACCAAAGCAAAGCAAACTTGCCGAAGTGCTTAAAAATACAAAACTAATAGTATTATAGGACGAAATAACGATGGCGCACAAAAGAGGAGTCGAAGTCTTGCATAGGAGTTTGCAAGACATACGAAATAGTAAAAACATAATGGATGGTATGACGTTGTTGCTGGCAGGAGATTTTCGCCAGACTTTACCGGTAGTGCCCAAAGGAACGCGCGCAGATGAGACAAATCATGCATCAAAATATCTTTCTTATGGCCTTCAATTAAGGACACGGTGGAGCATACGGTGGAGGTTTGCCCCGCTTGGGCAGAACACCGCCGTGTCCTCGTGGATGCGATAGGCGACAGCGACCTCTCGCGCCGTGCCCTGGTTCAGGCCATGGTACGGAGCGAGAGGGAATGGGAGGCCGTCTCCTCCTTCTGCGAAGCAGTAATGCTCGCGAAGAGGGAGGCGGCACACGTTAGGGAGGCTCAGCAACAGCCGAGTCGCCCTAGCGCCCCCAGCCGCGACCGCCGCAGGAGACGCCAGGGGCCGCGAGACGATCTCCGGCCACCGTAGACCCGGGCCTGCGGACGGCGAGTAGTGGGTAACTCGCCGTCCGATCAGCACCAGGCCCGAGAGTCGACGGCGCGTAGTGTTCCACGCGCGCCTCAAAGAGTTGTCAGCAAAGTGTAGGGGCCTGCCAAGGCCGGTGCCTGCCCGGGGGTGGAGGATAAATTCGAAAGAGTTACCTCGCCCCCGGGCACTCGAGGCAGGGAGGAACAGGGGTGGGTTTTAGTCAGTAAGAGTCTGACACACCCTTCCGCTCCACCCTAGAGCGGAAGAAGTCATAGGATGATTTCCCACCCCCCAAAAAAAAAAAAAAAAAAAAAAAAAATGGCCTTCAATTAAAGTGCTAAAACTTACAAACAGTCAGTACGTCTAAGAGGTGAAGTTTCTGACGAAAAATTTTCAGCTCTTCTTCTTCAAATCGGAAGCGGAAACTTGCCACAAATAGATGGGTTGATACAAATACCAAATAAATTATGTACTGTTGTATCAACAGTTGAGGAAATTATGGTTAAAATTTATCCTGATGTTAAAAATATTAAAGACAAACCGATGAAGGGTTATGCGAGAGAGCCATTTTGACTCCCAAAAACGAACAAGCCGCTGCGATCAACGAAATGTTGACAAATACATTCGAAGGTGAAGAAATGATTTGTAATTCTGTTGACACCATGGTCGATTTGGACGAGGCGATAAATTATCCGCCGGGTCTTCCGTGTTACAGACTTATGTTGCCTGTAGGTGCTCCTATCATGTTGTTTCAAAATACAATGTGGAACTTTCAGCGGGGCAGTAAGGGGAACTAATTTAACCGTTTCAGCTACACGAAACAGGTCTTAGTGAAATTTTGATCCCAATTCACACTTTAAAAAAAAAAAGTACAATTAGCAAGAAAATGGCCATTTTACACAAAACATTTTTTTGATGCCAATCGATCCTGTTTCTGATACTGATCAATCTTCTATGGGACTAATCCAGGTTGGAGTACTAAAAACTGATACGTATACCCCATTGATACCAAATGACCTTCCGTTTGAATTTAAAAGAATGCAGTTCCCAATCAAGGTTTGTTTCGCGATGACTATTAATAAGTCACAGGGACATGATGCCGAAAATATAGTTTTTAGAATTTTGGTCAGTTTCTTTGGATGTATGTTCCGGTTTGCACAAAAACAGTTGCAACGGATTTAGATGAAATTTGGCACACAGGTAGTTTTTAATCTGGATCTCTTCTTTTACCCTGGACCTTTTTAATCCGACTGGAACGTAGGTACTACCGTAATAGTACGTTCCCGTCGGATATTTCTCGACATTCACGCGGACGAAGCCGCGGGCAATCTGTAGGTATATATAAAATTCAAAGTCCTGACTGACTGATATATCAAAGCACAGCCTAAACCGCTGGTCCTAGAGACATGAAATTTGGAGGGTGTGTTCTTTGTGAAGAGTAGGTATCCACTAAGAAAGGGTTTTTCGAAATTCAACCCTTAAGGGGGTGAAAAAGGGGTTGAAAGTTTATAACGGGGAAAGCACTAATTCCACGCGGGCGAAGCCGCTGGCAGAAGCTAGTACTTATAAAATATTTTTTTCTTTTTGATTGTTTTGTAAACTTACATGTACATCATCTTTGAGGTTATTATACGATAAGTCCAGATGTGACAGTGTAGAGAGATGGCAGGGGTTGTCATTCAACATAGTCGCAAGATGCATCACAGTCTTGCCAGTGAGGCCGCATTGCGACAATGCAATATGTCGCAGCCCGTCCGGGTTGTTCGCCAGCCCGCTCAGTATACTAATAGCACCTATAAAACACAAACAATGGCATGACGTCATAAATATTCAATGAAACTAAAAGTGACCCACGGTTGATGAAAGTGAGATTCGCATACATTGTCTATCGTACTATCTAATATGGGCAGTTGGTGTTGGCAGTGTATTGTTATGGGTTTGTTAAAAGACGACACAAAAAGATTGTCAGTTTGATGAACGTCATCTTTTTGCAAGGGAAAGAGAAGAGAACCTCCAGTTATACCAGAGTGAATGATTTTTCTTCATGAAACCAGATGCGATCGCAAGATCACATCAGGGAATGACCCTATCAAGGGTTTGTTACGCAGATAGATCTGAAGAAAGCAATCCTACTAATATTATAAAGCATGAAGACAGTTAATGGGTCGGAGTCACAAAAATAGGCTACTTTTCATACGGGAAATATGCACGGGAAGTGACCATGCGAACAAAAGCTATTGTTCATTAATTCTCACCTTTATCCTCAATATGGTTTTGCGAGAAATCGACCGTATGCATAGCCGGCGCATGGCGGGCACGTGTGAGTGCATGGCCCAGCCTGGCCGCATGGTCGTGCCTCAGCGCGGCCGCCCGCCACGACAGACGCGCGGGCGGCGGCCTGGCGGACCGCACCACGCGACACACACTCTCCCACGCCTCGCCGTGGGCACGCACGCCGTCCCCGCATACGCCGTTGAACCACGTGTTATGTTGTAATGCCATTACTAGTGGGATTAGGTCCCTAGAAAAACAAATTAATTTTTGATCTAAAGCGTCGATATAAAAACGTTACTTTATTTCGACGATCTAACTCGGACGTCTGGCCTATAAGCTTACAAACAAGTCTCAAAGGCATGTAGGACTGGATAGTTGCATAAAGTGAGTTTCACGCAAACACAAATAGCTTTTGGAAGTCTGATCAAATCCGTGATAGTATAAATAAATCTGCAGTAAAATTCCATGTAATCAAAGCTCATCAAAAGAGGTATTGATAAACCGTACCTCTGATCTAAATGGTCGAAATCCTTTAGATGTAACATTCGTATATCATGTGCCAGATATATCGTATCAATATCCCACGCCACTTCAGCTCTGAAACAACGAGTACGGGTCATTATCTCATTATAGGTCACACCTGCAAACAACATGAATGGAAACAACGGAAATATAAATACGAACAATAATTAAAACCGCAGGAATTATTTTTGAATAGTAAATTAGTCATAGTGACATTTAATATGAAGCTTTTATTTTTATATATTTATAAACGATTTATGTCAAATGACACTGAATAATGGCAAAATATTCACCTACGCCGATGACACACCCTTGATATTTCAGGGAGATACATGGAACGAAGTACCTACAGCAAAATACGGAGATGGGGCTCCATGGAGTAAGCCTGTGGCTGAGGCATATCCTGCTGAGTCTGAATATATCTAAAACCTCTTGTGTACAATTCACTAATGCTCACATAAAACAGACGAATGTGGCTGTTCGAATTCACTCATGTTCACAATCACCGTTCACTCAGCGGTACTTGTGCCCAACTGTGAGTAAAACGAAAACAGTAAGATACCTCGGGGTTCTTATAGATGAGAAAGTTACCTGGACACCATATATTGACATGATTTCTTCGAGAATCAGGAAGCTTATATGGGTGTTTAAAAATCTCAGGCATGTAGCAGACAGAGATCTCCTCCGGTCAGTTTAGTGTGCACTGGCCCAATCAGTTATTGGTTACTGTACCTATAGGATCTTGGGGAGGTGCATATAAAACGCATATATTACGCCTCGAAAGAGCACAGCGGTCATTGCTGAATACCATGTTTTTCAAGCCATACAGATTTCCCACGAAGTCTTTGTACGAAATGTGCCAGGATTTACCGTGAGACAACTTTTTATTTTCCACTTAAGTAATAATAAAACAACACGTATGTAAAGTATTCGTCAAACTTAATGGCGTGTGGGAATACCACCACTTTCCAAACTGACAAATAAGTAGGTTCCATACACCCCTAAAAAATATTCACACAGCTTCCACACTGTTATAAAAATCATTAAAATGGTCTAAATTATTGTCGACTTGCCTGAACCTGTGCGCAGTTGTACTCGCAGCTAATCGTAACAAGCTTCAAAATAAACGAACAATTCCAAATGTCTGTGAATCGATTAAATGTCGTACGGGTTTTGCAAGAAGACAAAACGTGTTCCTTTCCGTTTATGTTTACAATAAAATAAATAGAATCCTCAATCTTTATCCGCTGTCACTACGCGATTGTAAATATTGAAGGTAAGAAATTGGCTTATTACTTTTGATTATGATAGTGTGGAGAAAATAATTGATAATTAATCTAATATCAAAACAAACAACACAACACACACACAAACTTGAACGTATCTTTTGGACATACCTATGGGTACTCATTCATAAACACGCACACATACAGGTACACGTCAGTTGCACACAGCACGATTGTAGTAATATTATAATAATTTAATTGATTTTAATAACGTTAATTTTGAATGATTTGATTATTTTGAGTTTTAAGATTTGCACGATTTAAATAATTAATTTTTATTTTTGATAATGTTAATTAATTAACTCGGTGATAATTTGATATTAATTTTAATTTATGATTTTAATCATTTTGATTGTTTATGATTTTGATCGTTTTAAAAAAAAAACGATCGAGAGATTTTAGTATTAAGTTTTCTGGTTGTTTTTATTGATTTTCTTATTTTAATATCGCATTATTTAAAAATAATTATATTTTAGTGGAAATGGTAGAAATTAAGCCAAAATAGATGGGGAGAGCGCTGACTCCTGACATACAGGCCTGCCTAGTTCGAGAGTCAGAGGCTTCACCAATTATTGTAATTATATGACAATAAAGTATTTAAGTATTTAGTATATATGCAGTTTACGTGAATTTATAGTCAGAATGAGATGAGTAATTCGTGTTAGTAATTATTGATTTAAATACAGCTAATTTCAATATTACAGTTCCTATTGACCACCAATGAAGGCTCGCACTTTATTTTATGGTGTCACGATAACATAAGTTACAAAAATAAGTAATTGGTCTGCAATGTCTAGGATAGACCAACAATTGAACTCGATTAAAATGACCTCTATGTATGCAGAATGCAGTCTTCCTCCTTCATTTATGTTATATCCGGTTCCAATTTATTATATTCGTGACCAAGATAGTCTAACGTACATAAACGCATGCTCAGGCCATTATTAGGGTTTCAAATCGCCGCGAGAGATATTATAGGGCACAAGTAGGTGTACTTTCTCTTCCCTCACTCTCATAAATAGGCCGCCATAACCGAAATCCGGTTAGGAGTACTATTATATAGGACTACTAACGACCCGCCTCAGCTTCGCAAAGCTAAACATAAACAACTAAACCTTCCTCATGAATCACTCTGTATATTGGTGAAAACTGCATGAAAATCCGTTCAGTAGTTTTTGAGTTTAGCGCGTACAGACGCGGCGGGGGACTTCGTTTTATAATATGTAGTGACCAGCATATAAAACCATAGCCAACAAGACCCCGTTATATATGTATATCCAATAGCATTATTATTTAAGTATATTTATTTATATCGGCCTTACTTAACCGCAACAAGTAGCCAGTTGAATTTTACAAACTTGGACATATTCATGGAAAATATTAATAAAACGAATCAAGTTAAAACTCAAGCGAGTTTTCCGTAAAAGAAACTGACAAAAAATACATTCATTTCAACGTTCATCTTACGGTTTTTAACCCATAGTTTAGGAGTGTCAGAGGCTCCTATTTGACGCTCGGTTTTTCGTCACTATACAGGATAAATTTAGATTGCTTAAAATGGTAGTTTATGGTAGATAAATCATTATACAGGACAAAATTAGAATGTATATTTCCATAAATACCTACCTAAAATGGTAGATTATGGTGTGACAGCCCAATCTTTTATACAGTTATAGGTACCTACATATTGATGAATTACCTGAAGGGCGTTTGGCAGAGATCGCACATCGCTGCGTACTGATTGGAGAAATCTCCGCATGTTGAGTGTTTGCGAGTGCCGCTCACTTGAGGCACCGGGTATGGTAGATTTACCTGTGGAGGAAAAGTACTTTAACTTTCAGTATTTGACTCCTTCGATACACTCCTTAGTAGCTTTATAGAGAGAAATAGGAGTCTTTTGCCTGCAGTGGGACAGTACATTAAAGCTTGTGATAAATATTAGTAGCCCTTTCTGGTTCGACACCCCGAAAAAAGACACTAAAATAATAAGGTTTACTGCACAACTTGTGAGTAATCTGTTTTTCAGAGCTTTTTACTAAGACCTTAATGAGCTCAGAAATAAAACACATAGCCAGCTTTAGTGAGAAAAAAAAAATCCGCAAACGATTTTTTAGATGTAGTTTGAGGCAGCGTTTTGCCCAATAAAATAACATCTGGGAGAAATTACTGTGTAACTTGTACAAATACACATAATACTTATTTATGCAAGTAGCTATCGGACAAGCACTACATTTTACGCAGAATTTTTTTCCCGTGTAGATATATTATTATTATGCAGACCTTATTCAAAGTTTATTTCGGTTGCAGTAACAAACTTGCGTAGTGATACTTGTTAGTGGAGATCGTGCTTAAAATCCCAAAGAAACCCAAAAAAATGTGTTCTAACTAAAATAGAGCAATGTATTTGTGATAAGTACGATACATTCGGGTTTTTACCTAAATTAGGCGATTACTGATTTCTAAAATTCGGACTCCTAATTAAACGAGTTTTATCGCACCAGATGACTATTGAACCCCTTAACGCTTATCGCACGATAAGAACCACAGTAGGAAAAAACTGGCTATTATTACTAGGCAAGGAACAATCGTCATGTTTCCTTATTAGGTTAGTGGTTAGCAAATATTTCACTTGGCATGCTTATGTGTTGTATTGATGATTCATAATTTCATACAGGACGATTACTTTTATCCTTATAAATACGTTAACAGGCGCGACAATTAGAGAAATTAATGTTGATTGTCCCGCTAATTTAGTTCGTATGAATAAGAGACGAAACTTTTTACAGTGCATGAAATATTCATGTTTTTAACGAACCTTTGATATTATGTCGACCACGGCTACATTTGGGAATAAATCGTCGAAGGCAGCAACTAGTGCGTGTAGTACATTTATGACGCCTTCCGCGGTACCTTCCTCACCTGAAAATAATCGCATAGTGAGTAACAGACTCACAGCAGTCACAGCTGAAGAGATTAGATAAGTTTTCCCATCATTAGGTAACTTCATGCATATCGAAAACTTCCGACCCGCCCTGGCTTTGCACTTATGCAAAAGGGTTGTCCTCGGTACAAAAATAATAATTATACTTTATCACGAAATATTGGACACGAGTGCGTGTCGTCCGATACGCACTCGGCCGTTTTTAATTGGTTTTTTTATTGATTTTCGAACATTTACTGTTCCGTACCAAATGAGGGAATTATGAAAAAAAAAATCGATTTATCAATAGGTATGTTGTTATTTGTTAGTAAAATATACGTAATATTAAAGATTGTTGACGTAATTTCAAGTTCATAATGTTCATGTGACAGACGATCGGCAGACAGATGGACAGACGGGACACATGAGTGACAGCAATAGGGCTCCGTTTGGACCCTTTGGGTACGAAACCCTAAAAATGACAAAGATAAAACGCATCAAAGTTCAGGAGTAGGGGGTTACGTCACTTCGTGTTAAAAAATGTAGCACGGCGTTACGTCACGCGAAATATCAACGCGAGATATTTCTTCTTAGAAACATCATATAAAGTCATTTACTATAATTATATGAACTTGTAGATAATTGAGCATTAATTAATAATCAATTAAAATTGCGAAATGCAATTTTTCACCCATCTTTACAAAACTGCGTATCTCGGAAACTAAATGCCGAGAACTGGGCCCTTTTTAAACCTACAAACATGACGAATATTGATAAGATGTCTAGTGACTATAATTATGATCACTTCAAATAATGTTACCTATTGTTGTATTTCCTTCCTATTCTTTGTTTTACAAGCGAACATGAGAAGAATAATAATGAGTAGGTTTATCCGAGTTTATCGTAATGTTTACAGCTATGTAGTAAGTAGGCACATAAAGACAATACCTATGTAATCATGATTGAGAAACCGAATGTGTATTCATAGGCTTTACAATTCAATTTCGAATTATTAATATCGTGATACTATGAGCTAAAGGGAAACAGCAAAAGCCGCTGATAATATTAGAGATTATACATACAAGGTAAAATTAATTAACCATAATTAGCGGAGAATCGGTCGTAATCATAATTATTTTAATGATAGGTTTGTTGAATGTTATTTAAGAGCTATCGCATCAGCATACAAAGGTAGGTAGTCGTAACTCTTCTTCACTTCTAAAGACGTAAATCAAACTGTCTGTCTAATCTATATTAATATTTTAAAGAGGTAAAGTTTGTGAGGTTGTAGGGGGTAATCTCTGGATCTACTGAACCGATTTAGAAAATTCTTTTACCAATAGAAAGCCACGTTATTTGTGAGTGTCATCTATAACATATAAATGAATCCCTATTTCCTTGGTCCGGCATCACGCGTGAACGGTTAGACCGATTTCGCTAATTCTTTTTTTGTTACGTTTGTTATTCTCAGGAGAAGGTTCTCATGAAAGAAAAAATTGAGAACGTTGCGCGGAAAATTAGAGAATTTTAAAGTATATACAAAATGTTAATATTATAAATTAAATAGGTAACCCTGCAAAGTAGGTCCCTGAGGACGGACAACGCCGCCAAGGCCGGCCTAGGAAAAGGTGGCTCGCGAAAAGAATACCTGCAAGGATTTGGGAGAGGCCAGGACAGGCCTTTGCTCAGCAGTGATATAAAAAATGTTTTAAGTCAACAATTCCTCAGAGTTTTCTACAGTAGCTTTCTGTCTGAATCTCCCTCCTAATGTATACTAAGTATCTATCAGATCTTTGAATTATCATACTAAACGTACACACGGATCTAGTTCTATTTATCTGACTAAGTCCGTATTAAAATTACAAATCACGACTATACAGCTTTCATCTAATATTATGTATGTAAAGGAGTCACCTGTTCTAGAACTCTAGGTCTGTCCAAATCTAAGGTATTTATAAACATTGCTTGACAAAAAATGTCTGCCAGTAAATGCAGCTCTGCGGTGCCTATCCATAGAAGAGTATGTCGGCAATTGGCTGACGACTCGAGCCGTAGTTTGCGTCAGTAATTGACTTGAACGTTGGTAGTTAACGACCAGTCAGCAGTTAAGTGAACTATCGTCAATCAACCTTCACAGCCAATGTGACGCCCATCTATAAACACCTTTAAATTACTGCAGTAGGTAGTATCAATAAAAATGTTCCCACTTACCTATAAGTATAGATACTGGCTTGTGTTCATGGATGAGCGTTATTGACAGATGATTAGCCTTTTTACTATCCAGTGCCTCTATTTCCATCAAGTGAAATCCATTGTCAACCTGCCATCATTTACAAAGGTTATTTCAATGACAAAATAAATTAATGTTTCCTGTAACCTTGACCTACAATGAGCACACTTTAAAGTGTATTGATGACATTACTATCTTATTCATGCCATACACACTGACTGCAGACTTGACATATATAAGTACATGCACTTTAGGCTAGCCCATGTATACTTGACTGCCAGCTTGGGTACTTTTGAAACTAGTGCAAGCTATAAACACAAGTATGATCAACATTTAGGCAATGTAAACCTAAAGAAGTCAGTACTTAATAACCCACATTTTTCTGTAGGCTGGTTCAGTGGTCAAAACTATACTCTAGTCCAGAAAGTAATAAAATATTCATATTCTTACTATTCAAGGTACACAATAAGATAACAATAAACAACTGGTCTTTACCAGAATCAGAATAATATCAGCTGACATCTTGCCTTTAGAAAAATATTTTCAAATTCCTTTCAACATTTTAATAAGAACTTGTTCAGAATCAATTTTTTTATAACTTACCCGTGTTGGAATTTTTGCTGTGGTTATGAAAATTCTGTATGCCGTTACAATCTGAAATAAATTGGGGATAATAGTGAAAAATATTTAATCTTTACAAAATATACGAATTTATCACTCATGAGTAAGCAGGAACCCATTTTGTAACACTTTTACTAAATAAAGTCAAAAATAGAATAGAACCAGTACAAAGAATCTATAAATATCAAATAAGTGGTAAAACAGGCAAATGATAAAGAAATTAATTATTTATAATTTTATTGATGTTCATTGTTGCATTTCAAATATAAATCAACATTTTGTACTTCTGAGCGCACCAACCTGGCAATGGGGTTATATTTAGCTTTGTATTAGAATTTGTGTCAATGAAAAAAATAAAGCCAATGAATGAATAAATTGGTTTAGTCATTGTGTCTAAAGTTGACCATAAATGGTTTATTGTGATTGTATGTGTGAGTCCACAGGGAATACACACACAGCTGGCTCAGTTAGATACAGGCACACCTACATGACTCATCCTATTGTCAATGCCTTATCAATATCAACAAAAAACTACATAGAAATAGAGATGATAAAAATGTTATCAGCTTATTTTTTTCTACATTGTGCTTTTTTTATAAAATAGCTACAGTAATATTTTTACATTTTTGATAAATATTCATTGTTAAATTAGTAGGCTAAAAATTTAAAGATAATAATCTGAAGCTGACAAAAACATATTAAGATAGTAAAATGTGATTTAGAATAACGCGTCAGGCCCCTGCGTCGCCACCAACAATATGTTTTTAATTGTGTCTGCTAATGAGGGACTTGACACGTTAAACCTTCATGAAATAAGGGTGAAAGTACAGTGATTAAATGTTAGAAGAGCAATTTTATAAAAGAGGAAAGTAATTAATGAACTTTTTCATTATTTAATTGAATGCATTAATGTTTTTTTTTTACAAATAAGATTAAAAAAGTAATGCTTACCAAAACCTTGTTGTCTACTTTATCACCTCTAGATTCCATCCGTATGAGAGATTTGTACAGAATTTTAACATTTTTCCCCAGCACATTGCTGATACTGTCTGTAAAAATAAAAGAAAAACTGACAAAGTGCTAAGAGTTAGGATACACATTGTGCAAGTTATGATAGTATTTTAATTAATATTACTACATAGCTAAGTACTTTAAAAATATTATAATAAATAAACATTTACGAACCACTCAATTCCGTAGAAATATGAGATTTTGTTGACATTTTCGCGATTTTCTTCAGTGTCATTACTCCCACAAAATGTAAATATTTTCAATGCACAATACATCCATAATAGGCACAACACATTAGTAAAATATTAGTAGTTGAACATCAAGACACACAATTAGTGCATTACAATAAAATATTAAATAAGATTATTGACCTAAAAACCACCACAACACCATTTCAATGGTAAGGTAGGGTAACGACGAACCACAGATAAAAACTCACTACCGCACTACGAATTACGTTACGATAGTGTTGAACATGCCAAAAAAGATACTATGTATTATATTAGTGCTCTGTGATACTAAACCTTATGTCTGGGTCTATGGCTATGGTAAATAGAGTAGCTCAGGGTGGTATTCATCTTATTAAATAACTTTGTCCAATATTTGATCTTTCTTTGATAGATGCCCATTCCACTTGTCCAATATCTTTCTCCAAGATTTTAGGTAGTCTGAGCAAATGGAGGAACGTGGAGCGAGTTTATGTGCTGCTATTATCATTAGATTAATACTGGCATTCAGCTGCCTCCGGTTAGACAGGAAAACGCCCCAACATACTTGGGAAAATCTAACATACTCTAAGTTGGGCAGATGATTGTGGCTAAGGTTTAGCCATGCCTTAAGGCTCAATTACACCTACCGATTTCAAGTGACCCAATTTAGGAAACAGGAAGGTGTAATAGCAGTTAGAGCAGTTAGTGTCCGATTTAGTGAGATCACAGATAATATAATACTAGCGTAGTGAGATTGAAAGGTCCCGAGTTGACTTCCTAAATTGTGTACGATTTAGGATAGTGTAATCACATCACTCCGATTTAGAGCTAAGTGCTGCCAATTTATCGACTTTGTCGCTACAAATGGGCTATTAGTATTTTTGTATGTGTTTAAAATAAAATAAAATTTCCCAGAAAAAGAATCTGAGTTCGCTCTTTTAATTTTTTAGTCCGCTCCTGGTGGAATCAGTTTTTAAGAGACTATAGAGCAACTTTCGATATTCTGTCTAGGGACTCGAATTTGTAAGAGTTGGCAACACTGCCGACTTAGGAACCCGATATAAGAGTTCAATTTAAGATAGTGTAATCGCTCGCTTTGTATCTAAATTGGGTCCCTTGAAATCGGAAGGTGTAATTGAGCCATTAGCACGCACGATCTATTGATAATAGTAAGATAAAACTTACGTTTTATTAATCGACTATTTGTCAGATAGATGCAATAGATGTGACTACAAACTAAACCATCGAGGTCACCTCTCTGGTCTTGTCTCTGAAAATATTACAATTTTTTTTTTTTGGTCAGTCAATCAATTTGTCATTCTTGTCATGTCAATGTCATGTTTGCTCGAAGCAATCGAAGCATCCAATTTTTAAAACAATAATAATTACAATTAAAACCTTTGGAAGAAGTAAATCTTTGTATCCACTATGAATAAAAACTACGAGAGATGCACTCATTGTAATCGCCGCAAATGGCTTGCTACAGGCTGCCTTCGTAAGTGGTTGAAGCCACTGGAATGTAAACATTTACAGCGAAATGTTGATAACAAAAGAGATTTTAACAACACAGATATTGTTAACGGCGTATTTTTACCTGATCGCAAGCCCTCTGTAAATACAAGCAAATTTGTTAAGTTTTGGAAAAATAAATTGTTCCTAACTGGCAATGTTAGGTCTTTGCAGAGATACTTTGGCAATAAAAATAATGGTGGCGAACATTTATGCAGTCTAAACAAATGTAGTGGCGATGCATCGACATCCTCGGACAAGAGAGTTATTGTTACTTCTGGTTATGAGACAAAAAAAGATTTTCAATCAAACAAACAGGCAATTAAATGTCAACATTCTGAGGGTCATTCAGTACTGCGGGGACACCACCAACATGCCTCACTTGAAACTTGCGCTATTTATTGTCAGTTATCAAAGTAAGTACTCTGATTCTATATTTATTTATAATTTTATAAATAACACTATTACAGGGTTATTGTGCCAGTGCAATGCTATAACTACTTAATTTTTATCACCCGACTATGAATTGAAATCAATAACATATGGATATATTTGTATGGGTAAACAACTGATAGGTACATAGTTGTATTAGATAATGAAAATGGTAATTAGTAGATAGTCATTTGACATTCTTAGCATACACACATATCAATGTAATTCTAAACATGAAATAAAGTGATGGTAGGTTCATAGTATGGGGCTTGAATGCAATGATCTCAATGTTATAGTTATAGTTTTTGTTCATTAATTCTCTTCAGGGTCTATCCCACAAGAACCATGTATTAGTCCCAGATAAAGATTGCCTATCCTCTCAACACCGAAGACGCGTCACGTTTCCGCATCTGTCAGTCCCCGTTGACAGGCAGCCATCGTGTAACTACAGACTTTGTCAGGTTCCAGGTGTATAAACTTTGTCACAGGTCTAAAGACCTTGGCTAATAGTGATAATAGCGGTTTAAAACTCGTGAATTGGGTTTTTGGCAAGGTAAACTAGCGAAAAACGAGCGGCACACATGAGAGCCGCTCGGGGTTTAGAGGCTATGGTATACTGAGATAGTGTATCTTTATATCAGTGAGAGTTTATTTTTTTATTTTATCTCCTGAAAAATTACTTTGGCTTGGACTATTGTGACATTGAATAAGTTCATAAACCTGTAAATTTTTAGAATAATTCCTGCTTTTCAGTAGGTCACTTCTAATCTATAACTTAATTATGTAAATATTCAGCAATTGTATTGTTTCACAATGTTTGTTTGTTCAGGCCAAATCTTATAATATAAAAGCTAGAAAAGAATTCTTCAACAATCAACAGCATAGGACACGTGTATGACACACTTAAATATGATACGGGTTTAGAAGCTTGTTTTTAAAAATGATGAAACCACTAATTTTTTTATGGATTAGTACTTTTGATAAAATTAAAATTTTACCAATTAGTCCTTGTGGCAATAGGGATGATTCCAAGGTAAAAAAATAATAATTCTATTTAGTCCGTAAGCTAAATTATCAAAAAATATTGTACACATATTCTTGCTTTATCAAATTAATGAAAAATGATAAAGATCAAAGTTCAAGAGTGGGGCTTGTTACAACACTTTTGAGTAAAAAGTGGTACAATTATAACTAAAGTGTGACGTCATGTGAAATTTCAACGCACTGTAGTCTTAATTTTTGACATGAGATTTTTTTTGTCTCCGAGATAAAAGAAAAAATATGTATCCATTATTTTTGGTAATCTAACTGACGGACTAATTAGATTTTTTTAGTCGTCGTTGTTGAGTTTTTTGCCGTCGTCGTTTTTTAGTTTTTATGGATTAGGTAATCCTTTTGGCAATTGTATTATGGTTTGTTGGTCTCATAGTCACAAGCACGTCTGCTGAGCGTGTGTGCGTCCTGGGTTCGATTCCCAGGTCGGACAAAAAGTGCTATTGGGTTTTTCCATTAAAAATTACGCTATAGCAGCCCGGAGTTTGAAAGTTGGTGGTGTGACACCCCAGTGCCTCCGAAAGCACGTAAAGCCGTTGGTCCTGCGCCTCCTCTCTCCGACCGGAGCTGTCCCATCAGACTATGAGAGTAAAGGAAAAGAGAGTGCACCTGTGTTTGCGGCTGGCACATGCTTGTGCACTATAATATCTTCTGCGTACGGCTAATCTCCGTTGAGATTGGCCACCGTGATCGAAATTCGTTCATCGGGAGGATTATTCTTTTTTTTTATGGATTAGTTCTTTTGAGAAACGTTGCTTTTGCCAGTTCTTTTGATGGCACTAGATTTACCCCCCTTTTACATCCTGCTAAATAAAATATTGAGAGGAAGTACTAATTCAACGCGGGCGAAGCCGCTGGCGGAATCTAGTAGGACGTAAAACTTATCTGGCCAAATATGGATTTACAAAATCAAAATCAAAAATCATTTATTCAAACTAGGCTGAGAACCAGCACTTTTTGAACGTCAAAGTTCTACATAAAGACAGTCCCCCAAAAAACGCCCGCCCGTCACCACTTCCTAGTGTTTTAGCTGTGAAGAAGAAGTGGCCAACAAACTCCCCAGCAACACATCTGTCTGTTAAGTTTTAAGAACTTGAATCTATATAATTCTAAGCAACAATCTTAGCATTATGTAAAACAGAAAAATAAATATATGTCGTCTAAAATATAATCATAGAATTAAATAATCCGCCACTTGCCAGCTAGCACACTCAATCATGCATGCCATTAAAAACAAACTCAAGCATAAACACTAAACCAAATTAAAGAAGCCTCCATACATAACTGGTGTGCCTGCTTACAAGAACAAAGATAGAAACTATCATACACAAGTAGGTACACCTCTACCAAATCGGCATGATGTTGTTATGTAGTTCTTTTGAAAAATAATTATGATTGTGGATTTTCCTTTTGCGATTTAGTCAAAACATATGTACCTACAGTACAACTATTTTCGTATGTCGTTCGGCAATCATCGCGTTTCCGAATATATCTATATATATTCGGATATTTTATTTATTTTATTTTATTAATTAATTATATATCTAGTTAAATAGCTAATTTCCATGTCCATCAATTACTAGATTTATCGTGTTAATTTAAATTCAGAACTAAGTACACGAAAAGTAGTTCACACGGCAATCAAAACAAATCAGCAGTAAAGTATATTGTTACGAGCTGGGAATTGGATAAATTAATTAACCAAATATCCTTTACTAACTCAACAAGTTATTTACACAAACACCAATTCTCTAATGATCACTATTTTCTTCGTAATCGCTTCCGTTCGCATTCGTAGTCGAAAACAGACTGACTCACTCTGTGAGGACATCGCTGCGTCCTCCACTCGCCGTCCGCACGGCCTATCTATACAGTCATCCAAATTTCCAGAACATTGTCGAACTAGCCCATAGTGGAATATTCTGGAACGTAGTGGAATCGTCTGGCTCGGCGGACGGAGCTCCAGCAAGATCTCATGGCGACATAGAGACAGCGACTGTCGCAAACTCGCAACCCAGCGCTGGGCACGCCACCATAGCGGCGGTAGTGCCCCTCTTTGAGGAGTGGCTGGAGAGGAGTCACGGCGTCCTCACCTTCCGCCTGACGCAGGTTCTCACCGGACGTGGTTGTTTCGGGGGGTTCCTGTTTCGGATAAGGCGGGAGGAAACGCCCGGGTGTTATCACTGCGCGGATCGCCCAGAGGACACGGTGGAGGTCTGCCCCGCTTGGGCGAAGCACCGCCGTGTCCTCGTGGATGTGATAGGTGGCGGCGACCTCTCGCGCCCGGCCCTGGTTCAGGCCATGGTACGGAGCGAGAGGGAATGGGAAGCAGTCTACGCCTTCTGCGAAGCAGTAATGCTCGCGAAGGCGGAGGCGGGACGCGTGAGGGAAGCTCAACGGAGTGGCCCTCACGGCCCCGGCCGCTACCACCACAGGAGAGGCACTGGGCGTAGGACGTCGCGAGACGATCTCCGGCCACCGTAGACCCGGGCCTGCGGACGGCCAGCAGTGGGTAGCTCGACGTCCGATCAGTGGGTAGCTCGACGTCCGATCAGAACCAGGCCCGTAAGTCGACGGCACGTAGTGTTCCACGCGCGCCTCAAAGAGATGTTGTCAGCCACCACTGACGGGGCCCATCGTGGCTGGTGCCTGCATGCCTAGGGGTAGCGAATAAATTCTCAACATGAGTCACCGCACCCCTGGGCACTCAGGCAGGGAAGGAACAGGGGTGTGTTTGGGAGTAAGAGTCCGACACGCCCTCCCCCTCCACCCAGAGCGGGACAAGTCATTGGATGATTTCCCACCACCAAAAAAAAAAAAAGAAAAAAAAATTGGAATCGTCTGGAAACTTTGACAACATTCTCGAACGTTCTAGTTTAATACGGTCGACGTAACAATATTATGCACGATAAACCTAATAATTGACGGGCATGGAAATTATCTCTAAAATGATCACTGTTGCCCAATTTCTCACAGGTCATGGCAACTTTAAGGGTAAATTATTTTCCTTCAAGCTTGTTGCCTCGCCTTTATGTCAATGTTCTACACCTGATTGCTCTTTGGCAAACTGAACGCAATATTATGTTGGATAGTATTCAGCCTACTTTGGCTGGAGTTGTCTATTACAACGGACCTTGTGGAAACTAGAACGAATTTCCGTGCGTTCAAGCGTTTTTTGTTGCCATACATTTTATTGGAATCAAATGCTCACAATTTTTATTAGTGTTTTTAACCAGCGGTGCTTGGCAACTGGGCTTACCCCAGTTGTAAATACCACCTTTGTGCCTAATGGCCTAGCTTTGTTATCTCCCGCTTGATTAGGAGGGAAGTGGAAATTATGTTTTTTTTTTGTTGTTTTGTTTTTATGTTTTTGTTACTCCTCCGCTGTCTTTTCTGGTGACGATTATGATTAATTTGCGGGAACCAAGATAGTTTAATCGTTTCACTGGGACTCGTGGAGCTTCATTGCCTCGGCGTTTTTTGTGGTGGTCGCCACTGTTGGCTTTTTTTTCTGGCTTCCAGAAGGTACAGTGGTTTGGGATTAGTGTGGCGGGCTTGTCCCAAAAAAAAAGAACATGGAAATTAGCATTCGTTTGTATTCGGAAATGCGATAATTGCCGAGGGACATTAATGAAAATAGTTATAGCCTTATTAGTATGGCCATATTTTTTTAATTTTATTATTTTTATTGTTGAGAGGCACGCGTTTGACCACTATCTCACCTGATGGTAAGCGATGATGTGGTCGAAGATGGAGCACGCTTGCCTAGAAGTAACCTATTAACTCTTAACTTATATACTCCCAGGTTTTAGCTATCAGAAAACAGATTCCTGCAGGGAATTCCACTCCCTAGCTGTAAGCACAATTAATGTGTTCTCAGAACGTTTTGTGCGTATAGGTGGGATGCCCACCATGTACCGCTGGCGCATCGCCGTACGTCTTGTGGTCCGATGATGGAGCGGGCTTGGCGGCGTCAAATTATGGAATTCCGTCGGACACTCCCCAAAACTCAACCGATAGAAAACCGACAGGCTAGCAACTCGGCGTCTATGCTCAAGACTTTTGAGCTTCGACTCGACGAGCCGCCTATGATTGCCGATGATCCTCTTAGCTTGTTTCTCAATTATCTCAAGGGCATCAAGCTGGTATCTGGCAGATCCGTCCCAAAGATGAGAGCAGTACTCCATACACGATCGAACTTGCGCTTGATAAAGTTTGAGCAGCTGTTCCGGGTTTAAGTACCGTCTCACCTTTGCGAGGATTCCCAAGTTTTTGGCAGCCACTTGAGTTTTTGCCTCTATGAATGGACCAAAATTGAGAGTAGACGTCAACGTAACATCAAGAAGCTCAAGTTGGCCGGTTATACCTCAGAAAGAAGGAGCTGGGTGAAATTGGCTCCTTTCAGCGGCAAAAAGACACGCCTGGGTCTTACCAGCATTGAACTTGACCAGATTTGCATCGCACCATTCAGCAAGTTCAAGCGCTCAACCATAGCCTCTCGGAGAGACCGGATCTGAGACCCACCAGCTAGTGCGTTGGACACGTATCTCTCGGCAACAGTGCTGTCCTCTGCATACCCAAAGGTACTGGGTTTTAGCAGATCGTTAATATGCAGCAAAAATAATGTTGCCGAGAGCACCGACCCCTGAGGAACCCCGGCATTAATATCCAGCAGTCCGAACGAGCAGCCATTTATTACCACTCGGATAGACCGATCCCTCTGGAAATCTGAAATCCAATCACATAATCCGGCGGGTAGACCGAAGGAAGGAAGCTTGCCAATAAGGCTATCGTGCCAGACCCTGTCAAAAGCCTTCGAGATGTCAAAGGAGAACGCAAGTGCTTCCCCGTATTTCTTGATAGCCTCACTCCAGCCCCCCTAGCCAAATAACTTTTATAATAGCGCTAACGCTAGCGCTTCGTGCAAAATGTATGGCAACGACATTACCTGCGGAGAGAACTGTGACTCACGCCCAGTAATATCGTTGTCATACATTTTGCACGAAGCGTTAGCGTGCTATTATAAAAGTTATTTGGCTAAAGGGGCAGATGTGAATAGCATGGCAACGCTAGAAGATCCCCAGTTGACCGATTTCGGCGGAAGCCGTATTGTCAGTCACCAAGGATATCGTTAACTTCTAGGTATGCCAGGAGCTTGCCATTCAGTACCGCGATGGGTCTATAATTCGCTGGGTCGCCTCGACTATTTCTTTGGCTCGAGTTGCACGTTAGCTTGCCCCCAAACCGGCGGGGCAGCCTTTCATGTGTTGCTAGCACACTACTTGGGCATGTAAATACCTGTGGTCGGCCAGCGACGCACAGTGCCTCGGATTCCGCTACCCTCCGCGACTAGTCTTCCGATACGCCCATATCAGCGCAAGCCTGGTTGTTCTGCCTGCATTGGAACAACTATTTTGACCCAACTCCTTTGAATTGGCTACACTGAGCATCGTACCGGCTAGGCCGCTTGGCGGTACGTCTTTGCCCAGTGGGTGGTCGCAATTAAGCCATCGGTCGAAACCTACCACCAGTTAGTGTCACCTGATTAGCACCACCCAGGGACCACGTGTAGACTTGCAATGAGTATTTTCTTACGAACGCGGGTGACTTGGCCCTCAAATAAGAAAGACCCCATATTAAGAAAGAGCCACTTAAGTAAGCAAGCTTAACATGCTCTCATTCAAGGTGATGAGTCTCCATCAGTGCTACTTCCAATATTCTTTTGTAGTATCAGACTTATCTTTGATAGATCATCTTACCCTGATAAACAGTTAGGCAGTCAGTCAGTCCCTCTGGAAATCTGAAATCCAATCACATAATCCGGCGGGTAGACCGAAGGAAGGAAGCTTGCCAATAAGGCTATCGTGCCAGACCCTGTCAAAAGCCTTCGAGATGTCAAAGGAGAACGCAAGTGCTTCCCCGTATTTCTTGATAGCCTCACTCCAGCCCCCCTAGCCAAATAACTTTTATAATAGCGCTAACGCTAGCGCTTCGTGCAAAATGTATGGCAACGACATTACCTGCGGAGAGAACTGTGACTCACGCCCAGTAATATCGTTGTCATACATTTTGCACGAAGCGTTAGCGTGCTATTATAAAAGTTATTTGGCTAAAGGGGCAGATGTGAATAGCATGGCAACGCTAGAAGATCCCCAGTTGACCGATTTCGGCGGAAGCCGTATTGTCAGTCACCAAGGATATCGTTAACTTCTAGGTATGCCAGGAGCTTGCCATTCAGTACCGCGATGGGTCTATAATTCGCTGGGTCGCCTCGACTATTTCTTTGGCTCGAGTTGCACGTTAGCTTGCCCCCAAACCGGCGGGGCAGCCTTTCATGTGTTGCTAGCACACTACTTGGGCATGTAAATACCTGTGGTCGGCCAGCGACGCACAGTGCCTCGGATTCCGCTACCCTCCGCGACTAGTCTTCCGATACGTCCATATCAGCGCAAGCCTGGTTGTTCTGCCTGCATTGGAACAACTATTTTGACCCAACTCCTTTGAATTGGCTACACTGAGCATCGTACCGGCTAGGCCGCTTGGCGGTACGTCTTTGCCCAGTGGGTGGTCGCAATTAAGCCATCGGTCGAAACCTACCACCAGTTAGTGTCACCTGATTAGCACCACCCAGGGACCACGTGTAGACTTGCAATGAGTATTTTCTTACGAACGCGGGTGACTTGGCCCTCAAATAAGAAAGACCCCATATTAAGAAAGAGCCACTTAAGTAAGCAAGCTTAACATGCTCTCATTCAAGGTGATGAGTCTCCATCAGTGCTACTTCCAATATTCTTTTGTAGTATCAGACTTATCTTTGATAGATCATCTTACCCTGATAAACAGTTAGGCAGTCAGTCAGTTTGGTATTAGAGCTGGGTCAGAAGCCCTACTAAAACATCTTGAAGAAAAAAAATGTTGAGTAGGATATATTTCCATACCTAAGGAACATTTTCGTTTACAAAAAATAAACCAGCTTTTTTCTGCTACACTGTTTTAAAAGAACTAAATGGTTATTTAAAAAAATAGATCTTTGTGAGTAAAAGTAAATCTTTTTCTAAAGGACAATAATATAATTTTTCAGGCATGGCTGGTACTGGGGCGGCATCACTTCAAGTGAGGCTGAAGAATTGCTTGCTGGGCAACATGACAATGTATTCTTAGTGCGAGATTCGTGCGACTCCCGCCATATTCTCTGCGTGTCGTTCCGATGTGTGGGGCGCACATTGCACGCTCGTCTGCGACACGCCAATGGACTATTTTCTCTGAACAATGAGACATTTGTGCCAGCAAACAGAATATCAGAACATTGTGCAGCTGTTGATGTCAAATCAAACCTTTTTGAGATGCCAGTCAAATTAGCAAGACCTCTGAACAGGTACTCAATTGTCATTATTTTAAGGTGGAACTGCCAGGTAGGCGAAATTCAAATTTTCTTACGTTTTTTGCAATTTGCATGTCAGTGTCAGGTTGTATCTTAGTCAAAATTTGATTCGCGTAGTATATGTATATAGTAAGTTTGTTTTTATAGAATTATAATCATTGAAATCATCAATACAACTCTCTCAATTAGAATTGATGCCAAATGTCATGATTTCATGTAATACTTGCCTGCAAATTGCAAAAAACGTAAGAAAATTTTAATTTTCGTGGGCTACCCTGTAGCTTTCACCTTAAGGAAAAATGATAGATCATTAAAGTTAAATGATTTTTATAATATAAAATATTATTTTCAGATTTGCGAAACTGGACTCATTACAAATGATTTGCAGATTTGTCGTTAGACAAACTGTGTCAGCACAAGTATGGAGCAAGTTGCCACTACCCCCAAACTTAATATCTTATGTATCTCTTGGCAGTGATTACATTGTACCATCATAGCTAACACTGATGTGCCTTTAGTACTCATATACCTATGTTTATTGTAAGCATATTTACACAACCTTTTATAAGAGACTGCCACATTATGAACTAAATGAATATATTAATTGTAAATTTTATACTAGAAGTCAATATTTTATTAGAAAATTATGAAGGTAAAAATGGAAAATAACGACAATGTAGCTACTTAGACTATTTATTACAAACAACTAAATATGCATAACACTCTGAATGTCTATAATAATTCATAGTTTTCTTTGTGTGGAAATGTTTTATAACCATCACTTATTTGCCTAATATAATCTTCATAATAATTACTTCAGTGTATTAATTCCGAGCATATTCTTAGCCTGAAACATAAAAATCACTATTAGCACAATAATATAATCAATCATGCAATAAATAAAGTATAAATAAATACCAAAATAAATTACCTATAGGATATCATGAGGGCAATTAGAGAGAAATAATGAACAATGTACAAAATTGTTTATTTGACCATAATTAATAAAAAACAAATCAATAAACCTATTTACACATACACTGCGAGTATGTATTTTAGTTTTAAATACCATTGGCATAAAATTCTATTCTATATTATTATTCCCTGCCAGAGTCTGTATCCTGATAGCTACAATCTGGAAGTCTTTATTTCACGAGTGAATAGGTTGCAATCACATAAGTATGACGTCACCGCCATTAGGTTATGCGCGTACAAAAGAGATAGCGAGATGTACCCACCACACTCCCACCCACTCTTTCTTATACCAGTATTTGAAATGCTATAGCTGCTTCATTTAATAACCAATATTAAATTTTGATGTTGTTTTTAGAAACAGATTTTCTTTTTAGTGTTATTTGCTGTTTCATAGAAAATATACAAAAATACACTTCTATATCAATAAATTTCTAGCAATTTGGGGTAGGAAATCATCCAATGACCTCCCTCTGTACGTATCACAAAACTTTTAGCTCGATGCCTGTCACAAATTTATGTGACGCCCATGGATATGCAAAAAGTCATCAAAAGTGATTTTACCGTTACCCAGATTGAGAGACCAGCGAAAAGTGGTTTTTCAAGATGGCTGGACACGTTTTCGATCGATTATCTAAGATTCTGTAGCGTCACAAATTCTGAAATAAGGGTGTTTAGCCGTCACATAAGGTGCCCTATTGACCTACTTAAATGAGAGCTATTTTGAAGATTTGTCCAGCCATCTTGAGTCACATGGAAATTGTTGTTAATAAAATCAAGTATTTTTATAATAAGTTGTCCTGAAACATGTATAGATACTTATTTTAAACGTAATAATACAAAATTAATAAGGTATAGAGATGATAAATAAAATGTGAAACATATATTTTTAATTAATTAATTACAGGTATTCATTAATCAGATTCAGACAATGCCTCGATGTCTGAAGAATATTCTGAATCATCACACTCGCCGCCAACTTCTATACTATATCTATCAGTAATGTCGTCGTTTATATGGCCCGGATGATTCATTTCATCTTAAATTTTAATTACATGAGCTGCACAGTCTTTCCACCGCTACAGGGTCACTTGACGAAGCCCTTCTTCAAAAATTAAAATGTTTTATTATTTTTAGCGACATTTTTTTTATTTTAGATATAGAGCTAACCCGCTCTTGACTCTAGTCTAGGTCTGAGGTGACAGAAACAAAGTCGACATGTCCCTTTACTTGAGCACAGACCAACTCAATCGGGTTTAGCTCGCAGTGGTAAGGGCCCCAGTCGCAAAAAAATAGTGACACCCTGTTCAGCAGCCATCTCGTCGACGACATACCTTTCATGGGCATTCGGCCAATTTGAATCAATGCCTATCAAGTAAAAAAAAAATTGGTT
The DNA here is from genome assembly GCA_951329385.1 of Polia nebulosa. Classification (NCBI taxonomy): domain Eukaryota; kingdom Metazoa; phylum Arthropoda; class Insecta; order Lepidoptera; family Noctuidae; genus Polia; species Polia nebulosa. The sequence continues at coordinate 18,368,651 of OX589599.1, read as the reverse complement.
TTTCTGCTTTTGGGATTGAGCTGCTTCAATTATATGCAATAGCCAATTTTTTCGTTATACTTTATGCTTTTTATACACAGTAACATATTTTTTTTAACATGAATATTAACTCATATTTTTTTATATTACTTTAAATGACAAAAAAAATTTGGCGTGCCCAGAGCTGGGTTGCCGGAGCTCTGTCCGCCGAGCCGCGAGGTGTCGCGGCGGTGGAGTTTCGCTTCCTCGCGCCACTCCCAGAGGTGCGCGAGGACCTTTGCCTCTAGATCCCACGGCGACGAGTCAAATACCTTAATACGGCTATGAATAGACAATGTGTTGCTCAGACAACGTTTATAGAATTTAAATGATTTGTATTATCCTACGATCATTATTGATCGAAGGTATTATCAGCGTTATTTTCGAAAGAGGAACGATCAGAACTACTTTATCAGCCATGGACGAATAATGTATCAACAAAATCACTACATAGTATAAAACAAAGTCGCTTTCTCTGTCCCTATATCCCTATGTATGCTTAAATCTTTAAAACTACGCAACGGATTTTGATGCGGTTTTTTTTAATAGATAGAGTGATTGAAGAGGAAGGTTTATATGTATAATTTGTACCCGAGCGAAGCTGGGGCGGGTCGCTAGTAAGCTATATATTTGCAAATTATGTCCAAACCAGTCTTTTCCTGAAATAAAACCCCATTTTTCATAGGTGGTAAATAATTAATTCCTTACCGTTGTAAATGCAGCAGTTAATGTTTGTGGGGCCGCACCCACTGGACTTAAATTCAACGCAGACTGAACCAACTGGGCATCACGAATACGTGATGCAATAAAACTCTTTGTGGCACTGCTGTCCTGGCTGCTATCTGTTAGATAGAACAATTCTGCTGCTTTGTATATTCCTGCTACACCCACCCGGCGGACATACCAGTTGAACTGAAAATCAATGATTTTTGCTTAGTGCAGGCCTGGCTCAAAATTGCAATTCTTTCGGTTGAGGGCTTTCAGGCCCGTAAGGGCTAAAGGGTTTCAAGTATTTTAGTGCATGTTCCTCCCCGGACTATGGGCGGAAACCAAAAATCCAGATTGATAGACCGACAGCCTGGTGTCCAGTTATGCGTAGTTAATTTCATTTAATAACATGTCTTTACCCTCCCAGAGGCAGTTAGTTATGGCGGAAGGTCCAGAAGGCGCTTAGGGTGTGTCCAGATCCGGCGAATGCGCCGCTCACGAGCTGCTCGTGCGCTGCACGCGTGCAGTTACTGCAATTGTTTGGTGCGCCTCTATAGTGCAACTCACGAACAGCGCAGGAACGGCGCGCGCACTTGAAAAGTACGCGCGCAGCTCGCGAGCGGCGTATTCGCGAAATCGTAAACGTTCGCTTATTTCAAATCGTTAAAGAAAAAAAAGAGGTTACCCGTTAACGTCATCAGGCGGCGACTATACAGTAGAGCTATTCTGTAAAATCTCACCGTGAAAACTTAGGTGAAGTGACCGTGAAGTAGGCTGTCAATCCATACAATCAAGGTGGAATGACAGTTCACTTCACGCTCACTCCACCTAAGTTTTCACGGTGAGCTGTGAACAGAATCGACCGGCTGTTTTGGTCCAAAATGACGTTTAAAAAACTCACACTCGGGGTACTGGACACACCCTTACGCACGCACAAATTAGTGCAAGGATCCCTTGGAACTGTTAAACAAATGTTTTGTACTCACGTCCACACTTCTGTCACCAGAATGATAGCATATATCATCAACAAGTGATAATAATGTAGCCAAGCAATTGGGGACATTGTTAGGCATTGTTTGAATAGCCATTGCTTTGGGCCAAGTAGTCCTAGAAAAAGAAATAATATTTTTTTCAGGATTTCAGTATTAGACAACAATCAAAAATCTATACATATAATAAATCTGTAGAAAAGTCATTTTTGTACATTGAAGAAATTGAAACAAAAAATAGCCAGCGTGTGAAAAGATAAGTAACAGAACCCATTTCCATCATTTTTGAAATTTTTGTCTGTTTGTCTGTTTGTTTGTGCGCACATCACGTAAAATCTACGAATTCAATGCTGACAATGTTTATATACAAAAATTATACGCAACTTGAGGATTAACTTAGTTTTTGTTTCATCGAAATCGGTTCACTCTATCAAAAGATATGATTAATTTAGTGAGTTCAAGAAGTAAAATATTACGTTACGCAATTAAGTATAGTACTTGCAACGACATCTTAAGACTAAAAATAGAACTAATGTTGATAGTTGAAATCTAAATCCGATAGATGGCGTTGTGCAAATGACGTCATTTTCTGAATCGCGGTGTTAAGATTTTCCGCGCGAGGATGACGTCCACCGTGTTTACTAGGCAAATTGGGTTTCGTTAGGTGTCTTAAAAGTTCTTGCGTGTGTCGTAAAAGTTCTTTGGTTGCTTGGTTTATCGATTTTCTAAATTGGTCGAAAAAAAAGTATTTGCTTATCTTATTGGTTTCGTTTGGTCAACTTTGGTCATTGGTTTGAAGTACGAAGTAAAGATTGTATTTGATTTACTTCGTAGTTTGAATCCAATAGTGCCAATCGTTATACAGTAAGTTAGTGTTGCCAATTCGTTGAGTCACGACCACGAACAGACGATACGTTGTCACACTAGACTGTTCGACGCACCGATCTTTTAAGTTTGTAGGCTATTCAGTCATAAGTGTTGTTAGTTTTGTTTATTGCTTTAATTTTCCTTGAAAATGCCTCAAAGAAAAAAAACTAACCTTTCGCTGCGTAGCCGAAATGCGAAAAGGATGAGACTTTGTAGGTCTCAGGAATCGGAAGAAGATCGTGAAGCACGGTTATCTGCTAACCGAGAGCACATCGCTCTTTCACGTGAATCGGAAACGTTCACCGAAAGGGAGTCACGTTTAAGTTCACAAAGAACACGGACCCCGACTTTGCGGTCTCAAGAGAGTATCCAGGAACGCGAAGACCGGCTGTCTGCTGATCGGGAGCGCCACTCTCTCTCACGTGAGTCAGAGACATTCACAGAAAGGGAGTCGCGCTTAAGTTCGCAAAGAACTTGGACCGCGACTTTGCGTTCTCAAGAGAATATCCAGGAACGCGAAGTTCGGCTGTCTGCTGATCGGGAGCGCCAGTCTCTCTCACGCGAGTCAGAGACTTTCACAGAAAGGGAGTCGCGCTTAAGTTCGCAAAGAACTCGGACCGCGACTTTGCGTTCTCAAGAGAATATCCAGGAACGCGAAGTTCGGCTGTCTGCTGATCGGGAGCGCCAGTCTCTCTCACGCGAGTCAGAGACTTTCACAGAAAGGGAGTCGCGCTTAAGTTCGCAAAGAACTCGGACCGCGACTTTGCGTTCTCAAGAGAGTATCGAGGAACGCCAAGCACGTCTGTCATCTGACCGAGAGCGACACGCTCTCTCGCGCGAGTCTGAATCTCTCTCCCAAAGAGAAGAACGATTACAAATAGCTAGACATAACTATGTAGGTGTACAAAGAAACAATGAAAGTTATCTTGCATCTGAAAGGGAAAGAATAGATGAACTAAGACGAGCAGAAACAGCAGAACAACGTCAATCTCGCCTAGAAATAGAACGAGCTCGATACCATATGAATAGAGAAACAAATAGCGGAGCTGATGAGTCCATGGAAAATGACGATGCAAATATTTTATTACCTTGGGACAATAGGGAAAAATCAGGGTTCACATATTCGTCTAGAATTAATTATGCTGGCTTTACTTTCGTGGGTGACATGAGAGAAATTTGTAATTTTTGTCATGCTTTGAAATGGAGGAAAGAGACAGATGGAATGTGCTGCTCAAATGGAAAAATTGTTCTTCCAAATTTCCAAGATCCACCACACTTACTTAAAAGTCTCCTGAATGGCGATCATCCCCAGTCGAACCGTTTTTTGGATAATATTCGTTTATATAACAGTGCTTTCCAAATGACTTCCTTTGGGGCAAAACAAATAACGGAAGGACCGTTCATGCCAACCTTCAAAGTACAAGGTCAAGTTTATCACCTTATTGGATCTTTGCTGCCAGAAAATGAACCCAAATTTCTCCAAATTTATTTTGTATCCGATTACACGCAACAGCTCAATGTTAGAAATCACAATTTTCCCCAGCTCAATGCTGAGCTTTTGGGTCAACTTCAAGAATTGCTGCATCACGTTAACCAGTACGTTCGTGAATTCAAAGCTGCATTGGAGTCAATTCCACAAGGCAGCAATGATTTCAAAATTGTTATAAGTGCCGATAGACGTCCTGTGGGTGAACACCGTGGAAGACACAATGCACCCGTCGCAGATGAAGTTGCAGTTGTTTTAGTCGACCAGGAGTGTGAGAGACGTGATATCGTGTTGCGTACACGCGACGATCGCCTTCAACGCATTTTGGAAACCCACCGAGCTTACGACGCCCTGCAATATCCACTAATTTATTGTCATGGTGAAGATGGGTACAATTTTGGGCTGTACCAAGTGAACCCTACTACGAGAGTCACTAATTATCAAAAAAAAATATCTGCTCAACAATACTATTCCTACCTTTTACAAATAAGGCAAAACAGTTTCGTATATTTGCAACGATTTCGTGGTTTGTTCAGCCAATTTATTGTGGACATGTACGCAAAAATAGAAACTGAACGTTTAGTGTATATTCGCACTAACCAGCGACGGTTACGCGCTGAAGAATACGTGCACTTGCGGGACGCCATGCAATCAGATAATAACGTCGAAAACTTGGGTCGATTGGTTATTTTGCCATCCAGTTTCACAGGCGGTCCGCGGTATATGCACGAACGAACGCAAGATGCTTTTTGTTACGTCCGTAAATACGGCCGGCCGGACCTTTTTATAACATTTACAACAAATCCAAAGTGGACGGAGATTTGCCAGGCACTTCTCACAGGACAGGCGTCATACGACAGACATGACATTATTGCTAGGATTTTTCATTTAAAACTCAAAGTCTTGATTAATCTACTTACAAAGGAGAAAGTTTTCGGTTCAACTCTTTGTTTTATGTATAGCGTCGAGTGGCAAAAGCGTGGTTTACCCCACGCGCACATTCTTCTGTGGCTGGAAGAAAAAATTCGTCCCGATGCTATAGACAGTGTCATAAGTGCAGAATTTCCGGACTATAATGCAGATCCGATTTTGCATGACATAGTAAAAACACATATGGTTCACGGGCCATGTGGCCTCTTAAACAGGGAATCACCGTGCATGAAAGATGGTCAATGCTCAAAAAAATACCCCAGAGCACTGAAAGAACTAACTATGGCTGGGGAAAATGGGTATCCGCAATACCGGCGAAGATCACCGTCACAAGGTGGTTTCACAGCTACTGTCAGATTCCGTGGACAAGAAATAATTCTAAATAATAGTTGGGTGGTACCGTATTCTCCAGTTTTGTCAAACGCTTTTCAAGCACACATTAATGTTGAAATTTGTAATAGCGTCGAATCTATAAAATATATATGTAAATATGTTAATAAAGGTAGTGATCAAGCCATGATAGCACTAAGAAATAACAACCAATTTGATGAAGTGACAAGGTATCAATCTGGCCGATACATAAGCTCTTCGGAGGCAGTTTGGCGCATTTTGAGTTTCCCTATTCATGAAAGGTATCCGCCAGTCATCCATCTTGACGTGCACCTGGAAGGCGGGCAGCGAGTTTACTTTCAGCCAGAAAATGTGGCAGAAAGAATGAACAACCCAAGACAAACCACCTTGCTCGCATTCTTTCGCCTTTGCGAAAGAGACAATTTCGCTAAGTCTCTGTTGTACAATGAAGTGCCACATTATTATACTTATAACAAGCAGCAAGGTGTTTTTAATCGCAGGAGACGTGGAACTGCTGTAGAAGGCGAGTCCGGCATTTTTAAAGAACACGTGATTGGAAGAGTATACACGGTGCACCCAAATAATGCAGAGTGTTATTATTTACGCCTTCTTCTTCACACAGTGCGAGGACCTACTTCTTTTGCTGAGCTCCGCAAAGTGGACGACATAGAATATCCCACATTTCAAGCTGCTTGCCGCGCACGGCATTTATTAGATGGCGATCAGCATTGGGATGATGCTTTAGCCGAAGCATGCGTCAGTGATAGTCCACATCGTTTGCGCCATTTATTTGCCATTTTGTTGACATTTTGTGGCCTATCGGACGCTGGGCAGTTGTGGCAAAAATATAAAGACGCGTTTGCCGAAGATTTTTTGAGACAGCAAAATATAAATAGTGAAACTTCTGACCAAGTACGTGAAAGCTGCCATAATAGGGCTTTGCTGGCTATACAAGATATAGTTACAAGTATAGGAGGGAACCCCCTCAGTCAATACGGCTTGCCGACACCGACAGTTGGTGGGGAACGAATTAATAGGGAGTATACATCTGAAATAAATTACAACCCCGAAGAGTTAGCAGAAATATTGCGAAATGGCTGTTCAAATTTGACGACAGAACAACGTCAAATCTTTGATAGAGTATGCTGTAGTGTAGAACATTCATTAGGAGAAATGCTGTTTTTAGATGCACCTGGTGGAACAGGTAAAACTTTCCTCACTAAAGTTATCTTGGCTCAAATAAGGAGCCAAAACAAAATTGCCCTTGCCGTCGCTTCCTCAGGAATAGCTGCCACTTTATTACCAGGAGGAAAAACTGCACATACAACATTTAAAATACCAATCGACTTGGACCGCACAGAAAACCCTGTTTGCAACGTGTCTCGCAATAGTGATAAAGCAAGGGTTTTACGCGATTGCGCCCTTATCGTTTGGGACGAGTGTACGATGGCAAATCGTAAAGCTGTGGAAGCTGTAGATAGAACGTTGCGAGATATAAGACAAAATGACCGACCGATGGGAGGCTTAACGGTGCTATTCTGTGGAGACTTCAGGCAGACACTCCCTATAATACCCAGAGGAACGAGGGCCGATGAAATAGGTGCCTGTTTAAAGAGCTCTATTTTATGGCGTAGTGTCATATTAACTAATTTGAGCTTTAATATGCGAGCATATTTGGGAGGTGACGCAAACGCGCAGGTTTTCTCAAATTTACTACTTCAAATTGGTAACGGCACATACCCGACTCAAGAAGGAGGTAAAGTAACTTTAGTCGAAAGCCTGTGTTCTTCTGTTGCCTCACAGCAGGAACTCATTTCCTCTGTATACGGAGATCCATCAGAGATCTCGAACCATGACGCTGCTTGGCTATGCCAACGAGCTATTTTGGCACCTCGCAACGACCAAGCAGCAGCAATAAATTCTCAAATATTGGTACATGTTTCTGGAGAAAGTAGGGAATATTTATCTATTAACACGGTTTTAGAAGAAGGAGATGCCACCCACTATCCAGTAGAGTTTTTAGACTCTCTAAATACACCAGGTCTTCCAGCACACAAAATTTATTTAAAAGTCGGAGTACCAATCATTCTACTCAGAAATTTAAGCCCACCAAAACTATGCAATGGAACTCGGTTGAGAGTAACAAATCTCCAACGAAATGTCATCGAAGCCGAAATCTTAACAGGTTGCGGCTCCGGTGATGTTGTTTTCATTCCCAGGATACCCATTATCCCCAATAATTTTCCGTTTACTTTCAAACGTGTGCAATTTCCTGTAAGCCTCTGTTACGCTATGACTATTAATAAAGCCCAAGGCCAGACGTTATCCGTTGCGGGTGTAGACCTTACTTTTGATTGTTTTTCACACGGCCAACTCTATGTTTCTCTATCACGTGTTAGCAACCCAAACAACCTTTTTGTATATGCTCCGGGTAATTCCACCGCTAACATAGTATATAGAGAAGCATTAACGTAATCAACTATACCAAAGTCAGGACTCTTATCTAAATCATCAAAAAGGTGATATACTCTTATCTAAACGACGTTGTTTTGTTCTCGACAACCACGCGAACGAAGTCGCGGGCACAGCTAGTACTAAATACGTTAAGTAAGATTATATTGTACAGCTTTTGGCTTTTAATCAACTTTAGAATACATATTATTGATACGAGCTGGCTAAGGGATAAATTATTTTACACTGATTAATTAATCAAATATCTTAACTTGAGCAATTAATTTACACAACAATAATTCTTTAATAATCACTATTCTCTTCGTAATCGCTTATATTTGCATCCGTAGTCGAAAACAGACTGACCAAAGACTACTATAGTATACTGGGTACATGTGATTTTTTATTTAATTTTTAGTAATGAAACTCCCAGTATAAGAATAATAAACTTTACTGTGGTAACACCGCAATTTTGCTTCCCCTAACTAGATCATAGACGGCGCTGTTTTCAATAAAAAAACTGAATTTTGGTTTTACTCCAAGTTGCCATAGCATGAGACTGACTCACTCGCCGCCCGTCCGGCCTATTTATACAGTCATAGAAGTTTCCAGAACATTGTCGAACTATCCTATAATGGAATATTCTAGAAACATCTATGAACTTCTACACAGTACCACAATGGAATTTTCTCGAACATAGTGGAAACTTCGACAACATTCTCGAACGTTCCAATGTCATACGGTCGACGTAACACTATTTTTATTACTTAGGCTATCAGTTGTCTTTATATAACTTATAAAGTCCTATAAAGATAATTAAATAAAATAAGCTATTAAAATAAAAAAGGTCTCACTCACTTGTATGGGTCAATCATAATTAATCTTTGGAATATAGCATTCTCAACAAATTGGGCTGGTACTTTCTCCTGTGAGTCTATTTTGGGCCACTGTGTGACAGAAAATTATAATATATTAATTATGAATATTATAACAGAATAAAGAAATTTTAAAAAGTAATACTTCTTTGACTTACAGTTTTCATGGCATCCACTAATTTTTCATTACATTTAACATTAAAGTAATGTACCAAATCACCACCTCCATTTGGGAATAGGCCATGTGTTATAGTCGGGTACCCGGCTGCTTTGGCGCCGGCACTCAATGACTCTACAGACCATCCACTCTTTGGTACAAATTGTAACGCATTTTCCAAAATTGATTTTTTAATATTCTCCTCGTATTGGTGATCCTCCTGTTCATGCTGATTTTGATTTGGGAAGGTAGTTGGAATAGACAGTTTATGTTCCTTTTCAAGATTTATTTCAGCTTGAAAACTTATCCCATGTGAACTATTGACAGAAATACTGGCAAATGGCCTTATGGTTCTATGGCCATTCTTCAAGGCTGTTAACAAAATAAATAAAGTACTCAGAAGGAAGAATAATCTAAAATAAGTTTAGTGTTTGAAATGGGTATTTAAAACAAAATAAACAAATCAAATATTTATTGGTAACAAAAAGTGATTTATTAAAAAACTAATATTAGTCACAATTCATGTTTAATGCCTGCATTTTATTTATATTAATACATTCAGATAGGCGAGCAATAAGGCCTTCTATCAGATGAAAAGCATTCAATGCAGAACATATTATCTCTTTCATATTTTCCTTAGGTATATTATCTAATACATTTCCTCCTACATTGAGTGAGATTTGAAGTTTCTCATCAGGAAGATGTTTTCCTTCTTCAATGTCTTTAAGTTTGACCTCATAATGTGCTTTAGACATATTCAACCCTACTCTTAGTTGTTCCAAATAATTATTCTCAATAAATGAGAAACAATCACAAATCCCAGTAACATTCACTGTATCTTTAATTGTCAAATATCTTAAAAAATTTAAGGAAGTTATAATCTGATCAGCAAGTTCAACTAGATCTGACTCAGCACCGTGTGGCAGAAAGCATATTTTCTTCAACATATTTGAAAATTGAGGACCAGTGAAACAGTCATCCATCCTAGGATTCTGAAAAGCTTCATTTATTGAGCTTTTATACAAAGTTATTGCAAATCCAATCATGCCTGAATGGTTAGAAACTTCAATCAAATATTTGACAAGTGCACATCTTCCCTTAAAATCAAATTTATTTACATGGCATCCAATCAATGCTACACAACGCTTACGTAGAGATTCATAATTAGAATATATAGCGACATTTGCTAATCCCTTGCACATGTCAAAGTGCAATGATGATGAAAGAAGTTCTTGTGTTAGTTGGTTGGGAAAGCGACTCAAAATTGTTTCACATAAAGCAATTGCCTTGGCTAGAGGGCCATATTCAGCAAAATTCAACAAGTGAATTACAGAAAGCATTGCTGCATGAAGAACATAATCTAAACTGTACACTTGTGGAATAGCAGATTCTGGTACTTCAAAATGACCTGATAATACAGTATAGAACAATCCAGAAAGAGAAGTCAAATTAATTTTTTCCCTGTTTTCATATGGCGATTTCTCATCATCACTTTCATCTTTTGTTGCTTTCTTCTTACTTTCTCTATGACAAACTTCTAAGTAAACTAGAAATTTCAAAACATTCTTCTCTAAATTGCAAATATCCTGAACAATAGTTGAGCTGCTTAATCTCGCCTCACTGTTTGCATTACTTTCTGGATCCATATCAATGTAAATCAAAGGTTTCCCAAGAAGACTTATCAGAAATGCTGTTATTATTTGTTTAGTCTTGATATTGGAATCTTCTTCTTTCATTTCGTTTATAAAATACTTATAGAATGGAGGTAAAAGACTATAGACTCTAGTAATTCTTCTGATGTTAGGATCAGAATCCATCAGCAATCTTTCCTTGCCTTCCAAGTGATGGTCAGGTATAGGAATATTTTCAATGTATGTGCTGATCGAGTTCAAACACCATTCTAAAGATCTTCCTCTCTTTAAATACAGCCTTTTCAGAAGTTCTTGCAGAGATGGCAGAATGAGACCAAATTGAGCATCATTTTTAGCAAGTTCAATTTGTTCAATAAATTCTAAAAGAGCTTCCTCTGGTGCAGATTTCTCAATGATAATTGATAATAATTGCTCACAAGCACCATAAAGAGATGGTTTTATAGTTATGGTATCATCTTGGATTTTGCCAAGAATCACAGGTATTAAATCCCAACAATTATCTTTAAAACTTTCAGCTAGTCTCTCCTCGTTCGAGACGTTTAGTGCTTCCTTATATTTTTCATTATCCAATAACGTGGATATTAAATCGACAACATTTATTTGACTCATGTTGACATTTGTGTGAAAGCTTTACAAAATGTAGGTACTGTAATTCCAACAAATTCTGAAAATCAAGTGCCTCGTATGTAATATTTTTAATATTCCGAGGTTAGTAACTCTTCCACATTTCGTTCCGATATCCAAGAAAATATCTTCGTTAAACTTACCCTAATAATTTGCATTGCAAAAAAGCTATAGGTACCGATACTTACAGCGAAAAATCTTCTGCAATGTGCTCATATTCGATACAATTACTTGAAATGTTGTTGTAATAAATACTTTATTAGTATGTTTAGGTCTACCGTCTATATTTTATTTCTTTTTCTTGCTTGCTTGATTGATATGAATTTTTACTTTTCTAATTATTTCTAAACACCCCAATCAATCAACCGATGACACTAATGACAGCAATTTTTTTTTTAAGTGGCATCTCGCAGGTCAACCTATGAGGTTGTCAGACAGGCTTGCTATAAGGGCTTAGTATAAACTAAGCGAGTACACGCTAAGGGCACCGCCTATGCCTTGGGGTAGCGGATAAATTTGTAACAGAGTTACCGCTCCCCTGGGCACTCAGGCAGGGAAGGAACAGGGCTGGGTTTTAGCCAGTAAGAGTCTGACACGCCCTCTCACTCCACCCAGAGCGGGAGATGTCATTGGATGAAAGGTGAAAGCTCCAGGGTAGCACGCGAAATTCAATTTTTTTTTTAAGTTTTTTGCAATTTGCAGGTCAATATCAGGTTGGATCTTGATCAAAATTTGATTCGCAGCCGTAGCAATTACGTATTTACAGAACTGTAATAGTACCTAGTTACATTAATTACCGTACCTCCATAAACGTTACCCAAAATCTGTTACCAAGATACCTATAACAAACCACATCATTACCACGTTTAAGACAATACCAGTTAAAGAAACATTGAACCGTCTTGATAAAAACGCATATTATCAACTCTACTAAAGAAACAGGACTGCCTTGAGAAAGACATTAGATAGAAACAAGATGTGGGCGACGCACGCACCAGTTCGCTCTGAAAAGAACGGTTTGTTAGCAAGAGCGCTGCACTCGAAGAAGATGCACAAAGTCTTCGAAACAGCAGACGCGGACACGCGGCAACCCAACTCTTCACTCAGCACTTCAGCACTCGACGTCGGCGCTCGGACAAAAGGATGGATCCCTCGCGGATGATCACGACGTCCCCGTAGGGGGCGTGGCGAGCGGTTTCAGGGCTAGGCCCTCTGACCGCGGTGGCTATACCGTGGCACCACGGTCAGAGGGCCTAGCCCTGAAACCGCCCGCGCGTCAACTAATATTTTTACTTTCGCAACATTTGCTGACGTGTTCGAAATAGCGCCATGCGCACCGTTTCAGCGCAGCGCACCGCGCACGCGCGTGTTGTAAATAGTTTAAAGGAAATGTCACTTGTACTATAGTAGTTGTAAATCTAAATAGCTAATTTTTTTTGTCTGTATTAGTTTTTTACAATTATTTTGATGTACTAGAAAAATGTTCAACTCACACAATAATTTTGTCGCTAACTAATTTGTTTGTTCAGTTTTGCTAACGTACTCGTACACCTATTTTGATGTAATAATAAAAAAAAATGTTATGTTTTCCAGAGTAAGCTCGCTCCATCGTCGACTTAGAGTAAACCCATCAAAAACAAAAAAAAAAACACACACACACACTACACTCAGAGTAGAACAAATCAATCTAAAATCGAATTTAAAAACAAAAAAAAAAAACACACACACACATACACTACACTCAGTGTAGAACAAATCAATCTAAAATCGAATTTAAAAATAAAAATGAAACAAACACACACACACACATAAAAAAACACACAAAAAGGACATGACATCACACCGAAACACACACAGGCGCACACACAGTGACCCAACCATTGACATATAAATTATAGACCCAATACACAGATTTGTGTAAACCTTGTAATTCTTCTTTCTTGTCATGGGTAAATAATAAGGTACTTCCTTGAAATGTGTAAATAGTAAGGTAAATAAAGCGTTATTGAAATAAAACAAGAGTTATCGACTGACATCCGAACATTTAACATTACGTTTTATTCTACCGAAGACCTCTCCACTATTGTCCACGAAATTGATGACCCCAAGAACAAATCATGTCGATGAACACTGAAGAATACAGCGATGCAATAACAAGCCAGCAGATCAATATGCTTACGAAACAAATAGAGAAATATTGTCACTCGAAGTCGCCGAACTCCGCAACCAACAACATTCGTCGTATCGTCGTTCCCGCCAAAACAACGCATAACATAGCCGCTCACGCTCAAATTCAAGACAGCGTGCTGATAACGCCCGCAAGCCCGGCGATTCCGACCAAAGAGTATAATAATAATATTCCGACTGGCTGTGCCGTTCGTCGTTGACAGACGTCATTCTGTGATTTCATGATTAATTTTATTCTTTTTTGTTAATTTTATTTGTTTGGCTGTAGAGCAATTCTGTAAAATCTCACCGTGAAAACTTAGGTGAAGTAACCGTGAAGTGGGCTGTCAATCCATACAATCAAGGTGGAATGACAGTTCACTTCACGCTCACTCCACCTAAGTTTTCACGGTGAGCTGTGAACAGCCGGTCGATTCTGATAGCTCAACGTGAAAACTAAGGTGGAGTGAGCGTGAAGTGAACTGTCATTCCCCTTTGATTGTATGGATTGACAGCCCACTTCACGTTCACTTCACCTAAGTAATCACGGTGAGATTTTACAGAATAGCACTACAAATCGACCGGCTGGACTAGGCTGGACAATCAATGGTTTTCTTGTATTTTTTAACCGACTTTCGAAAAAGGAGGAGGTTCTATGTTCGACTGTATGTATGTTTTATGTATGTCCGCGTATTTCTCCGTCAGTTGTGAACCGATTTTCAAAATTCTTTTTTTATCCGAAAGAATATACTCCCGAGGTGGTCCCATATAAATTTTATCCAAATTGCTTCAGCGTTTTTTGAGAAACTGAACAAAAACGAAAAATACGCATATCTTGATGACGTTTTTGTGTTCTCCAAATGTTTAAATTCCACGTTTGGGGTTTTTAGTTCTGGGGTATAACAATTAAAAAGCGAAAATAAAAAACTTTTTTACAAAAAAAAAAACAACCGACTTCCAAAAAAAAAATACACTAAAAATTTAAAAATAACTTTAATTTCGGAAGTCGGTTGTTTTTTTTGTAAAAAAGTTTTTTATTTCAGTTTAGGTTTCTTGTACGGTAATATTAACAGCGATTTGGGGTAAAAAATGGGTTTTTGCGATTTTAAATGGAATAGAAAAAATATGACTTGTGTTGCCCGTGGGTTGCCTATTTATAGGCTGCCTATTATTATTATTCCATTTATTCAATTTTATATACATACAATTTTAAATTTTTAAATATTTAGGTACTTAGAAAAACATAAATAAATACAAAAACATTTAAAAATATAAAAAGTAGTTGCCCACCGGTATCGGGAATAGGGTCCAAGCTACCGGTGGTCAGGGCTCCTGAGAAAGGAATCTCCTAACAATACGCGCCGTGTCCAGGAGTACTGCTTTCTGGATCAAGCCCTTGATCCAACTGCCCAACGAGAGCCTCCTGAGATGTTGGTCGAGGCTCTTGGCTATTAAGCCATTGGCCGTCACGACTATCGGCACAATGACTGCTGTATCCACCTCCCACATGTCGACAACCTCGCGAGCCAGATCAAGATACTTTGTTTTTTTATCTTTCTCAGCCTTCATGAGGTTCTCGTCATGAGGGACAGCTATATCAACAATCATTGTGCGACGCTCTTGTCGATCTATCACCACTATGTCAGGCTTATTGGCAACAATAGTCCTATCAGTGATGATAGATCGATCCCAATACAACGTGATATTGCTATTTTCGAGAACTGGGTCGGGCACATATCTATAGTACGGTACTTCCGATTCCACAAGATTGTATTTAAGAGCAAGTTGCTGGTGGATAATCCTGGCTACAAGGTTGTGTCTATGCAAATAGTCTCCGTTAGCTAGACGAGAACAACCAGAAATAATATGTCGTATTGATTCTCCGGGCCGGTGGCATGCCCGACAGATGTCAACCGTACCGTCCTTCACAATATATTTCCGGTAGTTATTCGTCATCATAACTTCGTCCATAATCGCACAGACAAAACCTTCGGTTTCTCCGAAGACGTCACCAAAGCGCAGCCAGGATACGGACGCTAAGAGATCTACATCGGGCCCATGTAGGACCCGGTAAAAGCGCCCGTGAAGCTCCTTGCTCTGCCATACTTCCCTGCGGTCATTAGTATCCAGTACTGTAGGTTTGCGCCAGTTCTCTTTTGCCAAGGAGAGTGGGGTGAGGCCCTTGTCCACAGCGACCACATCTCGATGCATACCCACGTCAGCTTTGAGGAAGTACTCCCTAAGGCTGCATACCTCGCGGTTGTGTAGGGTCTTAGCATTTAAGAAGCCACGACCCCCACACTTCCGCGGGATATACAGCCTCATCACCGATGATCGTGGGTGATGCATCCGATTTGCGGTCAGCAGTGTGCGGACCCTCCTATCCAGGGCGTCAAGTTCCGTCTGAGTCCATTTGAGTATGCCGAAAGAGTACATTAATACCGGCATGACCCAACCGTTGAAGGCGCGCACCTTGTTCCCGCCTGATAAAAGACTATTCAGTACTTTATTCAGGCGGCCAAAGAAGCGCTCCCTCAACGACTGTTTCACGTCAGCAGTACTGATGCCTAACGCTTCCGACATACCCAAATACTTGTAGGTTTCGGTTGAGCAGAGGGATCTAAGGTGTACGGAATCCGAGAGTTGAGTTCCCACGGATTCCATAATCTCCCCTCGCTTTACATGCATGACTGCACATTTGTCCACACCAAATTCCATCCTGATGGCGCTACTGAAGGTTTCTGTTACCTTCAGTAGCTTCATCAGTTGCAAGTTGTTGGGGGCAAAGAGTTTCATATCATCCATGTAAAGGAGCTGTGATATGACCTGACCACCTCTTCTCAACCGGTAGCCTTGGCCCGTACTCTCCAGTTGAGTACTGAGAGGGCTTAGGACCAGACAAAACCACAGTGGACTTAGACTGTCGCCCTGAAATATGCCACGCTCGATCCTTATCGGTTCGCTGTTCTCCCGGATTTGTCGACATCCTGAATAGTGAAGAACCGTCCTCCACTGCCCCATACACGACATCAGGAAGGTGCGCAAAGTTGCATCCACTTTGTACAGCTCCAGCACCCTCATGAGCCATGTATGTGAGTCATAGGCCTTCTTATAATCTATCCAACATGTCGACAGATCTTTTCGAGAACGACGAACCTGTTGGCTAATGGAAACATCAATGAGGAGCAGCTCCTTAGTACCACGGGACCCGTTCCTACATCCATTCTGAGAGGCTGACATGATAAAATTTGTGTCAATATGATTGTTAATTTTGGCTCTCAGGATGGATGTAAAAACTTTATAGACCGTCGGTAAACACGTGATCGGCCTATAATTTTTGGGTTTCGCAGTACTACCTGATTTATGGAGCAGGTGGGTTACTCCTGTCGTAAGGAACTGTGGTAACGACCCTGACTCTAGGGCAGAATGGAACTGAGCTGCCAAGCGAGCGTGCGATCTTTGAAACCATTTTATCCAGAAATTGTGCAGACCGTCCGGCCCTGGAGATTTCCAGTTAGGCAACGGACGGACTGCACGAGCTACATCTTGGGGGCTGATGGCAATAGCCTCCATTTCTGGTATAAGATTGCACGAGCGCTCGACCTCTCGAGTCCAATCACCCTCGGTGTGCCTGACCGGCACCGACCAGATGCTGCGCCAAAATGAGCTCATGGCGTCGTCATCAGGTAGGTGCGTATCAGACACACCTTGGTCCGGTCGCTCCCAAGCCCTATAAACCCACCTTTTGTTGCTTTCGAATGTGCGATTCTGAGTGTTCCGCTCCACTCGCCGCTTGTACCGACGAATACGGTTTGCCCATGCATAGATCTTCTGCTTCAGGAAGTCGACACGCTCTGTGACGTGGGTCAGATAATCTCGGGAACTTATATCAGTCCCCGAGAATGCCCGCCTCACAAAGCGCATCACCCTAGGGCGAGTGTTGCCCTCCCTGAAGCAGATAAGCTTGCCAATGAGTGCTCTAGCCTCACCGATACGACGCTCGATCCTGCACTGCCAAGCTGGTACAGCTGGTCGTGCAGCTCTGTCACTGTTGCGGAACTTGACGTGAGCTACACGACATGCCGCTGCAGCCGCGCAGTACAAGATTGAGTGGGTATCAGCAAGGTCTTTGCTGCTATCAAAAAACTTTGATAGCTGCGAATCTAGAGCACACACCAGCGCCTTATTTTTCTTATGCATGGGCAAACGAGGTAGACGAGGTCTAAGCCCAGGCGGTGTGGAGCGGTGCTCTCGTAATACATCCTCCAAAGCGCTCCTCAATCGTTCGTTACACTGGGTACTCACGGATATAGCCACGTCATCATCATCTTCACCAACGTGGTCAGGTCGCGGTGGTGCATTAGGTTGCAGTTGCACCGCGGCCGGTGGCGAAGCAGGTGAGACACGGCTACTCCGCGATTCGAGGCGTAGTCTATCAGGTGTGGCATCATCCAGCATGCGGTTACGCTGGATGACCCGCACCTGATCCGACAGTCGTTGGGCCGATACGTTGACAGCTGGCTCAAGCACCTGAAACAGAGAGAGCATCCGACCACGGTACGCAGTCAGGTTAATTCCCCCCTCTGTAGCCCCATAGAAAAAAGGGTGACTACAGAGATGACGACTAATAGAGGAGTATGGAAGAAAAAGACATGTTGCGCCGACCCCAAATAAATTGGGATAAGGGCAGGAGAATGATGACTACCTCAGCGAAGTTTGCCGAGAAGGGTGACTCGACACATTTGTTGCCAAATACTGCAAAATACATTAAAATGTGTTACATCTGCATTATAATGGAAAAAAGTATAAATACACTACGTAAGACTAGGCAATATACTCAAACGACTTTCGCCTTCCCTTCGGGGATAATAAAATAAAAAAAATGTTGGGTTGTCAAATGTTCAGTCAGTTGTCGGTTTTTGGCGGGATTTTCTCGAGTGCAGTTCAGTGGCTGTTTTAATTATTCGTTTATTGATTCCTAGTGGATATTGTGATGTAAAATTGGTGTAGTTTTGTGTCTCAAGTGTCTACGCGACTGGACAATATGTGGAATCATTGAAACAGGCGCGATCTCGGTAAAATAGAGCTGAGAATTTTATTGTAGTATTGACTACCTCAGTGAAGTTTGCCGAGAAGGCTGACTCGACACATTTGTTGCCAATTACTGCAAAAAACATTAGAATGTGTTACATCTGCATTCTAATGGAAAAAAAGTAAAAATACACTACTAAAGACGAGGCGGTATGGTTTATGACCTTAGCCTGCCCGAGAAAGGGCGAAGAAAAAAAAAAAAATCAGTCAGTTGTCAAAAGCAAGAGTATTTATGTCAATTCGATTCTATAATTTTTTTGGCAAAATTAAACATTTCCAATAGCTACGTCTACGTAATCCGTATTCCCTGTAGTACTCGGTGATGAACAGTAAATAGTCATATTATAAAAATCTACAAGGTCTCCTTTCCGAATAATTATATAAATTAGTAGGCTTGTAGTAACAATATTTTTTGAATTTTATAAATGTTGGAATTACAGCGGAGTTAAAGCCAATCGTCCATAACATAATAACAGTTTTCAAATCATTTGCAGATACGGAGACAGGCGAATCATGCGATGTCATTAAATGGATTACTCAAATAGTTATCATAACCAATTTAGCTAAATTTTAACAGTGCAGAGTGCATGGAGCAGATTGTAAAGATAAATCCTCGGATTATTGATTTAGTGTACACTAACTACTAGTGGACACCTGTAAATATGGCAACAAAACATAAGAATATATTCACGCGCGGCAAACCCTTGATGAACATATATAGTGGATTGGACCATGAAGGAAAAGAGGTATGAATGTTTCATTTTACCATTAATTTAATAATTTTTTATATTGTTTATATTTTTATAGCATTTAATTTACAATCAACTGTTCCTTAACCAGGTGGAGGTGCGTGAGGATGCAGAGCAGCTAGTGAAATGGCATGAGATATCAGATGCACTGGTTGCAGCGGGGTACTACCGTGCACAACTGCAGGGACTCTCTGCCTTTGACAAGATTGTGGGAGGGCTCACGTGGTGCATAGAACTGTGTGACATTGATGTTGACATCAGCCTCCTGTTTGAAGAGAATCTCACCATTGGCAAGAAAATGTAATATTTATCTAAAAAAATTGTCAACAAATTTTTGTTGATTTCTATAGTGTTATATTTGTATTTATATATACCTTAGAACACTAAGACAACCTGATATCATGATGGGCTTTTTTTGCAAATGATTTAATAAAATATGAATTCCACTCTTTACAGAGCTCTGACTGAAAAAATAGTTAAGATATTAAATACAATGAAATGTCCATATACAATTGAACCTCATCAAATACAAGGGTTAGATTTCATAAACATTTACCCGCTGGTCTTATGGTTAATTAAATACTCAAGTGAGTTTAGACAGGCCAAAGAATATGAGTTGCGAAAGTTTGCTGCCATGCAATATGATAAGAGTCATATATTTGAATCTGACAGAGCTGCCTATCTGCAGAAGGAGAAACTGTTGAAAAACTTAGCTGTTGTACAGGTATGTATGAAATGTTCAAGATTTACCTCTTCTAGTCTCTTTCATAATGTAGCTCAAAATATTGTGTTGAATTATCTCCCATTACTGATAATATTGTTTGTTTCTTTGTGACAATTGAATGTCAGAAATGAGATTAAATATGAGTACAATACAGTAATTCAATATGAATGAAAATGGTTGATGCTATTACCTGTATTCCTGTGTAGCAGTCAAATCAGGCCTACATTTAATTGCGAGTTTGTTTTCAGAATTTGTACAAACCATGCAGAGTCCGCAAAAGGAAAGGTGGTTTCCCGGCAAATGAACTGGAACAAGTTAATGCAACACTCTCTGAGTATGATAAACGTATGTTGATGCACATGTCCACTAACAAAGGGGATGCAAAGAGTGATGATGGATTAGATTTCTTGGTAAGAATAGCTGTAACTGATTGTTTTTGAAATACTGTATTTATTTTGTTCATTGTTTGAGTTACTGATTTAATTTTGTTGGTTTAAGTATGATTATGAGAAGACTTTGGCTGATCCCACTGAGATTACGACAAAAGTAAGTACTAATTAAAACTATATCTGCTAAACTTATAAAAAGATAGTTCAGTTAAGCAGTCGCTCCATATAAAATACAAAAAATGTAAAATTCAGCTGCATCTGGTTAGACTGGAAGCCAACCCCTAGATAGTTGGTAAAAGTCTAGGCAGATTGATGTACATAAAAAACAGACATCTCCAAACCAAAAACAGACAGTCTACTTATCAAAAAAAAAAAAAATGATTGAAAATTCCTTTTACAGGCTAATAGATATGTAAAAGATCGAGAATCAGAAGGATCTCATGCTGATACCAAAATTCACTATGCAGTTTTACAATCCGAACTTACTGGGGAGGTTTCCAAAGAGTTAGAGCTGAGGGAAAAGCAAAAGTATTCTGAAGATGTTGAACGACTCAGTAAGAGTATAGATCTATTATCGAAAGACATACAGAAGTTCAAAAAAACTCATCAGGCGAGAATGGAAAGTGCTAAGACCCAACACAAGGAGATGGTGGGCAAGATGCAAAAGATTACTAGTAAACTTATGAAAACTGATGGAATACCTAAAAGGTACCAATAATTAATTCCACTAGAGATCAATTCTAAATGGCTAACAATTAACAAAGAGAATTGAGCTGCTTCTAGAGGTCAGCAAAAAATATGAAATGGTCAGCAGTATATATGAGCAGCCTTTAAATTAATGTTGTAGGAAATAAAATATATCTGCAACAATATTAGTAATAGATCTGCAAATCGTGATTCCGATTTATCCAATTTTTATTTGAATTAGATTTTTTGTTTAATGATTTGCAAATGTATTTTTTAACTCATAATCTTGCAATCAGTTATTAGACAATGAGCAGATGAGGTGAAGTGATTGCAGAGCAAAATCCTCTTTGAGAAAATCTCCATAGTAAGTTATGTGCAGCTTTTCATTTCGAAAATATGTTAATCTATTTTAGGTATACATCATTCTTTTCTATTACGCATCGAGACAGCTGGGCAGTTTCCCCTGCATAAAGCGAATGTTACATGGACTGATTTATTGGTACTACATCTTATTATCCACTAGATTCTGCCAGCGGCTTCGCCCGCGTGGAATTAGTACCTCACTCCGTTATACATTATAGCCTATATGTTATTCTGATGTACATATATGATATATTATTATTACTGCAAAGTTTCATCAAAATCCGTTCAGTAGTTTTTGCCTGAAAGAGTAACAAACATAGATCCTCACAAACATTCACATTTATAATATTAGTAGGATTTGGTTAGCCACCGGCCACCGTTGTTCAAAGCACTCTGCAGGTTTACTGAAGCTTCGGTAGGACAACTGCTACATGTGAAAATAACTGTTTCATCCACATATGTTGCACTCCAGCTAAGATAGGGTTCAATGTTAATATGCACACGTCTTTTTTATATGTATAATAAATATTCTATTCCATAGATAGAACAACCAATGAGCAGACATAATTCTCCAGGGTTCAAAGGAAAAAACACAATGGGGATGACAGGGGTTTCGTTCACTCTCTTTACTGGCTCACTCTAGTTCCCGTCATCCCATTCGAACCTTAACTATCCGCGTCGGGGTGCACTTAGTTCTTGGATTATAATTATAATCCTGCTGACCAAATAATAATTTTCTGCTGACCAACTACAAATTTTCTACAGACAAAATTTTTAAAATAAATACTATTTAATTACTTTCCATTCTAAATCACTGGCTAATGAAATGCCAAGTGGCTTCACATGTGCATGACTACAATAATAATGTCAATCTGAATGTATTGCTTTTAATACATAACCATGCTCATTGGATTTGCCAATGTGCCACTCATAAAAATGCAATATCAATTTCAGCATATTCTGCTGCAGCAATTTATATATTATAGCAATTTCAGTCTATATATTTGTATAGCATAATATAAATATATAAATTTGGCATTACGTGTATCAGTATAATGACATATCAATTGTGTTTCAGTGATAAAGATGTCAAACAATTTTATAAGTCACTCAAAGAGCTGGCAAGGGAGAGAAATGAATTGTTACAAATAATTCAACATAGAAACCAAGAACATAGTAAATTGGAAGAAAAGCTGAGGTAATTTTCTAAGGGCCTATTATGGTTAGAAAGTTTTTGTAAATAATGCTGAATATGTTTATATCTCATATCCCATAGTGTTTTGGTTTTCCCAATTTTAACCTTTCTAAATATTAAACCAATTTGTGAATGCTATAGGATAGCCAAAGACCCCGATACCAAAGTCGAAGAGCAGCCGTTGACGCCAGGGGAATTGAAAGAGTTCAATGAAAGACAAGAAAAACTGAAGACTTTTATCACAAGTATGAGACTGGAACTTGCCAAATTAAACCGGGAGGTGTTACGATACTCCACTGCCGTAGATGAGGTGCCTGGTACCGCTGAACTGCTACAGTATGAGAAGAGGTTCATTGAACTTTACAATCAAGGTATTTTGTACATTTTTATTTACCACTGCTTGTACTTAGCTATAAGCCTTGACTAAAGATCTAAGAAAATAATATGGAATGTAATAAATGTATGAGTAAATAACAGTAAAATAAAACTGAAACTGTCGATATCACAAAGTATAAGTACGTTCGCACGCACTCTTTCTAATGCGGCGCCTTCTCATTTATACCGCACACAGATTTTTCAATGTTCGGCTTAGTGCCGAGAGTTTAAAATTCAGTGCGCGTTATTCTAACGTCTTGACACCCCAAGACATTTTAATAATGCTTTTTTCGTACAGTTGCATCCAAGCACAAGGAAACGAAACAGTATTACATATTCTACAACACACTGCTAGAAGTAAAACTATATACCTCAAAAGAGCTGAGTCTGCTAAATTCGATTCTGGATAACTATGATGAGTGAGTTTTCCTTTCATTATGATGTTTATTAGACAAGGTTCTTTTTTTTTTTTAAGTGAAAACTTCTTTAGCGGCGTTGCACTTTTCTTGGGATATGGGTATAAAATGTTAAACTGGCGTCAGGACACGTGACCTGACCGAAAATTTGTAAGACGATTCCAAAATATTCAAAAATGCACAATGTTAATGTTCAAGTTTTCACTTCTGCCGGCACTCCCGGAGTGCAACTCGTTGTTTTTTTTTTGATAGGCTCGCGTTAAACCAACACAAAACATTAAATTAGACTGTTGACACCAAATATACGAAAAATTATAATGCGTACAATTTATTAACTAGTTAAAAAGTTGGTAGTGCTGTTGACTAGCTAAGTTATGCTATTTAGACGACGGACGCTTAGTACTTACAAGTACTGTCACTTTTTGATTGGTCCCAATGAGGCTTTATAGTCATTAGTCCCAATCAATGGTAGAAGTCAAAAATACTTGTTTGGCTATGTGTGAAATTGAACCTAACGTCTGTAAAGATAAGGAAGCAATTAAAAATGTTACATTTCTCGATGACGCATCAATGATTTTCATGGCATTGATATAACATGCCTAGGTAAAAAATAAAATGAGTCATGCGTTATCATGAAATTAAACACCTGTGTACTTGAGACTATGTTTAGTTATGCGAATGTTTCATAAGCCAGGACGATTAATGACTATAATCAACCCCAAAAACTAACAAACTCATCTCTTGCAGGGCTATGTCTTCGGTCAGAAAGAGAGAAGAGTTTATGACGCAGTTCGAATCCATCGTTGACTGGGTCAACCATACTGTTAAAAAGGTCGAGGAGAAATTCAAAACTGAGAAGGAACAGAAAAATGATCTCTACAACGAATACTCACGGTTGATGGATGTCCAGAGGCAATATGCAGCTGCTTTGAAGAAATTAGGAGAACAGAGAAGGATAGGAGCAGAGCGCCATAGTTGACCAACCAATCATATCTCTTAATATTTACGAAGACATTTGTCTCATCATTTTTCTATAATAGTCCAGTCAGAATAAACATAGCAAAACGTAATCTCGGATAATCTGCGTAGAACTGAAAATTTATACAGACCTTAATTTTTACTAATCAAATGACAAGAGTCCCCAAACCTTCCTCTTCTGTACTTTTTTTAAATTTGATTTTTTTTTGTCTATTCATGTGTCAAATTTCATCAAAATTGTGAACAGTTACCTAGCAGTCGGACAGTTCCTTTCGCAATAAAAAAAAAAATCCCCTTTGATGAGATGCGTAAGTGGGCTCACTTTGACCACTCATAGAGATCGATAGTGAGATCGCTTCGACCACTCGAATCTTTAGTGGGCACGCTTCGTCCATTCTGCTCGTTATTGGGCTCGCTTCATCCATTATGCCCGTTAGTGGCCTCGCTTCGTCCACTCGGATCATTAGTGGCCTCGCTTCGTCCACTCGGATCATTAGTGGACTCGCTTCGTCCACTTGGATCGTTAGTGGCCTCGCTTCGTTCATTTGGAACGTAAGTGGGCTCGCTTAATCCACTTGGTTCATAAGCGAGCACGCGCTTCGTCCACTTGTACCGTTCGCGTCAGTGGCCTCGCTTCGTCCACATGGAACGTAAGTGCTTGTCCACATGGAACGTAAGTGTGCGTCCGCTTGGATCATAAATGGACTCGCATCGTCCGCTTGGATCATAGGTGGGCGCGCATCGTCCGCTTGGATCATAAATGGGCGCGCATCGTCCGCTTGGATCATAAATGGGCGCGCATCGTCCTCTTGGATCATAAATGGGCTCGCATCGTCCGCTTGGATCATAGGTGGGCGCGCATCGTCCGCTTGGATCATAGGTGGGTGCGCATCGTCCGCTTGGATCATAGGTGGGCGCGCATCGTCCGCTTGGATCATAAATGGGCGCGCATCGTCCTCTTGGATCATAAATGGGCTCGCATCGTCCGCTTGGATCATAAATGGGCGCGCATCGTCCGCTTGGATCATAAATGGGCGCGCATCGTCCGCTTGGATCATAAATGGGCGCGCATCGTCCGCTTGGATCATAAATTGGCTCGCATCGTCCTCTTGGATCATAAATGGGCTCACATCGTCCGCTTGGATCATAGGTGGGCGCGCATCGTCCGCTTGGATCATAAATTGGCTGGCATCGTCCTCTTCTACCATAAATGGGCTCGTATCGTCCGCTTGGATCATAGGTGGGCGCGCATCGTCCGCTTGGATCATAGGTGGGCGCGCATCGTCCGCTTGGATCATAAGTGAGCTCGGTTCCTCCACTCGGATCGTTAGTGGGTTCGACCTCGCTTTGTTCGCAAAACTCGTTATTGGGTCATTAGCGATGATTACGAACCTCCATCGACGTTCGCACGTATAATACATATTTATAACCGCATGATCAACATCATGATCTGTAAACCTTCCTAGGTATCACTAGCGAGCGCCGATAAAGACAGAAATTGAAAATGCTCCAAATAGAAACTGAAAATTTGTGCGAGATGGCCGCCATTTTCATTTATTTTCTTCTATCGTCGTAATTTTACGAAAAAATGCGAAAAACCCACGTTTTCTCTCTAATTGAGTTTTATTTCAGAGATGTTATCGCTTTTTACTTTTTGGTTTGTACCAATTTTCAGTTACCTACATGCTGACACTGCCGAGATCAATTTTTTATGCCTATTTCTTCTGGACTCACATCACATGCATAGTTTATCTAGTCCTCAAGTTATAAGTAGTTTATTTTCTACATTTATATTCATTCCAGTTCCACTGAACAAGAACCCTCAAATATAGAATTTAAGACTGAAAATAGGTTTTATATTATTCGAAATATATTTGTAACACACCGTATTTGTAAAGCTAATACAAATTTATTTAAAATTAAATAAATAACACGAGTTTAAGACAAATATGTTTATTTTAAACCCTGATTTTAAAAGAATTAACATACACTTCATCTGAATTTTATTCAAAAATAAATAGACAACTTATTACATTATAGGACGGATTTTACATGAGATTCAATTTCGGTTTGACAGGCGTACAATAAGATTCCATACACATCGTCTGTGCACGTGCATTGAATAGTAATGTTATTCAATATTCACGTTCGATCAGAGCGTGACCACACTGCTACTGGGAGCCTTGGGAGAGCTTCTGTGTGAATGACCGTGAGCGTGGCTATGACCTTGGCTGTGACCGTGTCCTTGACTATGGCTATGTCCTTGAATGTGACCATGTCCCTGGCTGTGACCTTGTGACCCTGAACTAGTTTTCTTGTACATGGTAAAGGATATCAGTTCTCGGTTGGCGTTTGTCATTGCCATGGCGTGCGAGACGACATCGTATCCAAATAACGCGTGAAGACGGTTCACGACAACTAGAGTTAGTCCCTTCTGAGTTATTCGAACAGTACGCTCCGGTTCTAATGATGCTGCGACCTGCATGCCGAAGGACGTGTTTAATTCCTGTAGAAAATAAGGTATTATGAATGACTGTATGTACCTATATCTAGATGTAGGTAGGTATATACGAAACGAGGACAAAATATCTGAGTCATGAAATGCATGATAGCTGCTATGCAATTTTGTTATGATGAGATGCAGTTGACAACGTTTCTGACTATTAAAAATAGATTAACAATGTAGAAGCTGGCTGTGTGTTTGTTGTTCATTACTTAAAAGAACTTTTTGGGCAGGGCATTATGAATAGTTTGTTATTGTTTGTTACCGGTACATTTGTAACGCATTTCACACAACAAATCAAAAGACATCCTAATAACGAAATTGTTACCGAAACTTTAAGTCGGAAAAATCAGTAGTAAAAAAGTGAAAGTAAATTACCCTGACTAATGAAGCACGCTCCTCGCTCTTGAGTCCGTAAACAGTAACACCCTCATCTTTTGATAGATGAGGAGCGCTCAAACTACCCATAACCATCACGTACGGCATCTTAGTTTATTTACAAGTAACACCACTTATAGTACAAATCTATTAATTTATTTTACAATAGAATCACAGCAGATTACGTATATCATTTTAATTAAACACGACCATACAAAACACAAATATCATGTGAACTTGTTAGTAAGTAACCACGCGGCCACACAGCCTTTTGTAACCGCGACCACTTGTGTACTCAAACTCATGATCATGTGTGGGTTCACTCCGCCAGATAAGCACTACCTGCATGTGTGGTATACAATGGCATTTCTATATAGGTTGCTGTACGGATTGCGAATGACGCCTGTAGTTGTTCGAGACGTGACGTCGAACTGAGTGACCTTCACGGGTGCTTGCTCTGCGCGAGCGCAAGTCGCCCCGCCCGGTTACTGTCGCGCGCACGCACATTATCAAACGAAATTATGACGGGTAGGTACTTAATTGTTAAAGAGAATTAAAAAACCCTTTTAAATATTGGATAATAATAATATGCTTTAGTTTTTAGAAAATGAGGTTGAATGCCTTTAAGATGTGTCTGGTAATATAATCTTACTGTCTCTCGCCAAAAAACAAAAGTAAATCAGGTTGTCATGTCATCTTATAATCATCAAAAGTTTGTGTATGTATAAATATTCGAGAGTTATTTACTAATTATCTACATAATCATGAGCCATACTATGAGCAGTCCAAGGAATATTCAACTAGGTATTTATGGGTAGATCAGAACAATGTTTCTGTTTACGAATAGCTTTAGTTACAGGTATTTATTAATGGATCATTCATTGAAGGAAATTGTAAACATTCTGACATTAGGAGTGCAGATATCCGCCTGTCATTTGGCTTTATTCACTTTAACCTACTTTGTAGTTATCTTAATATCGGCGTTTAATCCACAATTGCTATTTTGTACTTATGTTGTTATAAACACGTAATAGGATTTCCCTACCTTTTTGACTTTTGTTATAAAAAACTATAGCAAAGTAATATTTTAGATTTGGCGCAGTTCATTTTTAACTTCATTACCATATCAGGGCTCAACAAAAATCAAAGCGGTCTCTATTTCTACCTACTAACCGATTTGGGGTCGTCCAAACCCATTTTAATTTATGTGCTTTTCTTATTCAAATATTTGTAAATGCCCTAGTATTCGAGACCTACCAAAAGGCTCGACTAGTCTTCGTTCAGACGATGGCCGAACTTGCAACTAGATCAACAAATGTCAAATGCTTGGAGAGCGCGGGTGTTCTTGGTAAATATGATTTATTATGATCTATTTATAACTTACACAAGTAATGTGTGGCAAATGACCATGTACCTACTGGTGTAGTGGAATGTGTACCTACGTCTTGAGGCAAAGCTCGACAAACCTGTCAGCTAACATCAAGTTTAGTACTTATCTTAATTATTTACTGACAAATAATATGAAACAGGAAGGTAGGTACCTACCTACCGAAAACTAAAATAGGTACCAATACCAACCTATCGAAAAATATAGTCAATAATCCATGCAATACAACCTACCTATCATATTCAAGTAACGTAGGTACTTAGTTGAGTTGGGCTATCCATTTGTATCATACTTAGCCTAAGATTGGGTTCGAGTCCCTGGTCAGGCAAAGTGATAAATTACCTACTTATTCGAGTGAAGCTTTTTTTAGATGAATCTCGATATCATAAGTTCCAAAGTATTCTTGTGTACATTCACAAAAAATAAAAGGCTCTGAACATGTTCACAGATTTATTGAGACCATTGCTGTCTGATGCCTGCAGCACTGTTCGCCAGTGCGCAGTGGTAGCGGCCGCTCGACTAGCCGAACATGACGAGGGCGTGGCCAGGCAACTTCTCAACGGAGGAGTGGTCACCATCACTCTTGAAAATCTTAATAAATATAATGTGTGTATTCGCTCTAGCTGTCATTAACAGGTCGAGGTATAAGGAATCGGTTAGCTATATCTAGATAGATAGGTATTCATGACGATAGCTACTTGATGAAATGACATGATTCTATTGGCAGGCAGTGCGATATGTAAGGGTATCGTCAATCATCATAGGTTCCGGTTCGCAAAAATTATAACTGCACCTAGTGATGAAGGGATGGGCAGAGGTTCGTGCAGAAATCTAGACTCACTTAAGTACTACTACTGAAAAAAAAAACAAATAGTAAAATCCAATAACACTGTCCGACTCCGACATATCCATGGCAGATCCCGTGTATTGTCAACGATATCACTGGACCACACCACTGGGTTCACAATTTTTTTGGTAACCACACCACTTCCGACTAGTGATGTACTAACGTGTAGGTAATAAAACAATTCGATAAGTTTTAATTTTTAATGATAATGCTGAAATTGGCCGAGTTCACAAGGGATTCGTAAAACAATAATTGTAGGTACCTATATCCATTACCTATAAGAAACATAATTAAGTAAATTAATTTTAAAAAACTGGACCCAATATTGTACAATAACTATGTATTATTATTTTTTTCACCGTATCTTTGTTTCACCTCATTCGCTATCTTTAAAGTAACTTCTGGAAAAGCCTTTTTAAATAGGTACGTTTTCAAGCAGGTATTCGTCTTCACAAAAAAAAACCGGCCAAGAGCGAGTCGGACTCGCGCGCAAAGGGTTTCGAACACATAATATTTTTCAGGTTTAAACTACATATAGGTACTTCTTATAGGCTTTTCTGTAATCTATAAGTAAACTACATTCTGTATTTTTTTCAAAATTTTGAGCCTAGTAAGAATGGGTGAATGGTCATTTTTTATCTATTTTCTCAAATAACCTAAAATCTGTACTTTTGGAATTATGAAAAAAATATATTTAAAATCCTTACAATAAACCCTTTCATTTACTAAGTAGCACATTACAGTTAAAAAAACTTATTTTTTTATTTTCAGATTTGCATCCCTAAAGTGACCCCCATATTTCAAATTAGTTTATTTACGTTAGACGTTCGTGTTTGGGTCACAGGTATTCATGTTTGTACCAAATTTCAATTCAATCGGTCGAGTAGATTCGGAGTAAATTGGCTGTGACAGACGGATGGACAGACAGACAAACGCACGAGAGATCCTACAAGGTTTCCGTTTTTACATTCGGATGTTCGGAACCCTAAAAACATCTGCAATTTATAGATCGTAAAGAGATCATCAAAGTCATGGTCGAAAACGACCCCCAGTGGTGTGGTCCAGTGGTGTCGTTAACAATACACGGCAGATCCCACATTTAGCAATCTTACCTATACACCCTGTAACGGAAAGGTGTGGTCATATTTTAAAAACTGCATCTGGCCATGGATATGAACAACTTTCTTCAAGGAAATCTGAGGAAATTCTATAAAAAATATTTTACCACCCATACAGATATTGATTAGCTGATGATAACTTTGTATGGAAAGTCCAATTTTTTTTTGGGATTTTTCTATTTTTTCTTAGAGAAAGTTGTTCATTTCCATGGGCAGAACCGGCTTTAAAATATACCACACCTTTCCGTTACACCCTGTATACAGAGTGGTGATGACAATACGACAATAAATTAAACCTCGCATACCTCAAGACGTTCTCAGTCTACATACAAAAAATCATTTGAATATATCCAGTAGTTTAGTCACAGGAAATTATTTTTCATTTTTAACATTTGCTACATGATGTATCTGATAATAGGGAAACACTGTCAGGTTAACGACCCACATCGGTATAAACATCAAAACATTAAAGTCACGTTGCCAACTCGCTACTACACTTTCGCCAAATTAGTATTTTCATCTGATTTAGTGAAAATTATACCTTAATTCTGAGTAATAAGAGTCATAAAGCGTGTCATCAAAGTTGGATAAGAAAGTAACGAATGCGGAAATTGCAATGCACTCATAATATTAATAGAACATTTAGTGTGTACGAAAGAGATAAATCTAGTTTCGTTTGTTACTTCGCTTTCTTGAAGAAATTTGCTACTACTTTTACTTTAGCTTAGTGTGTCGCCGCGGTCCTGTGAAGAGTCACGCGTCCTCGTTTTGTTTGTAGGAGCCGCTAACTTTCGTATAGGTACTTCCCCGCCGCTCGTGTTTAAATTTGTAAATTCATTTACGACGGTATTAGTGCGAAATTGGACGCTTTATTTTGGTGACAGGACACGTAACGTTTTAATAGGTATTTAGTTAAACAGTGAGTGAATTGTGCGAAATTAGACGCTTAGTTTTTATTGTTTTCGTGTTTTTTTTTTAACGCAACCCAACGTGTAGTTCGCGAAGGGCAGGTCAGGTGTTGACCATACAACTATTCTTAAAGTTTTAAAACGTGACAAACGGAAGCCGTATAAATACAAGAAATTGCATGCATTGTTACCTAGAGACAAACCAGTTAGGGAAAACTTTTGTCGCTGGATTGAAAATAAACATTTCGAGAATCCGGATTTCTTGTACAATGTGATGTGGACTGATTTAAGTACATTTACAAGGAACGGTTTATGGAACAGACAGAATCTTCGTTACTGGAGCCGCGTGAATTCGCGTCTAGGACGGGAGACTTCGCACCAGTACAGACTTGTTGTCAATGTTTGGGCTGTGCTAAATAATCTGTGATTCAGTGTAATTTTACTGAGCATTAATCCATAATTAAAAGCTAAAAAATCAAGTCGCTACAGGACCGCGCGTTGTTGCCGCTCTTACGACAGGTTAGTGAACTCATATTTATAAATGGTGTTCTATTTCGTTTCTAGTTTTATGCCATTTAGTTTGTTTGAAAATTTTATTTTTTTATTTTCGATGTTAGGACATTTTTGATAGCTTAAACTTATTCTTATAAACTAGTATTGTCCGTGTTTTCATTTATTGTCGTATTGTCTTCTCCACGCTGTATAGTTAGATTAGATACTATACCTAGTAGCCAGCTATAGACCTAGGTAATAAAGGCCCAAATCACGATGGAGTTTTATATAAATTGTTATAATATGTATAGGGTGTAACGCAAATGGGTGATATAAGATACTGCATCTTCCCATGGAAATCATAGTACAACTTCCTTCAAGGACGTGTTTTTATTTCTACTTATCACCAGATACAATCGATGACAAATGCTAGGATTGAAATTTCAAAAAAACCGACCAAGAGCGAGTCGGGCCACGCGCCAAAATCCCAAAACTAAAATGAACCTTCCTGTACAAAGTTATTATCAGCTACAGATAATATAATACGCTGATTAAAATTGGAAGAGGTCCATTATTTTTCGGAATTGTAGACTGTCTTGAAGAAAGTTGTTCATTTCTAAGCAGAAGCAGTAAGTATTTAAAAATAATTATTATGATCACCTATTACCGTTATACTTATAACCAATACAGCATGTAACAAAAAGCCTGTCCGATCCTGAAGGGTATTATTTAGTATCGTACTGCGTACACATATTCTTACGTAATCATTTAATGTAAGTATACGAGATTATTATTTTTCCCCAACGAAAATAATTAATTAAAAAAAAAACTTATCAAAGACAACACTTAGCGCTCGACAAAGTTCACCTACAGTTTTGTGTCAAAGAAGCCGCCTGAGCGAGACTGTCTTTTTAATCCTTGTTTAAAGAGTGCCTACAGTGCGGCTAGAGCAGGTATCGTTAGAAATAACGAAGTCGGTTAAAAATAGGTAAAAATGAAAAGATTTCGCCGGCTGGTGGAGTGTTGTCAACTTATGAAAATTTACCATATTTAGTGAGTGTCAAAATTCGCAAATTTTATAAAAAATAAAAATCTTGTAACTTTTGGTTTTTATGAGTTACTTACCTACTTAATTTTTTTTACTATTTTTTCTAGTACGGATGTTAAACCAGGAATACGCCTTTATGGGATCGGACAGAGTTTTTGTTACATGCTGTATATGAAAGACCATGTTCCTAATTCTGTGAACTTATTTCTGCAGGTATATTATAAAAGGTCTGCGCTCTATCTTATGAGAGCCGTTGCTAAGTAAGTAAACGTTCATATAAAGCCACGAAATGAAAGTAAAAAATATTACCGTTATATTTGATTTATTATTTGCAGACATAATGAAGACTTGGCCGGTGCGATTATAAGGCTGGGTGCTTTAGAGCATATTGTCTCTTGCCTTGAAGACTTTGATACTCAAGTACTTACTTAAATATAAATACTCACTCATTTTATTTATTGATTACTAGCAGTCACCCAAGTTTATTATCTAAGTACTGTATATTGTGTTGTGACATGAAAGAAAACACCTGTAGATACTTCTTTAAATCAATTTATGGATAAATCATAACTTTCAAATGTGACTCGAGTCCTCCTTTGTCGTCTGTAGCTCTGCATGAAAAAGCCCAAAACTAGCCGGCTCGCGCTCTTTTATTTTTAAAAATTGATCTATAGGTTGCAACATAAAAATAAGTGTTGCAACATAATAAAATTAAACAGTCGATTATTGTGAATGCTAACAGACACCACCTGAAAATATTCAGGTCAACATTGGTTTTTCTGCATGGTGATTATAAAAGTAGGTATAGTATTCGTCAAACCTAATGGCGTGTGCGAAGTTAGCTGCGAGTGCACCTGCGCGCAGGTACAGTCAAGTCGACAATAACATAGGCTGATTTTTATAACTGTGTGGAAGCTGTGTGAATATTTTTTAGGGGTGTATGGTACCTACTTATTTGTCAATTTAGAAGTTGGTGGTATGCCCACACGCCATTAAGTTTGACGAATACTATACCTATATTTACCATGCTGATTTATTTGAAGTCCTTTTTTCGCGAGCACCTCTACTACTACTTGAGATATTACGGCAATATTTAAAAAAAACCGGCTAAGTGCGAGTCGGACTCGCAAACGAAGCGTTCCGTACCTACCCTAAACTGAAAAAAAAACACGTTTCTACCTAGAAACGTATTTTTTTTGGGTTTTTGTTGGGCTGTATCTCATGATCCGTAATAGATAGGCAGCTGAAATGTTCACACAGCGTGAATTTCTATAGCCGCTATAACAACAAATAAGAAAATTATGGGAGCCAGCCCCCTTTCATTTTTAATTTATTTTTAATATTTGTTGTTATAGCGGCAACAGAAATACACATTCTGTGAAAATTCCAACTGTGTAGCTATTACGGATCGTGAGATAGGTACAGCCCGCTGACAGACAGAAGGACAGGGGGTCCTGTTGGTTACCCTTTGGGTACGGAACCCTAAAAAACCTGTTCTCTAGTTATTGGGGTGGTTTGGGATCTACCTCCTAGTGGTCCACCCCGGGCAAGGGCACCACAGGCCTGCCTGTGGTACGGCTGAACGATCCCACCTAAGCGGTGGTAGGCTCCGCAAGGAGCCGCCTGGCTCGCGACCACCATCCCACCGGAGTCTGGCGCCAAGCAGCTTGCTGTGTTCCGTCGGTGTGCGGGAGTGCCAGTGCCTTTGAGGGAGAAGGAAGCTGTCAGTTGTGCTGTTCAGAACCAGTCTTGGTCTCTGGGCAAGTCTTAGCGGGAAACTCATTTTGGAGGGTAGCGGGATACGAACCACGGTGCCAGCCGTTGGCCGAACGCAGTCCGTTGGGGGCCCAAGTAGCACGCCAGCCACGTGCCAAAGGCTGCCCCGCCAACTCACGAAAAATCCCGGTATGCTCCACCGTGGCAGCCGGTGACTGGATGGGAGGACCCAGTGGTCATATCCGGGGGGGTTCGGGCGTCCCGCAGTCTCCAAATGAGTTCCCCAAAAGTTGGATTAGCTCTAGTGTTCCACTTGGTTCACTGAGCAGCGCCTCGACAGTTAGATTTTTTCCCCAACTACTCACAATGAAAAAGAAATAAGCAAAAAGGAATAAGATAAAACAACGGCTGCACTTCCTCCCACTAAAAGTACACCTCACCAACATTAGGGGATTGCACTCCAATCTCGATCCGGTCCTTCACCACCTAGAGACCGAGAAGCCGCACCTGCTATTCTTAACGGAGACGAAGATAGCAACCCCGTCAGACGTAGCGTACCTCAACTACCCGGGTTATTCTCTTGAACACAAGTTCAAGAAGCAGGCTGGGGTCTGTGTGTACGTCCGCGATGGCATTTGTTGTCGTCGTCTCCGTTGCTTTGAGAAATCGGGTTTTTCTACCATATGGCTATTTGTGGACACTGGCGTGGAGAAATCACTCTACATCGGCGTCTACCGATCGCACAGTGGCGACAAGGAGACAACAGCGCTGTTTGATTTCCTCATGGAGACGACTGACGTAGCCTAGCGACGGTACCCAACAGCGAAGCTTATTTTTCTGGGGGACTTCAAAGCCTACCATAAAGAGTAGTTGTTCCCGTACCAGGAAACTGACCATGCCGGGTTAGAGGCGCGCAAGTTTGCTGTAACGCTAGATCTAACCCAACTGGTGAATGTGGCAACGCGGATACCGGATGTTGACGGCCATACACTCAATTGCTTGGAACTTTTTTTTTTTTTTTAAATTGCCCCACACTAGGAATAACTCCTGTATCGTGGGTGCGTTCACAAACATTTAAACTTACATACACAAGACACCCAGACCCGAAACAACTATCTGTAGGCCATACAAATATTTGTTCCGTGCAGGGATCGGACCCGCGACACGCAGCGCAGCAGTCGAACGCTCAACCACTACGCCAACCGTGCCGTCAAAACCCCTTCTGCTGACAACTGATCCGGTCATAGTCATTCAGTATCGGTCTCAGCCCCGCTGGAAACGTCTGACCACTGCATGGTCAAATCTGTATCGACCTGCTCTCCTCTAGTTGAAAGCCCTAGAGTACCCGATACGAGTCAGCAGATTGGGATGAGATGCAGCACTTTTTTGCATTTTATCCAGCACGTGTGCTTCTCCTTGGGTGACCCCTCGTGCTCTCGTGCGGACGTGATACGTCATTGAATGGAGTATTTTATTCCATTCTCCAACATCCCGCTCGGTCACCATTCCAGGCCTTGGTATAATGCAGAATGCGCCCACGCTGAGGCCCGATAAGAGTCTGCCTATCAAGCCTGACTCAAGGCCCGCGATAAAAAAGTTGAAGCATGTAGGGTTCGCACGAGGAAAAGAGCGTTTAATTCTGCCGCCAAGTCCTGCAAGCGGGTTCTGCGTGGAGCTCGTTTTGACCATGTCGGAGGTATCGGCGCCAAGCATCGTACCCCCCGGGTAAGTAAACAGTTCTGGTCCCTGTCGAAAGCGGTTGAAACGAATTTCTGTCGTCCCACTTTACCTCCAATGTTGAAACCTGATGGGTCGCTGGCTCACTCTGCAAGTGAAAAAGCAAATTTATTTAATATAATAATAATAATTTAGTGGTAAAAACAAGTTCAGGTATAACAAAATTTTTGATTGGATCCTCCTTTTAGGCTGATAGTGCCTGTATTAGGAGAGTCCGCTCTTCCATACAAGACGTGTTATAC
The DNA here is from genome assembly GCA_951329385.1 of Polia nebulosa. Taxonomy (NCBI): domain Eukaryota; kingdom Metazoa; phylum Arthropoda; class Insecta; order Lepidoptera; family Noctuidae; genus Polia; species Polia nebulosa. The sequence goes on along the minus strand of OX589599.1, from coordinate 18,332,034 downwards.
ACAGAGCAAAAACGTATATTTTTTATGCTAAATCTACATAAATAAGTTAGCTTTATCATAGATCTCATGTGTGTATGAGTGGGTGTAGGTATGTGTGCGAGTACATGTGAGTAAAAATATAGTCCGTAGCTGTAACTGAGAGTACATGAGTGTGAGAGTGTGTATGTGTCAAGGTTTCAGAAGTGTTTCGGTATCATTGTAGGTAAGCGTTTGTATCCATTCAATTATATATTTTTTACCGTCGTAGTAGTTTTTGGGATAAAAGTAGATGTATTTATTGATTTTATTATACAGCGCAGCAGATCGGTTACTAAATTGCATACTGGCAAATAGAGTCCTTGTCCTAGGGATATTTAATATCATATCTTTCCTTCTTTTTGTCAGTATACTAGCATCGTAGGAAAGAGATTTGTGTTTTTTTAATATAATTTGTGTTATGTAAAGTTTCCTGACTGAGAGCAAGTTACTAAGTCGAAACAGGTCTTCAGTAGGATATCTTTTTTTTTTGAAGTACATGCACTTGATAAGAGCGCGTTGTGCCCTTTCCACTGCTAGAAATTTTGTTGCGGCTGCACCACCCCAGACAGGTATACAATAGGAAAGTACTGACTGGACTAGCGCAACATAAATCATTTTAAGGAAATCTTTTTGGTGGCCTCAATGATTACCGACAGTCTTGGGAACGACGTATCTGAGAGTCCTGAAAACCCAGCTTAATTTCCTGACCCTATTTGCAACCTGCTCCATGTGTGGGTTCCATGATAGGCTCTGGTCCACGATAACACCTAGGTACTTAATATAAGGTACTTTGTTGATGGTTGAGCAGCCACAGCTATTGCGATTAGCGTTATTGCAAGTATGAATTTTAACATTAAAATCTGCTTCTGGTTGTGTACGTTGACAAATACTGAAGCAAATGTAATTTGTTTTTGTGATGTTTAATGTAAGCAAATTTATTGTTAACCATTTGGCGATTTCAGCCAAACCTGTCTCAGTACTAAGCTTAACATCCTGCCAAGTATCACCAGTGAAGACTACAGCAGTATCATCCGCGTAAGAAAAGACTCGTCCGTTAACAAAATTTTTATTACAAAGTTCATTGACGTAAATAAGGAACACTGTAGGTCCCAGTACGCTTCCTTGGGGGGCGCCGTATGTCGTGTTTGCGTCTTCACTAGCTGACCCACTCTAACCCTCTGCTTCCTGTTTACGAGGTAATCCTTAAAAAGGCCAAGAGGCACTCCGCGAACTCCGATACGTTCCAGCTTTCTTACAAGGATTGGGACAGAGACGGTGTCAAAGGCTTTTTTTAGATCTAAGAATGCAGTTATACATTTTTTACCTTTGTCAAGCTGTTCGGTTATATGAGTACTTAGTGCAGTAACTGCATCTTCAGTGGAAATCCCTTGACGAAAGCCAAATTGTGACTCAGATAGTACGTTGAAATCTTTTAGGTATTTTAAAAGCCTTATATTGATAAGTTTTTCTATTATTTTTGATATAGAAGGTAAAACAGATATGGGCCTGAAGTTGGACACATCGTCTCTGTCCCCACCCTTGCACACTGGCGTAATAATAGCTAGCTTTAAAGAAGTCTGGAAGATGCCTTTACCGAAACAAAGATTAGCAAGATGTGCAATTATGGGAACAACCTCCTTTCTTACACATTTTAGAAATGAAGTAGAAACATTATCCCAACCAGACGCACTGTCAGACTTAAGACTCATTAGGATATGATTCACTTCATCATCGTCAGTGTCCAACATTACGAAGGAGTTAGGTTGAGTTCGTTGCAAACAGTGCGGGTCATTTTGATCATGGTTTAAAGTTGGCTGAATTTTTTGAGCAAGGCTCTTACCAATGTTCGCGAAATATTCGTTAATATAGTTAACAGATTCTAGAGGAGTCGACTTGATATTAAGTAAGTCTGTATTGCAATTTTTGGGTTTATTTGTGTAGGTTATAGTTTTAATGCTCTTCCAAAGTTGTTTATTGTTAGCAACTGATTTTGTAATTAATTCTCTTTCATATTTTCGTTTTAATTTCTTTATAAGATTATTACAGTGATTTCTATATCTAATATATGTTATTTTTAATATGTCGTTGTATGGATCTCTTTTATTATCTCTTTGTAGCTTATTACGATTATTAATACAACGTAAAATTCCTGGAGTTATCCATGGTTTTATAATACGCTTGCTGTTAGGGATTTTAGTAAGAATAGTACTTTTATTGATGGACTCCGTTAGTTTGATTACTAGTAGGTTGGCTAGAGTTTCAGGATCATTACAAAAAGTAAATCTGCTAGATTACTTTCTCGCACGTACTTAAGTGCTTGCTCAAAATCTATAGTGGATCTAGTTTTGTTAGCTAATGGGGTATTTTTTTAATTTTGACAGGGATAGAAGTGTGATGTAGTGGTCTGTAATACTAGTGTGCAAAATAGCAATGGATGCAGAAGTTTTTTGTTTGTTTATTTTCAGCATGAAGTGATCTAAACAGTTTTCATTCCTGGTAGGTAGAGTATGTCCAGGTAATATTCCGTATAGAGATAACGTGTCAAGGTAAGTAGTCCTATTTTTGTGTTGTTTATATTAATGTCTCCCGCTATTATAATATTTTTCTGACTTTGTAGAGTATCTAGATGAGAACTCAAGGAGTTGATAAAAGCCTCAGTGTTCATGTTTGAAGGTGATCTATAAATGCATAATACAGTGTTATTCAGTATGTCCAGCTGCAAACAAGACGCCTGAGATAATTTTATTTCCTTAATTTTTGATTTTAGATTATTATTTATATAAACAACTACTCCATCATTTTGGTTCAAGTGGTGGGACGTATTATGGGACGAGTAATTATTAAGATGAGGAATATTTTTTCCAGAAGTTACTCGACATTCAGTTACTATAATAACATCGGTTTCGAACTTAAAATTCGAAAGCGTAAGTATGAAATCGTCAAAGTTACAAGAAATACTCCTTATATTTTGAGCGACAACAGTAAGGTCATTTATTTTTATTTTTATGTGTTTAGCTAACTCCGAACAGTCACATTCAATACTACGCGCGAGTTCAATGCTATCTATCTCATTAAGGGTCTGCAATGAGTCACCCATAAAATACATTTATCGATAGAACGGACGTACCATCAACTTGTTTTATCGTTAGTACAAAAGTATTATGGTTTTTCTCAGCTTTATACAGAATTTGAAACCGTTTTTTTGTAGTGTATTTAAGTGTGGAATGAAAATTATTTGTTTGTAATTGAGTAGGTATAGGTAATTGAATTTGTGTTGTGCGTGAAAGTAAGTAATTATCGTAATTAATATATAAGCAGAATAAGTTTGTAGTAACGAAGGAACAGGCTGAGTATGTATATAAGTAATACGTTTGTGGGTGGTTATTGTTTTTATGGTATAAAGAAAAAGTGTGTACACAAACATAGAGAAAAAATCGAGGAAAAATTACATTACAGCAAAACTGAGGTGATCTTAGCAAATGACTTATAGTAGGTATATACATCAAAAAACAGCAAAATAATAACATGGTGTCTTCCCGTAGTAACCAACTAAGACTGCCCAGGAAATCGATGTATCTTAGTCACTTATTGATTTTCAGCTGATGAATTTGTTGCTCATTTCTGACAGTGATGGTCGGCGAATGTTCATTTTTCTTTAATAAAACCTTCCGATAAGCGGTTCAACAAAATTTAAATTCACCAGATTTGGTTAAGTCTCGAGCTAGGAAATGCAAGCGGGAACCTTTAGGAGTAAGGTGCTCAGAGAGGAATATAGGAGTGATCCAAGAGGTCCAGCGATTTAAATCCTAGATGCTTACAGCATAATTTGGATGTAAATTTAATAATAAATGCCTTACCCATTTTCATAATTTCTGACTTAATTAATGTCGAGCCGATTTCAACAATTATTGGCGTGTATTTGCATCTCTCTTTGCAAAAAATTCACGTTCAGACGCTGGCTCAAAGCAACCACCAACTGTACCTCGTTGTGACTTTTCGAGGCCGGAGGTTGCTGTCCACATTAAAGAGGTCCGAAGAGTATTGCGCAGTCTTGACGAGAACAAGGCCAGCGGGCCTGACGGCATTCCAGCGAGAGTGTTGAGGCAGTGTGCACCTGAACTATCTCCTGTGTTGACACGCTTGTTCCGCCTCTCTCTTGATAAAAAGACAGTGCCAAAATGCTGGAAGCTTGCAAATGTACAACCTGTGCCTAAAAAGGGCAACCGTGCAGACTCTGTTCATTACCGTCCGATCGCCATTACCTCCATTCTGTGCAAGGTTATGGAAAGGGTACTTAACAGTAAGCTGCTGACATACCTTGAAGAGAATGATCTCCTCAGTGACCGTCAATATGGCTTTCGCCGGGGACGGTCAACCGGCGATCTTCTTGTGTATGTCACGCAATGCTGGGGCGAAGCCATTGATAAAGAAGAAGAAGCACTAGCTGTATCGCTTGATATCACGAAGGCCTTTGACAGTGTCTGGCACGCTAGTCTACTCAGCAAGCTTCCTTCTTATTGCTGCTGATTTTTGTAGCTGGATATCAGACTTCCTTAGAGAACGGTCGATCCGAGTTCCTTAGGGGTCTGTTCTCTCTGTAACTCTTTTCCTGCTGCACATCAATGACCTACTTCAGCCAGGTTTGTTGGGTACGCAGATAACAGTACGGTTTCAGAGAGATACTTGTCCAGCGCAAAAACCGGCGGGGATGAAGTTTGTTCCTTGAGAGAGGCTTGGGGTTCCTTGGTAGAGCGAACAAATTTGACCTTAAGCATTGTCTCCCAATGGGGTGAGACAATCTGGTCTCTTTTAACGCGGAAGCCTGTGTTTTTGGAAAAAACACAGGTATGTCTTTTTACTGCATAAAGGAGTCGTTTCGACCAAACTCCTACTTTTCGGGGTACATCTATTCCTCTTATAGATTGGCTCGAGCTCCTAGGCACGGAGTTGACATCTAGTCTCAACTTCGGCGCCACCATTGAGTACAAAGCTAAAACTGCGGTAAAAAAAACTTGGCATCTTATACAGAGTGAAGCGATACTTCACGCCTGAACAGCTTTTAACCCTGTACAAAGCACAAGTCCGATTCTGCATGGAGTATTGCAGCCACCTCTGGGATGGTTCAGCTAAATACCAACTTGCTGCGCTTGACTCAGTGGAACGCAGAGCTAAGAGGCTAATTGGCGACGTAAAACTGGTTGATGCCAACCTTCACAGCTTGGCTCATCGCCGCAAGATTGCCTGCTTGTTGGTGTTCTACATAATGTACTTCGGAGAGTGTGCCCAAGAACTCCACGTGCTCATCCCACCGGCTCCCTTCTACCAACGGACATCTAGACGCACTGCAAGTTACCATCCCTACCTTGTTGCTATTCCACGAATTCGCACTAAGCATTTCCGAAGGTCTTTCATAATGCGCACAGCAAAGGAGTGGAACTCTCTACCTGCGTCTGTATTACCGAATGCATACAACCCTAATCTCTTCAAAGTTAGAGTGAACAGGCTTCTTCTGGGTAAGCTCGCTCCATCGTCGACTCTGTCTCTGTCACCTCTGACCTAGAGTCAAGAGCAAACCCATCTAAAAAAAAAAATATAAATTATAAACTTTGGAAAATCCAAAAGTGCACGCCTCAACTTTCATTTCTTTTTGTACTGAAAATAAATTGTATTAATTAATTACACATAGAGTTCAAAAAAAATATTGCGACTTTGACCTTCAATATCTCCAGAACCAGTGGATTCCCAGGTATGGTCTAGTGGAAAAAAATTATGCAAATAATGGGTAGAATTGATTGGTTGTAGATGGCTTTCGGCTTTGGAAACTACTCGTATCTTTTACACCCCATATACAAATCATAATCATAATCATAAATCATTTATTTGCCAATAACGTAGGTAAACAGATAAGATGGTAATTTTAAGGATAGTCCCGATACATTTTGCCTTACGGCATGCAAAAATTATTTAACACAATACATCCACCAAGATTTATCATTTATCAGGATGCATACAGATTATATTACCCTTATTATTATTGTGACTGTACTATTAAACAAAACAAAAATATATATAAATTCAGAATTACGCACTTTAAACCATTATGACACAAAACTGAAATTAAGATAATCAATAAGTTAAATTAAAAATGTCAATAGATTAATTTACAAATGTCAATACATTAAATTAAAATTAAAAGTGTCAATAGTAATACTTAAATTAAATTAAAAATGTCGCTATAACAATTTACAAATGTCAATATATTACATTCAAAATGTCAATAGATTCATTTACAAATGTCAATAATTTTAATAAAATATAAAATGTCAATTTAGAATCACAATTAAATATAAATTAAATCATAAAGCAGCGGCATAAGTAATTTATTACATAACCATTCAAAACAAAAAAGCCTTATCATCAACAAAATCTGCAATTGCATAGTAACACTTGTCCAACTATAGTTTTGTTAACTTTTTTTAAAAAACTCTAATTGGCAATTCCTTTAAATTTGTCGGAAGTTTATTATATATTATAGGACCCATGGCTAAGATATTTTTTTTTAGTAAAGCCGTGTTGTAACCTCCTGTATATAGTTTGTCTTTATATTGTGACCTTATTGGTCTTGTGCATAGTCTCATATCCGCAACTGGCGTAAACAGGTGCTTGTTCGTTCTTACAAACAGGGCAACTTCTAGTATGTACAAGGATGGCAATGTAAGTATTTTTAAGGCTTTAAATACCGGTTTACAGCTTTCTGTAGATTTAAGACCTGTCATTGATCGAATGCAACGTTTTTGGGCCTTGAATAATCTTTCTCTTTCACTACAGTTTCCCCAAAAAATTACACCAAATCTTAGTGAGGAAGCAACTAAACCATGATAAGCTGTCACTAATGTTTTCATGTGCACCTTTTTTGAGAGGTTGTAGAGTACATATGCTGTTCTACTTAATTTACTGCACACGATTTCAGCATGACGTTTCCATGTCAGTTTATTGTCAATATGTACTCCTAGGAATTTTGTTACTGTGGTTTTATCAACGTTTTGGTCATTATATTTAGTTAATATATTTGCTGGCTCTAGGCGCTGATAGAAATGCATGACTTGTGTTTTATTTAGGTTTATAACTAGGTTGTTTCTATTGAGCCAGTCTATTATTGTTTTGAGGGTGTTGTTTATATCGTTTTCGTATTCCTTTTTATTATTGCATTCAATTACGGCTGTACTGTCATCTGCAAATAATGTCATTGGCTGAACTATATGACGAGGCAGATCGTTGATGTAAAGCAGAAATAATAATGGTCCAAGTACACTACCTTGCGGCACCCCAAATTTTGGTGTTGAATTCACGTTTAGTTTTAGTACATACTCTCGATATTTCTGTGTACTGTTTACGATCCCTTAGGTAAGACTTTATTAGCTTTAGTATGTTGCCTCTTATGCCATAGTCTTCTAGTTTATTTAACAGGGTGTCATGTTTTACATAATCGAAAGCTTTTGTCATGTCTGTGAAAATTGCACACACGGGGTTTTTTATATCCACATTATTCATGACTATTTTAAAAAAATCAAATATTGCCATGTTAATATTTTTATTTTTTCTAAAGCCCTTTTGCTCTTCGCATAATATATTATTTTTGATTACAAACGTGTAAATAGATTCATACATAATTTTTTCAAATATTTTAGAAAATACCGAAGTTAAAGCTACTGGTCTATAATTGGACATGTCTTCCTTATTGTTTTTTTTTATGTAGCGGTTTTATGACAACAGTTTTCAATTTGTCAGGAAATATACCTGTGCTTATGCATGAATTTATTATGTGACTTAATGGACACGCTATGATATCTGCAACAAATTTTACTGCCGCGGTAGAAACTTCGTCGTATCCAAAACTTTTTTATTTTTTAAATGTTTTATTACCCGTATTATATCTTGAGGTATTACTGCTATCAGTCATCACTTCATCAGTCGTCACTTTTAATTAAATATTAATAAAACGATAGAAACTACGATAGTGAATATCGAAAGGCTTCATCTTGAGATAATTCTGAACAAAATAAAAAAAAAACCGCTCTCGATATGATAATTTTTTCGGCAGTTATTCGGACTAGGTACATATGCAATTTTCCGAAGTATGTTGGATTTATCCATAATGTATGTGAAAAATGAAGGCTATATAACGCCGTCCTTTACCATGCCCTCAATCATCGCTTCGACTTCCTTTTCAAGTGCAACCGGCAGTCTTCTTGGTCGTTGACGGATCGGTATCTCGTTGCCAGTATTAGTTTTGTGCTGAACCAGTTCTTTCTATGTCAGCATCATTTGTAGAGAAAATGTCGGTGTACTGAAGTAACATCTTCTTAGCCTTATCAATTTCTACTTAAAGTAAATCGTAGTTTTCCAAAAGTGTTGACACGTCAAACAAGTAGAACACATTTCCTGATGGTACACCTTTCATGAAGATTTCCTCAGTTCAATACACGATTGATCAACGCCGACCAGGCATTATATGACCTAAAAGAATGGTTTAAGGTAGCTAATTTTTGCAATTATTTTTCTATTTTTTTGTATCTATTATTTACGTACCTAATTATGATTTTTATTATTAATCCAGTTATTTCATTGTTATACACTTACCATTTACATTTTTAAATATTATCATATAAAAAATAGTATCCCACCGGTATCGGGATAAGGTCCAAGCTACCGGTGGTCAGGGCTCCTGAGAGAGGAACCTCCTAACTATGTGCGCCGTGTCCAGGAGTACTGCCTTCTGGATCAAGCCCTTGATCCAGCTACCCAACGAGAGCCTCCTTAGGTGTTCGTCGAGGCTCTTGGCTATTAAACCATTGGCCGTCACGACTATCGGCACAATGACTGCTGCATCCACCTTCCACATGTCGACAACCTCGCGAGCCAGATCAAGATACTTTGTTTGTTTATCTTTTTCAGCTTTCACGAGGTTCTCGTCATGAGGGACAGCTATATCAAAAATCATTGTGCGACGCTCTAATCGATCTATAACCACTATGTCAGGTTTATTGGCAACAATAGTCCTGTCAGTGATGATAGATCGATCCCAGTACAACGTGATATTGCCATTTTCGAGAATTGGGTCGGGCACATACCTGTAGTACGGTACTTCCGATTCCACAAAATTGTATTTATGAGCAAGTTGCTGGTGGATAATCCTGGCTACAAGGTTGTGTCTATGCAAATAGTCTCCGTTAGCAAGACGAGAACAACCAGAAATAATGTGTCGGATTGATTCCCCGGGCCGGTGGCATGCCCGACAGATGTCAACCGTACCGTCCTTCACAATGTAGTTCTGGTAGTTATTTGTCATCATAACTTCGTCCATAATCCACATCGGGCCCATGTAGGACCGGGTAAAAGCGTCCGTGAAGCTCCTTGCTCTGCCATACTTCCCTGCGGTCATTAGTATCCAGTACTAAAGGTTTGCGCCACTTCTCGTTTGCCAAGAAGAGCGGGGTGAGGCCCTTGTCCACAGCGACCACATCTCGATGCATACCCACGTCGGTTTCTAGGAAATATTCCCTAAGGCTGCATACCTCGCGGTTGTGTAGGGTCTTAGCATTTAAGAAGCCACGACCCCCGCACTTCCGCGGGATATACAGCCTCATCACCGATGATCGTGGGTGATGCATCCAATTTGCGGTCAGCAGTGTGTGGACCTTCCTATCCAGGGCGTCAAGTTCCGTCTGAGTCCATTTGAGTATACCGAAAGAGTACATCAATATGCATATGTATTGATGTACTCTTTCGGCATACTCATGCCGAAAGATGTCATACATGTCCCAACCGTTGAAGGCGCGCACCTTGTTCCCGTCTGATAAAAGACTATTCAGTACTTTATTTAGGCGGCCAAAGAAGCGCTCCCTCAACGACCGTTTCACGTCAGCAGTATTGATGACTAATGCTTCCGACATACCCAAATACTTGTAGGTTTCGGTTGAGCAGAGGGATCTAAGTTGTATGGAATCCGAGAGTTGAGTTCCCACGGATTCCATAATCTCCCCTCGCTTAACATGCATGACTGCACATTTGTCGGTTGCAAGTTGTTGGGGGCAAAGAGTTTCAGATCATCCATGTAAAGGAGGTGTTATATGACCTGACCATCTCTTCTCAACCGGTAGCCTTGGCCCGAACCCTCCAGTAGAGTACCAGAGAGGGTTTAGGGCCAGACAAAACCACAGTGGACTCAGACTGTCGCCCTGGAATATGCCACGCTCGATCCTTATCGGCTCGCTGTTCTCCTGGACCTGTCAACATCCTGGATAGTGAAGGACCATCCTCCACTATACATGACATGACATCAGGACGGTGCGCAAAGTGGCATCCACTTTGTACAGATCCAGCACCCTCATGAGCCATGTATGTGGCACTGAGTCATAGGCCTTCTTATAATCTATCCAACATGTCGACAGATCTCTTCGAGAACGACGAACCTGATGGCTAATGGCAAAATCAATGACGAGCAGCTCTTTAGTACCGCGGGACCCGTTCCTACATCCGTTCTGAGAGGCAGACATGATACAATTTGTGTCCATATGATTGTTAATTTTCGCTCTCAGGATAGATGTAAGAACTTTATAGACCGTCGGTAAACACGTGATCGGCCTATAAATTTTGGGCTCCGCAGTACTACCTGATTTATGGAGCAGGTGGGTTACTCCTGTCGTAAGGAACTGGGGCAGCGACCCTGACTCTAGGGCAGACTGGAACTGAGCTGCCCAGCGAGCATGCGATCTTTGAAACCATTTTATCCAAAAATTGTGCAGCCCGTCCGGCCCTAGAGATTTCCAGTTAGGCAACGGACGGACTGCACGAGTTACATCTTGGGGGCTGATGGCAATAGCCCCCATTTTTGGTATAAGATCGCAAGCGCGCTCGACCCTCGAGTCCAATCACCCTCAGTGTGCCTGACCGGCACCGACCAGATGCTGCGCTAGAATGAACTCATGGCGTCATCATCAGGTAGGCGGGAATCAGACACACCTTGGTCTGGTCGCTCCCAAGCCCTGTATACCCACCTTTCATTGCTTTGGAAAGTGCGCTTCTGAGTGTACCGCTCCACTCGCCGCTTGTACCGACGAATACGGTTTGCCCATGCATAGATCTTCTGCTTCAGAAAGTCGATACGCTCTGTGATGCGGGTCAGATACAAGTAATATCGGGAACTAATATCAGTCACCGAGAACGCCCGCCTCACAAAGCGCATCACCCTAGGGCGAGTGTTGCCCTCCCTGAAGCAGATACGCTCGCCGACGAGAGCCTCACCGATACAACGCTCGATCCTGCACTGCCAAGCTGGTACCACTGGTCGTGCAGCTCTGTCACTGTTGGGGAACTTGACATGAGCTACACGACATGCCGCTACAGCCGCGCAGTACAAGATCGAGTGGGTATCGGCAAGGTCTTTGTTGCTATCAAAACAATTTGATAGCTGCGAATCTATAGCACACACCAGCGCCTCATTTTTCTTATGCATGGGCAAACGAGGTAGTCGAGGTCTAAGCCCAGGCGGTGTGGAGCGGAGCTCCCGGAACGCATCCTCCAAAGCGTTCCTCAATTGTTCGTTACACTGGGTGCTCACGGATATAGCCACGTCAACATTATCTTCACCAACATGGTCGGGTCGCGGTGGGGCAGTAGGTTGCAGTTGCACAGCGGCCGGTGGTGAAGCAGGTGAGACACGGCTACTCCGTGATTCGAGGCGTAGTCTATTAAGTACGGCGTCATCCAGCATACGGTTACGCTGGATGACCCGCACCTGATCCGACAGTCGTTGGGCCGAAACGTTGACAGCTGGCTCAAGCACCTGAAACAGAGAGAGCATCCGACCACGGTACGCAGTCTGGTTACTTCCCCCCTCTGTAGCCCCAAAGTATGAGCGCATGACGTTTTCGTTAATAGTTTACGTCCATCGCATGCGCTGCATACTTCCACCGGCAGCGGGAACCCTATCAGAGGCCGGCGGGCCTCGAGGTTCCAAGTTAGCTGGTGGCCGGCCCCTTCCCCGTCGACGCGCAGGTGGTGGTGTCGTCGGCGGAGTGGTGTATTCGTCGCTCGAACTCGACGCAACTGCAGCGGCCGGAATCACTGGACTCACGGTTGGCGTAGGTCCCGGCGGCTCTCGGGTGGCGGCCGACCATCGACCCCGCAAACGGGCAGTCCTCGCTGGTTGATTAAGCAGATCGACAGGGAGCTTCTCGACGTAGACGCAATCATCCAGGCTTGGGTCCGAGAGTCAGTGACGAACGAACCCGTCGACGTCGAGGAGGAGGCGCAGTGGTTTCGCGGGGTGATGTCGCAAATTTGCGACGCGTCCGTGCCCCGCGTCCGCACTCAACCCACAAGGCGCCGGTTGTACTGGTGGGCTGCCGAAATCGCGCAGATGCGCACTAATGCGCAGGACCTGCGTGGCGGTTAGGCGCCAGTACACGCGATACCGGAGGACACGTCGTCGGGTTCCGGAAGAAGAAGCTGCGCGGTATGAGGTGTACCGCGCGGCGAAGAAGGCTCTGTGGCTGGCCATCGGCGAGTCGAAAACTCGATTCAGGGAAGAGATGTTGGCGAACCTAGACGGAAATCCATGGGGGCGTCCTTATCGTGCGGTCCGAGGGAAACTTCGTAGCTGGGCGCCCCCCACTCACTGAGAGCCTCGAGCCTCAGTTGCTGGAGGCAGTGGTCGCTGCTCTCTTCCCTAATAGAGAAGAGCTCGTGCCGCCGCCGGTGGCTTTGCCCACAGCCACAGAGTCGGAGGACGAGGAGAGCGTCCCTGAGGTGACACAACCAGAGTTGAGGACGGCCGTGATGCGGCTCCGGTCCAAAACCGTGGCCCCGGGACCCGATGGAGTTCCGGGCCGCGCACTTGTCCTCGCTCTGAAGGAGCTAGAGCCCCAGCTGAGAGGAATCTACTTAGCTTGCCTTGAGCAGGGCCGCTTCCCCACTCAGTGGAAGACAGGTCGCCTGGTCCTGCTCAAGAAGGCGGGGCGCCCAGCAGACTTGCCGTCCGCATACCGGCCCATAGTACTGCTAGACGAGGTGGGTAAGCTTTTTGAGCGGATAATTTCTGCCCGCCTCGTCAGCCACTTGTACAGAGAGGGGCCGGATCTGGACGACAGTCAGTTCGGTTTTCGGCATGAGCCTTCCACAATCGAATGCGGGTGAGAGTCCTGGCGGAGGAAGCGTTTTCCCGGGGCGGGGTGATGCTGGCGGTGTCATTGGACATATCCAACGCCTTCAACACCCTGCCCTGGAGTTGTATTCGGGAGGCACTAAGGTACCACAGGGTGCCCTGCTACCTCCGCCGCATCGTTGGGGCTTATTTGGCGGAAAGGTGTGTCACCTACAGGGGACGCGACGGCGAGGGCCGTCGCGATATGTCGTGCGGTGTTCCACAGGGCTCGGTCCTAGGCCCACCCCTGTGGAACATTGGTTACGACTGGGTGCTGAGGGGCGAGCTCCAACCGGGAATGGACCTGACGTGTTACGCGGACGACACGCTGGTCACGGCCCGGGGGAGCTCGTACAGGGAGGCAGCGTTGCTGGTGACGGCTGCAGTCTTACAAGTGGTGGGCCGTATACGACGCCTGGTCGCATCGTGGTTGGGGGAGGGTTCAAATCGCTGTCGAGGCCACCATGAGGTTTTTACACCAATCCTAGATGGATTGGTGCTCGACAGCCGGTGGGATTTTGGCCCCCATTTTCGGCGGCTGACGCCCAGGTTGATGGGCGCCGCGGGCGTGCTTGCAACGCTGCTTCCCAATCTGGGGGGCCAGAGCACCGCCTGTAGGCGGCTTTACTTAGGGATCGTGCGATCCATAACCCTGTATGGGGCCCCGGTATGGGCTTCTGTTCTGACGGCCGGCAGCATCGCAATACTGCGAAGACTACAGAGGGCGATGGCCGTCAGGGCTGTCAGGGGATATCGCACGATCTCCTACGAGGCGGGTTGTGCACTGGCCGGATCTCCGCCCTGGGACTTGGAGGCGAGAGTCCTCGCCTCGCTGTACCGGTGGCGCGAGGAGATGCAGACGCAGGGTGGTGAACCGATGCAGCGCGAGATCGAGTTGCGTCGGTCACAGCTCCGCGAGGTCATGGTGGCGGAATGGCGGGATAGGCTTTTGCGCCCTATCTTGCTACCGTCGACGCGATCCGACCAGTGCTCGACGAATGGCTCTAGAGGAAGCACGGCTCCCTGTCGTTTCGGGCGACGCAGGTGCTCTCGGGGCATGGCTGCTTCGGAAAGTACCTGTGTCGCATAAACAGAGAGCCAGACGCTCGGTGCCATCACTGCACCGACTGTCGGGAGGACACGGCGCAGCACACACTGGCAGAGTGTGCCGCATGGGAGGAGCAGCGCCGTGCCCTCGTATCCGAAGTGGGTCCCGACCTGTCGCTGCCGGCCGTCGCTCGTACGATGGTCGGGAGCGCCAAGTCGTGGGATGCGGTGATCTCCTTCTGTGAAGCCGTAATTTCGCAGAAGGAGGCTGCGGAGAGGGAGGGAGGCCGTGGACACTCCCGATCCGCAGCAGACGTACCGGGCGTCGGTGGAGGGCGGACAACGCCCTCTTCCAGCCCCCCTAAACAGGTCCGGAGGGACGGCGGACTCGGGGTCGTCATCACTCGTCCCCATCCAGCAGGACCCGAGGCGGCGGCGCGTAGTGTTCCACGCGTGCCCCTTTTAGACGTCGCGGGGAGAGGAACTCTCCCCGTGGGCCTGAGGTGGCCAGCTCAGGCGGGCCGGCACTGGCCGGGGATCATGGAAGTCGTATTAGCTCTCACGATCCCCGGTCCAAATGTGGGACAGAACACCGGGGAGGTTTTTAGTCGGTAAGAGTCTGACAGACCCCTTCGCCTGCCCCAGGCGAAGGACATCCATGAGGATTTTCCGCCCCTTGCTTCCGTCTTCTTGTCAGCATTTTCGGTCCATTATACAATGGCATGACCCTTACCTCTATCCGACCAAATTTCTACTGGGTTGCCTCGGATATAACTCGTTAGAGGTAAAAAGAGCACGTGACCAGCTCACCATGACCTGTAAAGACGCTCCGTGGCAATATTGACACGCCGGATCTGCTTGCTTTGTTAGCTCGCTTTTATGTGCCGGAGAATTATTGCAGGGGCAAAAAACACAGATTGTTTGTATTTTCATTGCCATGTTATTTCAATTTTGTTTCCGTATTGTTGTGGTGATATATTATGATTATTTTTTCCTGGTTGTTTTTCGTTGTTTGGACATTTTTCTAGGCTTATTATTATTAGTAAGTTAAATAAAAATATCAGTGAGAATTTTTTTTTTTTTCGTCAGTCAATTTGACAGCCGGGCCACGGATTTGATGATGATTTATTATTATTATTTTTGTACGCAAAATACGCGCCTCGGGCGTGGAGTTGTGGAAACCAACCTGACATACATACTCGTACATACATTTTTTTTTTTTTTTTTAATTTATGATAATTTGTGTTGCTCTTTGTAATGTATTCAAATTAAATCAAATCAAATCTCTTTATTGCATTCATGTGTTTGTTGTGTTTGTGTGTGTGTTGTTGTGTATTCATAATGACTTGTGTTTTTATTTTTCTTTTCTACAAACCTGACATGTAATTTTTGATAATTATTAATAAATTAACTAAACTCGATCTCACAACGATGTTTCCATATGAAGTCTAAGCCCAGGATGCAATCGTCCATTATGTCGGCCACGATGACATTATGCCGACAAATTTTGTTACCTAATTTTAACTCCACCTCCGTCCTGCCTCGGACGATTATGTGCTGACCGGTAGCTGTCAGTAATTTTATACGGTCGTAGTTATTGAAGAAGTCCCCAAGGAACCGACTTGCTAGTTGAGAATTGATGACCGTGTCAGAAGTTCCAGTATCTAAGTATTATATATATAATAGTCAATTTGCATGGTTTTCCGTTGACTTCGCCTTTTATGATCAGGCTGTTTCCGTCATGGGCCTGTGAAATCGAGATACTCGGGGCTCTTTCAATACCAGCTAGCACCCATCTTCCAGTCCTAGCGTTTACTCATTTCCCTGCTGTTGCTGGGCAGTCATATCAGTCGCCCTTCTTTGCTGGGATTGATCTTCTCTCAGTGTACTTCGCTTTGGACAGCTTGACCGAAGATGACCCCTTTCACCACAAGTGTATCACCTAGGGCCTTGTGGACGATCGGGTACAGGTGATGCCACAACCTCGGGATGATACGGTGTGTTTGATGGTCTTACCTCACTGCCACTTCCAAGGCTTGGGCCAAGGCGTCCTTCAGTCTCTCATGATACCTAAGTCTTACAGCGTCTCTAACCTCCAGGTCACGTATTCCATCGACGAACGCGGATCGGGAGAGTGGCCACGGCCCCCCTCTCCCTCTCCGCAGCCTCCTTCTGCGAAATTACGGCTTCACAGGAGATCAACGCATCCCACGACTTGGCGCTCCCGACCATCGAACGTGCGACGGCCGGCAGCGACAGGTCGGGGCCCACTACGGATACGAGAGCACGGCGCTGCTCCTCCCATGCGGCACACTCTGCCAGTGTGTGCTGCGCCGTGTCCTGCCGACAGTAGCGAGGCCGGCGGTAGGGCGCGAAAGCCTGTCCCGCCATTCCGCCACCAAAACCTCGCGGAGCTGTAACCGACGCAGCTCGATCTCGCGCTGCATCGGTTCACCGCCCCGCGTCCGCACATCATCGCACCACCGGTACAGTGAGGCGAGGACCCTCGCCTCCAAGTCCCAGGGCGGAGATCCATCACCGCCGGGTCCTGGCCCAGCCTGATGCTCTTCAATGGCTGCCGGATCCGTGTCCACCGGCAGCTCTTTTATGGCTACCTTAAAGCCACGCTCCGCCGGCAGCGAATAGGGAAACCAGACCAACTCGGTCCCCCTCTCTAGGTCGCTCAAGCACCGTTGGACCACCCGGTATTCCTCCTCGTTTCCGGGGAGGAATCGAATGCCGCACTGACAACGGAGACCGTCCCTGAGGTGGTTAGTACGGTCGGTGGGGCGCCTGGCGACGTGCCCCCGATTACCGGGAGCGACGGCGTCCCGCCCGCCACCGGGCGATCCGGTGGTGAAGGAGCAGACCCGACACAGTGCCCCTGTGGGCGACAGGCACCTTACCTCCCCTTCGGCGGCATCTTGAGGCGAAACAACGCGGGTTAAAACGATGATGAGTTGCCACCGCGACCGCAACGGTGAGTTTCCTCACCGAGCAACAACGGGACGGCTTCCCCTACGCACTCGCGCAAGTACCAGTCAACAAATCGAGACCAGCACCTACGACAGCACGATTAGCCGACGAGATTTAGCGGACCGGGCGAGGAGCAGTAGCGCGATACGACTGCTCTGCTAGGCAACTGGCCTGACTCACTCGCCGTCCGCCCGGCTTATTTATAGGGTCATAGAAGTTTCCAGAACATTTTTGAACTAGCCTATATGTAGTGGCATGTTCTAGAAACATCTTTAAACTTCTACGCAGTACCATAATGGAATGTTCTCGAACGTAGTGGAATCGTCTGGAAACTTCGACCACATTATCGAACGTACTAGTAATACGGTCGACGTAACAGTACCTATTATTGGTCGGCTTACTATGTATGTGAAAGTTCTTGTCTAGAAGTCTTTGTTTTACAGTTCAAACTATTTTAGGTGAAAGAAAATGCTGCGTGGGCCTTAGGATACATCGGGAAGCACAGCGAACAATTATCGGGATTAGTTGTAGATGCTGGTACTCTACCACTACTGGTATTGGCTTTCCAGGAACCTGAAATGAGCTTAAAGCAAGTAAGTCTTTCATGAAAATTTTATATTGAGTTTGATTAGAAAGGCAGCGGGAATAGGCAGGACGGCCTGCAATGCAATCATAGTTACCTACTGGTTGCCGAGAACTTTTTTAGACTCGCTAAGCATAACCGATAGGACCGGATATGCTTAGCGAGTCTAAAAAAAATCTTGTTGCGTCTGCCTGCGGACCCATAGGCCTCTGCTTGTACCAAACCAGCACTGCATGTTTTTCAGCTAAGATGACAATTTAGATTAATCTACTGTTACTTTTTTAGATCTCCGCTGGTGCTCTGGTAGACCTGGCACAGCATAAGCCAGAAGCGGTCGTAGATGCTGGTGCTATCTGTCATTTAGTACACGGATTAGAAAATCAAGATCCTAAACTGAAGGTTATTTATTTATTTTCTTCACATAACTCGTCAGACAGAATTTCTGATAAGTTTTACTTGAAAATTAAACCTTGTAAACTCTGATGTCAAATGACAACATCAATCCATGAAGTGGGTGTGCTGGCGTCAATGGCGTGTCGGATAGTAGCGAGGGGCGGGGCACTTTAATGCAAGGGGCACATAGATACATCAGACATACAGGGTGGAATCTTTCAGCAGGGCAGGGGGAACTACCTTAACCTTTGGAGCTACACAAAAAGGGTCTTAGGAGACTATCCATAAGTTTTCGTGAATTTTGTTTGATGAGAATTTCAATAAAATGTACAGTTAACAAGAAAATTGCCATTTTACACAAACATTTTTAATGATGCTTATCGATCACATGTTGTATATGTTTTGAAAAAAAAAAACAAAGACAGAAAGACTGGTTGTCAAAATGTAGGCACGTAATAAGATTAATAAATAACCTACGTAATAAGATTGATCGTGATCTCATAAGAATAAAAATTGTTTCTGCCATTAGTCTTTTAAATTAATACCGATTCTATACAAATAAGTATTACTTAGTATCAAAGTGCCCCAAGCAGCATATCTTAGTGCCCCAAGCAGTGTATCTAAGTGCAGAGGGCCTTGTGTGAGTTTATTTAACGCAATCGAACGCGTTTGCGTAAACGTTCGCTTATGTCAAATCGTATAGAAAAAGGCGGTTACCCGATATTGTTAGGCGGCGCTTATACAGTTTTAGTAAAAATTGATGTTTACTTTAACGCGATCGAGTAGGTACGTTAATAAAAAACTTTTTTACAAAAAAAACAACCGACTTCCAAAAAAAAAAAAAATTTACTCTAAAAATTAAAAAATAACTTTAATTTCGGAAGTCGGTGTTTGTATTTTACTTCTTCGTTATTTGACACCGACTTCCGAAAATAGTTATTTTTTAATTTTTAGAGTAATTTTTTTTTTTTGGAAGTCGATTGTGTTTTTTTGTAAAAAAAGTTTTTTATTTTTCACTTTTTAGTGGTTATACCCCAGAACTAAAAACCCCAATGACATGGAACGTGGAATTTAAATATTTGGAGAACACCAAAACGTCATCGAGGTACGCGTATTTTTCGTTTTTGTTCAGTTTCTCGAAAAGGGCTGAAGCAATTTCGATAAAATTTATATGGAACCACCTCGGGAGTATATTCTTTCGGATAAAAAAAGAATTTTGAAAATCGGTCCACAACTGACGGAGAAATCGGCGGACATACATACATACGGTCGAACATAGCCTCCTCCTTTTTCGAAAGTCGGTTAAAAAACTCACACTGTATACAGTGTATCATCAAGGGGAAGAATGATTTAAATATTTTTTTTTACAAGAGGTATTATATTTTCTCTATCATTTTTCTTTTCTTGGGGGGTGGTACTTTCTCATGTATTTTCTCAAATAAAATATCTTAAAACCATTACATTTTGGAATTATAAAAAAAATATATTTGAAATCCTTACAATAAGCCCTTTCATTTTTGATATATGATAGCACATTACAGTTTAAAAAACTTTTTTTTTTATATTTTGATTTGCACCCCATATTCCAAATTCATTTATTTACGTTACACGTTCGTGTTTGGGTCACAGATATTCATGTGTACCTTTCAACTCAATCGGTCGAGCAGATTCGGAGTAAATTGGCTGTGACAGACAGACGGACAGACAGATAGACAGACGCACTAGTGATCCTATAAGAGTTCCGTTTTTACAATCGGATGTTCAGACCCTAAAAATAAATGTACCTATTTAAAGCAATAAAATACGACTTTGAAATTTTCTGTATCCTGCCCCATTTTCCCCCTACATTGATATTGGATGGTGGGTCTAATACATGTCTCTCGTCTGTTGGGCTACCTTCACCCGAGAAAGGGGGAGATAAAGAGGTGGCTGTTGAGAAGAGACTAAATGGGAACTAATAGAAAACTTAAGAACAGTTTAGCGATGGCTAACTATATCGTCAGATACCTATTACCTACCTACCTACCACACTTGAATGATTTACTTAAGGATTTACCACACCTACCTACTGTTTGAGGGTTGGTATTATTGGGTAAGTATACAATGAACTGCACCCTAATAGCTTTTTTTATTAATATGTATTGATAGGCTCGCCTTAGACCACTGTCTCACCTGATGATGTAGTCGGGAATGGAGCGTGTCCTTCACCACACAATCCTCACCTTTGAAACCTTAATGAAAATCAATTTTGAGTACGCAGAAAAATAGTCAATAAATAGTCAACAAGGTTAAAAAAATAGTCGCATTATGATTCCGAAGTTATAGCTATATGTTGGTGTGAATTGTGGGGTGAAGGTCTCCACACAATCCTCACCTCAGTGCAAGCAAACGGCTGTGATTATCGACTTGGTTTTAATTCCAAAAAATAGTCGTATCGCTAGGCCAAACCTCTAAAGTAGTCATTAAGAGATTCCAGAGATATAAGGGTGTCTTGGTGAGGATTGCGTGGTGAGCTTTTATCGCCACAATCCTCACCTGCTTTCCGCGGAACGCTTACGTTTTTGAATTTTAATTTAGTGTCAAAAAATAGTCAAGAAATAGTCGTCTTCAACCATGATAATTTCGACCTGGTTTACTATGTAGAAGTATGTTAAAATTCCATGTAAACTTCTACATACATTATGTTTTGGTACAGTCGCGAACACTAAATTTGCAAAACTATTTTATTTATTATTGTCGTACAGCATGTAACAAAAATCCTGTCCGATCCTAAAGGGTATTATTTTTTTATTTTTATTTTTTAAATAAAAACGTTGCCCCACACTAGGAATTACTCCTGTATCGTGGGTGCGTTTACAAACATGTTACATACTCACATACACATGACACCCAGACCCGGAACAACTATCTGTAGGTCATACAAATATTTGTTCCGTGCGGGAATCGAACCCACGACACGCAACGCAGCAGCCGAACGCTCAACCACTGTGCCAACCGCGTCGTCAAATTATTATATTTGGTATCGTACTGCGTACACATATACGTAACCATTTCATGGATATGAGATTATTATTTTTCCTCAATGAAAATAATTAATTTAAAAGAAAAGAAAAACTTATCAAAGGCAACACTGATCACTCGACAAAGTTCACCTACAGTTTAGTGTGAAAAAAGTCGCCTGAGCACAGGCCCTGAGCGAGACGGTATTTTTGTTTTGATAAAAGCCCCTTGTCGCATGCTACCAAAGCGAGAAGTTGTGCCTACAGCCCAGCTAGTGCAGGGCTGAAATAAAAATAGGTAAAAATAAATTGATTTTGCCGGCCGGTGGAGTGTTGTCAACTTAAGAAAATTTGCTATATTTAGTGTTCAATTTCGCATTTTTCATAAAAATAAAAAATCTATAACTTTTGGTTTTTAAAGGTTATTTTTTTACTATTTTTCTAGTATGTGAAACCAGGAATACGCCTTTATTGGATCGGACAGGGTTTTTGTTACATGCTGTATATTAATCTATAACGGTAATAAAATATTGTAAGTAGTAACTTACATTATGTTTAAGGCTTTGGCAGAACTGAATAAACTTTCATATGTAATTTTATTTTAAAATATTTAGTCATGTGTTAATTGAAATTCAAAATCCTAACCTCTTACTACATTTTGATTTTTCATTCGATTCAACCATCATTCAACATAACACATGTCATGAATCGAGTATTTTCCTCACATTCACATCATTTTATGACGTCACCGAGTCTCGCTACACCTCGTTTTTATGTTCTTATAGATCAAAATATTTTTCTTTTGCATTACGAAAAAATAAAATAAACGGCGGCTGTGCTGGAACGCTAAGGGCAACTGAAGAAACACGGGTGGGCTTTAGTCAGTAAAAATCTGACAATCC
Organism: Polia nebulosa; assembly: GCA_951329385.1. NCBI lineage: Eukaryota > Metazoa > Arthropoda > Insecta > Lepidoptera > Noctuidae > Polia > Polia nebulosa. The sequence continues at coordinate 18,309,912 of OX589599.1, read as the reverse complement.
CTCCCGCTCCACATAGAGCGAGAGAACTCATTTGATGATTTCTAACCCTAAAAAAAAAACCAGCCAAGTGTGTATCGCATTTCGCAGATTTAGGGTTCCATACCAAATATTGGTTTTTGTTAGTAAAATATACATAATAATAAACAATACATAATAAAATGGAATCCACAAAAGTTTGTTTGACTATGAGGAAGCGTCAAGAAAAGCCGGCTTGAAAGTTTTCCCGGATGTTCAGGTTAAAGGGTGTCATACAAATTTTTCCGATAGCCTTTGCTTTGGAGAAAAGCCAAAACAACAGGACTTAATTAAAAAGAAGGACAAATTGCCAAAAATAATTGTAGGGCTTTGTTGTGCACTACCGCTTCTGCCAAAGGCAAGAGGGATGGGAATACATTAAGGACAACACTGTAAAAATACAAGAATTAACGAAAAATAAAAAAATAACCACTTTCATAAATTATTTTCAAAGGTACTGGCTCAGGAATGATCAATTCATAAACACGTGGTGCGTCTATGGACAGCGTCATCGGAGTACGTACGTACTTTGTGGCAAATAAATACTTTTTCTTTCTTTAAAATGCAGAAGATGCCATTATGGACATTGCGGAAAATAAATATACTTAACCGAAAAGAAAGTAGCATTATCAACGATGCAATGATCATGGATGCTCAAATGCAGTTAGTAACCGGTGAAATATCAATTGCCACTTTCCTAAAAACACTGCGATAAGGACCAAGCACTCAACTCCATGCTCATTGCCAAAGGTTCATGACTTACCTACTTGTGTTTATCTTATTATCTTATTTACTCACTTGTTGGGTCCTTCCCCGTAAGTTAAAATATTCATGTTAGGTATTTTGTTGTTTAATTTATAGCTGTTTATATGTAGGTAGGTATAACTACATGGACAAACCTCTATTATTTTTTTCGAATCCAGTAAGTTATCTTGAGCATTATAACAAATAGGACTTTTTTTGTCCATTCTGTTAGGTATATTGTATAACTACTATTATAACTAGATGGACTGACCCTACGTCAAATCGGTTAGACCCCCTATGCTCTAGTCCCGCTATGCTCGACTCGTAAAATACCTACTAAAAAGTTTCGCTATGCACGAAATCAAATTCGAGGGCAGTGAGGAAGAAAACTGTTACAGTGTAATATTTTATTGAAAAAAATCAAGCATTGCCATCGACAACCAAATTAAAAATTTGACAAGATCCTACGAAAAGAATCTTTGTTTTTTTGATCTTTGTTTTTTTGTACAATAAAAAATTAAAAATAATTGAAAATCTTTTTGGACGCCATCTCCCACATAACTATTTTTTGGAAAGATAAAGCAAAGAACAATTAAACCAAAACCTAATTATCGAGAAAGAAATGTTAATTTTAAATTAGTACTAATAATTTGATTAGTATTGAAGTCCAGGTGATTTAAATAGTAAGAGTCATAATTATCTCATTCTGTAATTTAACCTAAATCTCATTATTTTTATTTGTTTTTTTAAATAATGTTTTTCATTTTTTGAAAAAGTTGATCATTTGTATTTTATTTGTGTAATTAATAAGACTGAAATATTATGAATACAGGTTTTACTTTGAGTGGAGGCGATCGGCGGCAGCGACCTCTCGTGCCCAGCCCTGGTCCAGGCCATGGTACAGAGCGAGAGGGAATGGGAAGCAGTCTCCTCTTTCTGCGAAACAGTAATGCTCGCAAAGGAGGAGGCTGAACGGGTGAGGGAGAGTCAAAGGAGTCTCCTTAGCGCCCACAGCCGCAGCCGCCGCAGGAGACGCCCTGGGCGTCGGGGGTCACGAGACGATCTCCGGCCACCGTAGACGCGGGCCTGCGGACGGCGAGAATTCAGGATTCAGGATTTGAACTATCTGTGTATCTCACAAATTTCATCCCGATCCGTCCAGCCGTTGAAGCATGAGTGCGTAACAAAAATTCAAACATAGTAACTTTCGCATTCATTTGTAATTAATGAAATATTAGTAAGATTTGTAATCTTGTGGGTCCAGTATTGGCTTACAGCTCTATTCATAAACATTTCTTAACTTAGAATTGTTATGAAATTCGTTTGCCCTTATCTGTCATTTCGACTTTTTAGATTGTCAAATTTTAACAAACAAACAAATTTTAACTTATAGACGCTTACGCATATACGAATAGCGCTATAATTTTTTTAACTTGAATTCAAAAACTTTTCTTTCAACTGTACTCGTACCTTCCATTGTTTCCGTAGAATCGAAGAATTTAGTGCATAGCGAAACTTTTTAGTAGGTAATTATCGAGTCGAGCATAGCGGAACTAGAGCATAGGGGGACTAACCGCGTCAAATCAGCAAAATATAGAGCACTTGACATGCGATTATTATTATTCCGTTTATTCAATTTAAAAAAAAAAAAAAATATAGAGCACTTGACATGCGATTATTATTATTACTTATCTAACAATTATACCCTTTTTTAACCGACTTCAAAAAGGAGGAGGTTATCAATTCGGATGTTTGTATTTTTTTTGGTTTATGTATGTTCGGGCATAACTTCGTCATTTATAAACGAATTTCCAAAATTCTTTTTTTGTTCGAAAGGGGTTTGTTTCGAAATGGTCCCATTTAAATTTCATGTAGATCTGAAGATGATTTTCGGAGACAGACAACGGAACTCTTCAAAAAATTACAGCAAATCAACCGCGATTGCTGCTATAGCATAAATATGCATTGTTAACACAATTTAATGAGGAACCGCAACTAAAAAGTAATAATAATAAGTAATACATCAAAAAAATAGGGTGACCATTAAAATACGTACATAATGGTTTTGTGCTATGGAATTTTAAAATACTTCTACATAGTAAACCAGGTCGAAATTATCGTGGTTGGAGACGACTATTTCTAGACAATTTTTTGACACCAAAATCAAATTAAAAAACGTAAGAGGTCCACGACAATCAGGTGAGGATTGTGGCGAGAAAGACTCATCACGCAATCCTCACCAAGACACCTTCATATCTCTGGAATCCCTTAATTACTATTTTCGAGATTTGGCATAGCGTTACGACTATTTTTTGGAATTAAAACAAAGTCGATAATCACAGCCGTTTGCTTGCACTGAGGTGAGGATTGTGTGGAGACCTTCACCCCACAATCCTCACCAACATATAGCTATAATTTCGGAATCATAATGCGACTATTTTATTAACCTTGGTGACTAATAATGACTATTTTTCTACGTACTCAAAATTGATTTTCATTAAGTTTTCAAAGGTGAGGATTGTGTGGTGAAGGACACAATGGAGCACGTTTTAAGGTTTTTACTTCATATTTTTAGGGGTGAATTTTAATTTGTATGTTAGGTACTACTTACTAACGTGCGGTTGACCGCTAACGCCATGTCCTGTTGTTATCGTTCAGCGTAGCACACTGTGCGCTCTGGGCGCAGTAGCGGGCGCGCGCACGGAGCTGGCGGAAGCAGTGGTGGCCGGCGGAGCCCTGCCGCCCGCGCTACTGCACGCGGGACACGACGCCGCGCCCGTGCGCAAGGCCGCCGCCTGTCTGCTCAGGGATATTGTCAAACATTCCGTCGATGTGAGATTTTTATAGCTGTTGTTATTTTGCTAAAGATTTCAGTTACGACCAGAACAGGTCCGTGAAGTCTATTTTTGATTCAGTACGAACAAAACGTCTTAGGTAGGTATTTCCTATTTAGAAAATTACATTCCGCTGCTAAACATGCGCCTTTTTAGCATACTATTGAACGCAATCCTGGATCACTCATTCATCAACTACGCTGAAGTGATCACTCCAGGCCCTGGCCCTGTAGACAAAGTAACATCGCTTCGTAGCGAAACGATATCTAAATTCGTCATCGTCTCTGAGATATCGATACAACATTTCCTAGCGTTAGCGTTCCTTCGTTATCTTTTTTGGCGATTACGATCGAGGCGAAGGCGAACTCTGAAAGCGCTGCTTGTCTACGCATTTGTATGGGATAAACACGATAGCAATTCGTTTATTTATAGTTTCGTTACGAATTATAACATTGTCTACCAACTTGCGATAACGATGTCGACATTGTCGACAGTCGACTGACCACGTCACTTAGCGCGGTTTATGTCAATCTCATACATTTTAGTCTTTTCTAACTTCGTTATCGTTTTTAAATTGTTACTTTGTCTAAGCCCCCTGGCCCGAGATTATCAATTACCAATTCGTCAAAGCCCCATTACCAATTTGTTTTAATTCAAGAAGACTTCTTCTCCAACGGTGTATAGGTTCTTCAGGGTAATATAGTAGCCCAACAGTAGCTGGTATAATTTTTGAGCTATGTCGACTAGGTGCTATGTCTGATCTAAAAAGTAAAAAATCCATAGCTCAAGGTAATAGATATTAAGTTTTACCTAATTGGACAGAAATTTAAGTTATTCTGGTCATATTTCCAGTTGGCACAATTAGTAGTGAACACAGGTGGATGTGGTCCTTTAGTGGAGCTTCTAGCAGAGCCGGTAGGGGGGGCTCGCGTGCCTGCCTGCATGGCGATTGGGTTCATCGCCGGCCAATCGGATCAGCTAGCTATGGCTGTTATCGAATCTAAGGTAAGAATCAATACTCTCACCTATTTGATGCAGTTATGAAATTGATCAGAATCTCATGATTTGGCAAACTTGAGACACACAGGTGTGTTCTTCTGAAATGGCTTAGCGCAGACATTTTAATATTGTATGAACCAGCCCTTCTTTAGTCATGCGATAGGTATTTTGCTTCTGCATATTTATTTCTGCTTTACTAGCCTCCGTGACCGTGACCATGTAGGTATTTTTAGGCAGTTCCACCGCTTGTGGAAATACTTCAAAACCCGGCAGCAGACGACGCCGAGATATGCGCCTCCGCCTGGACACTCGGTCATATTGCGAAGCACTCTCCTCAGCATAGCCTCGCTATAGCTGTTGCTAATGCATTTCCTAGATTGCTGCAGGTAAGACAATGGGCTACTGGAATCTCATCCATCTCCTACTAGTAATGCCATTTGCTCTTTCAAATCACAGTAATGCTCATGTCAATGGGACCAATGATCAATACTTTTATTTTATTTATTTACTATGTGATCTAAGCAAGATGTTATAACAACTAACTATCCTAATAATTCCATTACAAAACCAAAATCTTGCTTTATAACAAACCTCAGTCAGCTTCATATTTGCTAAGGTGACCAATCTATGAAGGTGTCTAAGGCACTAGACTTAGAAGTCAATTATTATCATCTCATACACAGCTGTACACCCATCCAAAGTCTTCGGGAGAAATTCGTGCTAGAGCATCATGTGCCCTCAAGCAAGCACTACAGTGCTGCTTGCACCGGCCAGCACTAGAACCATTGTTGCATTCTGCTCCCGCTTGCATACTCAAATATGTGCTGGCACAGTATGCTAAGGTCAGTAGTGTAGCTAGTTGTCCATTTGTCTTAAAATTTAAGGCAAATTAAAAAAAAGAATTAGGTCATGTTTTTACTAAAACATAGTTTATTTTTGTAATATCTTATCACAGACTTTTCTAATAGCTTAGATGAGAAGTAATGTAAAAATATTGAACTACAGAATATTTTGTAGTACATAAGACAGTATCATTTGATTAGACCTACTTCAGAGCCTTATTCATAAGTTGTTCAGTAAACTGGTCCATCATCAAGATTGTCATCTTCTTCATCATAGTCTTCACCATTATCAAAGTAATTATTTGCATAGTCTGTGCCGTCATCAATTTCTATTTCTTCCTCATGTTCATCTTCAATCTCCTCATCGTCATTCACTCCTTGGTTCTTCGCAGGCTCTTCGTTTTCGTTGGCTTCCATATTTTCATCATCTTCTTGATTTTCTTTTTTCTCCAATGTCTGTAACCTCTTAGCTATTGCGTCCGGGTCGTCAAGCTTCCGCTTGCGTGCTGCAGCACGCACTCTGTTCGCTTGTGGTCTCAACTCAGTAGGCATGTTTGCCCACACACAATCCAATACTTGGCCTTTCTTAGCATCAAGAGCAAGCATTTTATACTTGTCAGAGTATCGCTCGACGCCATCTGTGTGCGTCTTTAACTTCACAAATGCTGGAGACTCATGTAAATACTCAATAAACTGATCTTTAACAATCAACATGTAATCTGTGGCGGCGTCGCTAACTAATGGGAGAGGCTTCGCTTCGAGTTTCGGGAACAGCGGGGGTGGTGCTAAAGTTTGTGGAGTGTTGTCTCCTCGAGCTATACCGAGTGCTTGCAGTTGATCATGTGTTAAGGATAGGCCACTTCCACCTCGGCCTCTTCCTCTACCCGCCATTTCATTCACAAGATAATTCAGAAAACTAAAAATTAATTGAATTGTATTTCATGATGTGTCAAAAACCCATGTTTGTTTACTTTTATTTTTTATTTTATTATCTCCGAAGGGAAGGCTAAAGTATTTTGACCATATTGCCTAGTTTTACGTAGTGTATTTATACTTTTTTCCATTAGAATGCAAATGTAACACATTCTAATGTTTTTTTGCAGTATTTGGCAACAAATGTGTCGAGTCAGCCTTCTCGGCAAACTTCGCTGAGGTAGTCAATACTACAATAAAATTCTCAGCTCCATTTTCCCGAGATCGCGCCTGTTTTAATGATTCCACATATTGTCCATTTGCGTTGACACTTGAGACACAAACCAATTTTACATCACAATATCCACTAGGAATCAATAAACGAATAATTAAAACAGCCACTGAACTTCACTCGATAAAATCCCGCCAAAAACTTTTTCTTTTTGGAACAGGCTAAGGTCAGAGACCATGCTGCCTAGTCATCAGTAGTGTATTTTTATTTGTTATTTCCAAGGTAGAACACGTAATGTTTCTTGCAGTATTTGGCAACAAATGTGTAGAGTCAGCCTTTTCGGCAAACTTCGCTGAGGTAGTCAATACTACAATAAAATTCTCAGCTTTATTTTACCGAGATCGCGCTTGTTTCAATGATTCCACATATTGTCCAGTTGCGTAGACACTTGAGACACAAAACTACACCAATTTTACATCACAGTATCCACTAGCGATCAATAAGCAAATAATTATAAAAAATACAAAAAAAACAATCGACTTCCAAAAAAGAAAATAAACTAAAAAATAACTTTAATTTCGGAAGTCGGTGTTTGTATTATTCGTTCGTTATTTGACACAGACTTCCGAAATTAGTTATTTTTTAATTTTTAGTGTATTTTATTTTTCACTTTTTGGTTGTTATACCCCAGAACTAAAAACCCAATAAAATGGAACGTGGAATTTAAACCTTACTCTTATGTTATTTTTCGCTTCTATAATTTGATAATTTTCTAATTGTTATTAAATTACTCTCGCTCAGTCTCTTCTTCTACCTCTTCTAGACTATGCTGATGTCTGCTTCCTTGATGCGACTGAGGAACTCCTTGATAAGCTCGAACGTCTGCAGAATTTGTGCATACGCTTCATCTTTGGCCTTCGGAAGTACGATCATGTGTCGGAATTTCGAAAGCGGTTGAGGTGGCTGCCTATTCGGCAACGTCGGGATACCCACATTCTTTCCTTACTCTTTTCAGTTCTTCACAATCCCAACTCCCCCTTGTATCTCCGGGAACGCTTTGAGTATCTTGTTCCAAGAGGAAAACCTTGCCGCTCATCGTCCTCTCTTCTCCTTCGGTTTCCTGCCCACTCTTTTAGTCGTTACGGTGGATCCTTTACTGTTCGTGCTGTACGCCTTTGGAACTCTCTTCCACACACTCTAAGGGATAGCCCTTCGTTGGAGGTGTTCAGGAGAGGAATAAGGGAGCATTTCCTGTCAGGATGACCCATAATAATATGTTTTTTATAGAATTTCTTTGTTTATATTATAGGTATATGTTATGTTTGTGTATCACATTTTTGTTTAGTTTATTTAAGCAACAATATAAGATTTTGAGTTTTGTTGTGCACTTATGATAATCCTAAGCAATTATGTATTTTTCACCTTGTGGTTTGCTGTAAGAAAACCCAAACGCTGGGTTAAGCTCGCCTTTGTAATTAACTGTCCCATTGTGTTTTTCTGTATATGTTTTATGTGTACAATAAAGAATAATAATTGTTTCCTTATATGATTCGGATTTGCGCCACCAGGTGGCAGTCTTCGTCGTGCACGTTCCTTATTGGACAAAGATATTGGTTAAGTGTTGTAATACCACCCTTAGACACTCGTGGCACATTATGTGTTCAGTGTTGTAAGCATTGAGATAATATGGTTGTAAGTCTGTTTTCTGCAGGGTGCGAGGACCAGTCGATTGTTGACCATGTTGCTAATGAAGAATTTCACATTTTTAGATTTTACCAAACGATGCAAGAGCTCGAAGATTGTTTGTAACCACAGGAGCATTAAAACGAGTTCAAGAAATTGATTCAGTTCCCGGATCGTCTCTTAAGGAATACATCAATATTATAAATAGTTGCTTCCCGGAAGAAATAGTGAGGTAGTTGAATTATTTTGCTTGCACAACTGCTAGACAAGGCGTCTTTTTTATGTTACGCTCAGGAAGATAATAATACGATGTAATTATTTATTCATTACAGATACTATACGCCGGGTTATTCGGACTCATTACTAGACAGAGTGGAGGCTTATACACCTCAGGTAATAAATAGCTTGTAAATAATGCATATTTTTATTGTATTACTGTGTGGTCGGCGAACATCGAAACTTATTACTATAATTATTTTTCAGGTACCAGAGCTCTTCACAGACAGAGTACCTAGTGACTGTCAAAGTGAAATATCTGTTGAAAATGCAAATTAACACACTTTTAGATGCTTTGTTTAATAAATTGTTTCGTTACATTCCTTGTTTGCATAGTGTCCACACTAGTTTTTGCACTTGGATGGTTCTGCCACCAATATCCGTTTTCTCCATCGCCATAGATTGACTTGTAATCCTATAACTGAAACAGGCTTTTACATTAGGTACCTACTCACAAAGCTGAGTAAATGTTCATATTTAGAAGATACTCACTTATAATCATCACCACATAAAATATTAAGAACATGAATTCCTTGGGTATCGACTTCAAAGAATTGTTCTTGTTTGCTGTTTACAAGATTTAGGTCTGTAATTTTTTTTTCTAGGCTAGCTAGCTCATCTGTCTTCAGTCCCTGTAATAAGATTTTAGAATATTTTAACACTCATATTCTTGAGCTAAGTCATAACCATGTTTGGATGGCTCTTTAATAAAAAACGAAGCGGGCATCAAGCAGAAGTAGGAATAGGTTGACAAAGCCCATATCGAAGAAAACCGGCCAAGTGCGAATCGGGACTCGCACACGAAGAGTTCCGTACCATATATTAAAAAAGAAACCCAATAAAAAACCTTTTTTTATAAAAAAAACAACCGACTTCCAATAAAAACATACACTAAAAATTCTTAAATAACTATAATTTCGGAAGTCGGTGTTTGTATTTTACTTCTTCGTTATTTGACACCGATTTCCGAAATTAAAGTTATTTATGAATTTTTAGTGTATTTTTTTTTTGGAACTGTTGTTTTTTTTTTGTAAAAATGTTTTTTATTTTTCACTTTGTTATATCCCAGAACTAAAAACCCCAATATAATGGAACGGTGTGCGTAGTCGCAGCGGAAAAATGTCGAATTTCTTAATTTCAGTTAAGCAGATATTTAGTGTATGACGTCGTGTAAATGTGTATGGTAAGTACAAATTTGTGCATCCAACCATTGGGGAGTTATTCAACAAAAACTGTTTCCGCTGGAACTACGTCATCCTAGCGGCACTTTTTTTTTCTTAGGGACGCACAAGAAAAAAAATACTGTCAATAATTAGTGTGTAACGAGAGGTAAATGTGTATGTTTAAATGAAATTTGTGTGTCATAAAACAACGAAGATATTCAAGTTTCCGCTGCGCTGACGTTTGGCTATTTGATGAAAATCATAGAAAACGGCTTAGTGCAGAGTTGTAATTTTTTTCGCTCGTTGCTTTGAATTTGTGTGTAATGTTTGTGAAAACAGATTTTGGAAAAAACATACCGTTCAAAAGATATACACATAAAAGTAAAATAAGGTTATTAGGTTCTAGAACTTAAAATAGGAACTCTAGAGCCTAACTTATAACATTTATTTGTGTCTTTTAAGGGTCTACAATGTCTTGCTAAGTTTAATTTATGTGCTCTTAGTAATTAATGAGCAATGGCATATTTTACTACGACTGGACCACTATATTTTATGACATCCGATTGAAGGACTTTTTAAAGGAAACAAATAATAAAACATATTCAGATATTTAGTGTGTTAATGCAACTATTCACATGTAAAATTTCAGCTCACTATACTTAATAATTAAAGAGATATAATAAAAATACCAAAACCACCTCAATAGATGGATAAACCGACCAAGTTTGAATGGCTACAAAAAAGCGGCCGTGCAGTATATGGAGCTAACGTTCTAAAATTTCCAGTGTTGTACCATTATTGGATTGGTACCGGTGGGCACACAATTCTTAAACAAGTAACTAATAACTTTTGTTATAAAATAGTAGGTTACTTGTTTTTATCTTAAACTTTCGAGTTACTAGTAAGTGCTCTAGTCTATACTCATCTTAAGGCGTCGCCCTAAATAGAACGCGATCATCGCGCGAATATGCGATCGTCGCGCAAATATGCGATCGTTGCAGTCATTTGTACAGAAAAAGCGAAAAGCGCCCTCTGTCGACGCGACAACGGGATCAGGTTTGCAATACAAATAAACACGATGATCGGGTATTCGCACGATGGTCGCGTTCTATTAGGACGATGGACGCCTAAGATTTACGTATACCTATATGGGCTTTTACAGTAGGCAATATATTTCTTATATACGTTTAATAAAAAAATCTGATTATAAATCAATGTTATTATTACTTTGCTATTACTTAATGTTGTTTTTTATTTAATTACTCATTTACTAATAAACACTTAGTACAAAGTTAATGCAGTTATTTTATTTTCTACTAAAGTATTGTGTACGCGCCTGTACGAAACTATTAAACACAATAACGATACTACACTGGAAATTTTAGAACGTTAGCTCCATATACTGCACGGCCGCTTTTTTGTAGCCATTCAAACTTAGGCGGTTTATCCATATAGGGAGATTGTTTTGGTATTTTTATTATATCTCTTTAATTATTAAGTGTAATGAGCTGAAATTTTACATGTGAATTGTTGGATTAACACACTAAATATCTGAATATGTTTTATTATGACTTTCCTTTAAAATGTCCTTCAATCGGATGTCATAAAATATAGTGGTCCAGTCGTAGTAAAATATGCCAGTGGCGCAGTGCTCATTAATTACTAAGAGCACATAAATGAAACTTGGCAAGACATTGTAGACCCTTAAAAGACACAAATATATGTGATAAGTTAGGTTCCTATTTTAAGTTTTAGGACCTAATAACCTTATTTTACTTTTATGTGTATATCTTTAAAACGGTATGTTTTTTTCAAAATCTGTTTTCACAAACATTACACACAAATTCAAAGCAACGAGCGAAAAAAATTACAACTCTGCACTAAGCCGTTTTATATGATTTTCATCAAATAGCCAAACGTCAGCGCAGCGGAAACTTGAATATCTTCGTTGTTTTATGACACACAAATTTCATTTAAACATACACATTTACCTCTCGTTACACACTAATTATTGACAGTATTTTTTTTCTTGTACGTCCCTAAGAAAAAAAAAGTGCCGCTAGGATGACGTAGTTCCAGCGGAAACTGTTTTTGTTGAATAACTCCCCAATGGTTGGATGCACAAATTTGTACTTACCATACACATTTACACGACGTCATACACTAAATATCTGCTAAACTGAAATTACGAAATTCGACATTTTCCGCTGCGACTACGCACACAATGGAACGTGGAATTTAAACATTTGGAGAACACCAAAACGTCATCGAAGTACACGTATTTTTCGTTTTTAAATTTATATGGGACCACCTCGGGTATTATACAAAGTTGATACGACAGAGGGGCTTTCCTTTAAACTGCCTATACTAGGTACTATTTTCAAGCTCTGTACCAAAAATCAATTAAATCGGAGCAGTAGTTTAGTCACAAACGATTTTTTAAGTTTTGGCCTCGTTTGAACACGATGTATCTTTCCTAACAGCTGATTATGTCTATACGCACAGGTCATGCACCTTAAAACGATAAATCTGAGTATAACCTACGATACGACGCGTTGTTGCCGTTCTCACGCAAGTCACAAGTACATTTTCGCTATAAGATGGCAATGCAAACAAGGATAATGGGTATAAAGTATGGTATAAAGGGTGGTTGCGTTTTACTCTGAATTGCAAGCTATTTAGTTTGTTTGAAAAAAAAAAAACCTCATTTATTATTATTTTTATACCGTATCGAATTAATACTAAACACGTATAGTATACGTAGTTTAATTTCATGCCCCTCTGTCACATCAACGTTGTATATACAGTATATTCTTTCAGATAAAAAAAAGAATTTTGAAAATTGGTTCACAACTGACGGAGAAATCGCGTAACATACATACATAAGAAAAAAAATACATACAGACGAATTGAGAACCTCCTACTTTTGGAAGTCGGTTAAAAAGAAAACGTTTTTTTGGGCTGTATCTCATATCCGTAATAGGTAGACAGTTGAAATTGCTGAAATTTTGTAGCTATTACGGATCGGGAGATATAGTCCACTGACACGTTCATTCCCACTAGTTCGATTCATTAGTTCGATCGTCGAACTAGTGAGAATTTTTTTTCTCATCTGTTCGACCGTCGAACTAGTGAGAACTTTTTTTCTCATTTGTTCGACCGTCGAATTAATGAGCCATGTGTCGACGGAGCCCCGCTTGGCGGGGCTCCGCTCGCTCTTGCATTACTTGTTGCGATAGATACGGAAGGAGCATGCGGCTCAACAGAGTCCAAAACACGCGTCACTTCGGTGCGATGCGATGGCAAATGCTCTCAAACGCGAGTACATTAATTCGACGGTCGAACAAATGAGAAAAAAAGTTCTCACTAGTTCGAAGTCGAACAGATGAGAAAAAACAATCTCACTAGTTCGACGATCGAACTAATGGGAATGAACTCACTGACAGACAGACGGACAGCGGAATTTTTTTTGGGCTGTATCATGATCCGTAATAGGTCACGGCTTGGCTCATCGCCGCAAGGTTGCCTGCTTGTCGGTCTTCTACTGAATGTACTTCGGAGAGTGTGCCCGAGAACTCCACGACCTAATCCCACCGGCCCCTTTCTACCCACCGGAAATCTAGACGCACTGCAAGTTAAGTACCATCCCTACTTTGTTGCTATTCCACGCACTAAGCGTTTCCAAACGTCTCTCATAATGCGTACAGCAAAGGAGTGGAACTACCTGCGTCTGTATTTCCGAATGCATACAACCCTAATCTCTTCAAAGTTAGAGTGAACAGGCTTCTTCTGGGTAAGCTCGCTCCATCGTTAATTTTGTCTTTGTCACCTCTGACCTAGACTAGAGTCAAGAGCAGACCCATCTAAAAAAAACGGTAGACCGTTGAAATTTTCACACATCGTGTATTTCTATAGCCGCTATAACAATAAAAATAAATTAAAAATTAAGGGGATTCATAAGGAGCTTAAGTGAAAATTTCAAGTGTCTTCCTATTACGGATCATGAGATCTGTACAGCCCGCTGACAGACGGACGTACAGCGGAAGCATAGTAATAGGGTCCCGTTGGTTACCTTTCGGGTACGGAACCCCTATACGATCACTTTGTTGTTCGTCTGTCAAGACCCTTTTTCTTAGGAACGCGCGGAGGTATCAAGTCAACACAATCAAAAGATACGGCTGTTTTTACCGTTCAATCTCAGAAGACATTGGCCAGATCCATGATGGATCTAGTGATGATTGTTTTTCTCAATAAGTCTATTTATTTGAAAAAAAAAAATATTTTACAAAAAAAAAAACAACCGACATCCAAACTTACAGTCGAACATAAAACCTCCTCCTTTTTCGAAGTCGGTTAAAAAATAAGTAGAATAGATCTAATGAGAATTTTTGACGTGAAGAAATTTTTTTTTTTTAAACCTCTAGTGGTCTTTGTTTGCTTGGTCTGGATTTCTGTAACTTGAAAACTAAGAAAGCTTATTAAATTACCTAAACGATGATACCAAAACCAAAATCTTAGCTTTGTTTTCTAGCAAGTTCTATGACTTAGACAAAAGGTGGTTCACTGTTGAACAACGCACCCTACACGTAAATAAATAAGAACGAACCTATTATTAATGCAAAAAATGTAAATTTTTACTCGTCTGCACTGCTGATGGTCGTCGGTAAGAATTGATCGAAATTTATTTTTAATGAAGGTCATCTTGGCTGCTTCACACACAAGTATACTTCAGTTGATACAAACTTTATATCAACAAAGTTTCAAAGCACGGCTTACTGATGTCGCGTGGCCATCCGATGAACGGCATTACGGCAGAGACAAGACAAAGTGCGGGCTAAATTGAATTACCACACATTTTTACATTGATATTCTTAGGTTCTTCTGGGTCCGCGCAGAATTGGTTGGCGATCCGGATGCGGACCGCGGTCCACCATTTGGTGACCCCCTTTTTTTGTGGGGTGGGAAATCATCCATTGACATCTCCCGCTCTGGGTGGAGCGGAAGGGCGTGTCAGACTTTTATTGACTGCCTGGAGGTCCGTAACACAGGGTTTCCCTAGTACGGACTCCAGTCTCTCGCAAAGGAGCTTTGTCTACTTAATATATATTGTCTAGTCCTAAGATGTTAGTTCTAAGCCAACCTTTGTGGAGAGAGAAATAAATAAATTTATTATTATTATTAAACTGACTAAAACCCACCCCTGTTCCTTCCCTGCCCTAAATGCCCAGGGGCGCGGAAACTCTGTTTCGAATTTATCCACAACCCCTGGGCAGGTAGCGGCCATGACGGGCCCCGTTATGTTGTCGACTCTCGGGCCTGGTGCTGATCGGAAGGCGAGCTACCCACTACTCGCCGTCCACAGGCCCGGGTCTACGGTGGCCGGAGATCGTCTCGCGACGTCCTCCGCACAGGAGGTATATTTGGTGACCCCTGGAATGGCTGTACTATGCCAAATCGAATGCCAAATAATCGAATATCAATTGATCGACCACTATACATTGAACGTCTAAATACTCGAACGTTCACAATATCGAATGGTTAATAAATCGAACATTCAATAAATCGTACACTCAATACATCGAGTGTTCAAAATATCGAATGTTTGTTTGATCGAGCGTTCAACGCATCGTGTATTAATTCTATTGAAATATCAATATACTGTATACCTAGGTACTTCTTTTTTAGAATACATGAAAAACTTAAAATTTACTAACAAATCACATTTTAATCTTTAAATATTATCTTTTCTATGTGAAAAGATAATATTTAAAGATTAAAATGTGATTTATTAGTATATTTTGTGTTTTTCTTGTATTCTCTATAAACGTACCTATGCTGTTGAACGTTGAACGCTCGATAAAACAAACATTCGATATTTTGAACACTCGATGTATTTAGTGTACGATTTAGTGAATGTTCGATTTATTAACCATTCGATATTATGAACGTTCGAGTATTTAGACGTTCGATGTATAGTGGTTGATCAATAGATATTCGATTATTTGGCATTCGATTTGGCATCGTACACCCCCTGGAATAGACTATGTTCCAACTGTACATACCGTTTTTTTTTAAATTATTATTTATTTTTTGTAGATGAATGAGTTTTTAGAGTCCAATAAATTACAATTTATTTTACATAACTTTTATTCAATTTCCATTTATCCAGTATTTAAGAATTTTACCGGCTGGTTCAAAGGTTCTGAATTATTATAATATGGGCGCATACTCCCGGTATCCTGCGCCCATGTATGCATTAAAAAACTCTAGGTTCTTAAAAATACCTTATACTGTCAATAGAGCTTGATCACAAGCATGGAGGTAAGAATACTATATGTATAGAATACATAGGATTCCTTATTCAGAGATCACAAGTCAGGATACTAAACCTTTTTTAAAATCTATATTTGTCATCAACAAAAGAACAAAAAATGACAGTATGTAGTTGAATTTTACCATAGTGTAGGTACCCGAGTCTACCCTACTCTATTATATATATGTTAACAATGCTAATATCGGAGTTTTTGGCGGGATTTTGTCGAGTGAAATTCAGTGGCTGTTTTAATTATTCACAAATTGATTCATAGTGGATATTGTGTAAAATTGGTGTAGTTTTGTGTCTTACGAGTAAGTGTCTACGCAACTGGACATGTGGAATCATTGAAACAGGCGCGATCTCGGTAAAATATAGCTGAGAAATTTGTCGTAATATTGACTAAGTCAGCGAAGCTTGCCGAAAAGGCTGACTCGACTCATTTGCTGCCAAATACTCCATTGCAAAAACATTAGAATGCGTTATATTACATCTGCATTTTAATGGGATGAAATTGACAGTATTCTGTATCTGAAATTAAATACTTTCTTAACTTGACACTGGTTATATTCACAAACCGTGTGAAGTAAAAATTATAAAAAAAAAAATGCAAATGATCAAACAATCAAGCTGGTTTTTTTTTCCAGATTTTGTCGAGTGAAGTTCTGTGGCTGTTTTAATTATTACCAAATTGATTCCTAGTGGATATTGTGATGTAAAATTGGTTTAGTTTTGCGCAACTAGACAATATGTGGAATCATTGAAACAAGCGCGATCTCGGTAAAATAAAGCTGAGAATTTTGTCGTAATACTGAGTACCTCAGCGAAGCTTGTCGAGAAGGCGCCGACTCGACTCAATTCCAAATACTGCAAAAAGATTAGAATGTCTTAGATACATCTGCATTAGAATGAGAAAAAAGTGACAGTATTCTTATCTAAAACTAAATAATTTCTTAACTTGACACTGGCTAAATGCACAAACAGTGCAAAGCTAAAAAAAAAAAAAAGTGTGTGTGTACTTATATGAAAGCACGTAAGCAGCTCTCTTTTGAACGTTCTTTGGCGTAACAAGATAAACAACCAAACTGTCACAAAGTTTACAAAAGGAAAACAATCATTCTTCATGAACCACATACCATAGCTAACTTCAGGGTGTCGGTTCTAGCTAACTTCAGGCTGTAGGTTTTTTGTGACGGCGTGCGGCGTGCATTTTTCCCTAACGCGCCAAAACAAGTATAACTTCAATAAATAAAAAACAGTGAAGTTCTAATTCTCATTATTTCGATGTTCGGTGGTCGAACAAGTGAAAAAAAAGAACTCAGTTGTTCAATCATGGAACTCAGTAATTGAAGTCAAGTCCATAGATGATACACTTTATAGTCAAGTCAAGATAGCCAAGTTTCTTTATCTTTTTTAAAAAAACGTTGCTTCACACTAGGAATTACTCCTGTATCGTGGGTGCGTTCACAAACATGTATACTCACATACACAATACACCCAGACCCGGAACAACTATCTGCAGGTCATACAAATATTTGTTCCTTGCGGGAATCGAACCCGCGACATGCAACGCAGCAGCCGAACGCTTAACCACTGCACCAACCGTGTCGACAAAACAACAACCAGACCAACAAACAGTATATCTCAATATTGTTGTTATATTCATTGTACATATTACTTTTTTTCATTGTTGATAGGCACGCGTTTGACCACTATCTCATCTGAGGGTAAGCGATAATGTGGTCGAAGACGGAGCACGCTTGCTTAGAAGTAACCTATTCACTCTTGACCTAAGACTCCCAGGTTGTAGCCATCAGGAAACAGACTCTGGCAGGGAATTCCACTCCCTAGCTGTACGCACAATGAATGTTTTCTCAAAACGTTTTGTGCGTGTGGATGGGATGTTCTGTTCACCATGTACCGGTTACACATCAACGTACGTCTTGTGGTCCGATGATGGAACGGGCTTGGCGGAATCAAATTATGCAATTCCGTCTCACACTCCCCAAAATGCAACCGATAGAAAACCGACAAACCCGGCAACTCGGCGTCTACTCTCAAGACTTTTGAGCTTCGACTCGACGAGCCTATCATTGCCGATGATCCTCTTAGCTCGTTTCTCCATTGTCTAAAGGGCATCAAGCTGGTAGCTGGCAGGTCCGCAGTACCCTACGGACATCCTTCTGATGAATGCGCATGTCTGACATAATCGATTCGCATCCACCAAGAGAATCAGGGGGCCTGGATCCAGACGTGAAGATTCCGCAAACAATTTTGCTTTCTCCTCATTGGAGTGGGCCAGCAACCTCTGGTTTCAGCAGTGGAGGTAGTGAAGGGCGGCAGAAGTTCGATTCAACCGACTTAGCCACGGACCAAAACGCCTTAGCTGGATGTAAGAAGCAAGTTCGTTTTTTTTTTTTTAAATATATTTTTTCTATTTATTCTCTTCTCCGTTTATCTATACATGCAATAATTATCCACACCATAACTTTCAGCCATCATGTTCAACTACCTAATTTAAGTATTTATGTTGTCGTTTCGTGTCGATCTATGATGCCAAACTGGCCGATGCGAATGGTACGTCGCACTCGGCTGCTTGCAGCGTATTGTGGACGAAGTAACTACTCGGTTAAATGTGCACCAGAGTAGTAGTAGTATTGTTTCTAACAGGTTTTTCTTCCGACTCTGTTTTCATCCATTATTATCATTTTTTTATTTTGAACAATTATTTTTTATAATTGTGAAAAATCTGTTATAAATTTATCCTTTATCTGTGGCAAATGTTTTTTCTTTCTTGTTCCCAATTCGGCTAATGTGGTCAAACCGAGTCCTCCGCAACACCTTGCAGGACTTGGCAGCCCCGTTGAAGGCTCTCTTCTTGTGACTCACGTAATTTGCTTTGCGCGTTCGAGGGCCAACCCATGCTAGGTACGCCGCGTGTTTAAGTGCATCAGCGCGATTGCACTCGGCACCACAAACCATGGACGAGCTTCGCCAGACTTTGTTACGTCAAAGAACGGAATCTAGTACTCCATTCCCTGCCGCAACACATCCATCACGGCGTCCGCGCACGACGAAAGATCAGTCGAAGGAAAGCAAGTTGGGCTGCCAAGGATAGCATGCGCAGAAAGATCGCATGCCATCCCTATCTGGTGACCTGTATCGCCAAACCCGCCTGGTGCCTCTAGGGCTAGGATCGGGCGGGGAGTAGACGGATACAGATTTCACCAGACAGTGGTCGGAAGTACAATGGTGAAGAAATCGACACCGAGTAACGGTCTGGATCTGTTGTCAGCAGAAGGTCCAAGCAATTGGCTGTGTGCGGATCAATATCCGGCACCCTCGTTGCCCCCTGGACCAGCTGAGCGAGATGTAACTCTAGCGCTAGCTTATGCGTCTCTCGTCCATCATGGTTTGTGCACTGGTGTGGGAAGAGCCACTCCTGATGGTGGGCGTTGAAGTCCCCCAGTAACACCAATTGGGCAGAAGGGTACCGCTGCTGAGCCGCATCCGCCGCCTCACTGAGGTGTTATCTGAGCCCAGTCGTCTCCAAATCACCGCTGTGCGAACGGTAGACACAGGCGTAGATGATTTTATCTAGGCCTGTGTCCACTAGGAGCCAAAGAGATGAAAACCTCCAGTCCAGTCCTCAAGGTTGCGGAGACGCCAAAAGCCGATGTCGTCCCGGGCGTACATACACACACCCGCGCGTGGTTTAAAATTGTGCTCCAGGCTAAACCCAGGGTAATTGAGGTATGACACGTCTGACGGACATCCTATCTGCGTCTCCGAAAGGAACACGAGTGCTGGTTTTTCAGTCTCCAGGTGTTGGTGGACTGCGGCTGAGATTTGAGTGCAGACCTCGTATGTTTGTAAGGTGCACTTTGAGAGAGAGGGAGTGCTGCCACTGTACAGCTTTTCTATTTTTGTTCATGTCGTTTTAGTGAGTGAAGGAGGTAGAGAAGTGAAATGAGATTCCACACGGCTAATCTTCAGGCACGCTCTGACAGGACGTTGGGGGACTAGTCTGGAGACTGCGGGGACGCCCGAGCCCCCCCAGGAATGTCCATCGGGCCCTCTCGTCTGGTCACTAACCAGCACGATGGTGCATTCCGGGATTTTACGACAGATGGCGGGGCAGCCTTTCATGTGTGGCTAGCACACTACTTGGGCCCCCCCAACTACCTGTGGTCGGCCAGCGGCGCACCGTGTCTCGGATCCCGCTGCCCTTCGCGACTAGTCTCCCGATACACCCATATCAGCGCGAGCCTGGTTGGTCTGCCTGCATTGGAACAATTATTTCGACCAAACTCCTCTGAATTGGCTACACTGAGCATCGTACCCGAACACGGCTAGGCCGCTTGGCGGTACGTCTTTGCCCAGGTGGTCGCGAGCCATCGGTCGAAACCTACCACCAGTGTAGGGATTCAGTGAGTATACTCCTACGGTCGCGCGTGACTCGGCCCCAAATAAATTACTAACCCTGAACGAATTTTCATAGCAATTTTTTATGTTAGGGCCAGTCTCCACGAGTGAGAGACTCGCGTCGAGTCCGCGATTATTCCGCCAGCGTATCGTCGCGACTCGTAACGGAATCGCCGCGTGTCCGCGAAGACATCCTATTTTACTGCGTCGTGACAGTTGGGCATTTCCATGTGGAATTACGAAGAATACGCCTGCGTTTGACAGCGCTCTCGCTGCGAGAGCGCCGCCAGTAGACAGGCGCGCGGCGATACGATGTTTCACTGGCACTCGTCGCATAGCCGTGTGTAGACACGTTCTAAGAGTGTATAGAAATACGTTGTACGACGATATCGCCGCGATTCTCTCGATCGTGGAGACGGCCCTTAAGGGAGTGTCCAGCTCTGACGAATGCGCCGCTCGCCAGCTGCACGCGTGCAGTTACCGCAATTGTTTGGTGCGCCTCTTTAGAGCGCAACTCACGCAAGGCTGCGTGAAGTGCGTGTGGCGCGTAATAGGCGCGCGACTATGAAATACACGCGCCCAGTCCGCGAGCGGCGCATTCGTCAGATCTGAGCCTTTCGACAAAATACATTTCTGTTAACGTTAACGCTTCGTGCAAAATGTATGGCAACGACGTTTTGCACGAAGCGTTAGACAGAGAACTGTCACGTGACTCACGCCCCGTAATGTCTTTGCCATACATTTTGCACGAAGCGTTAGCGTTAACAGAAACGTATTTTGGCTAAGAGGGCTGGACACACCCACCAGGATTGCGTTCTGAAGCATGCCATCTTTTTGGTACTCAATTTATAACTTTTTTTAGATACTTTCCTTTGCTGTAGGACGTGGGTAAATTTTATATGGACCGTGCCCCTTTTCTTTGTAGCTTAAACACAAAAAAAAATTGACACTATTATTCCCGTGAACAAACTTTACGTAAATACCTATAACTTTGTACGAAACCCTCGGTGCGCGAGTCCCACTAGCACGGACTGTTTTTTTCCCTAGGTTATTTTTTTGTACGAAATTTTCCAAGTAGGCTTCTATGTTGGGCGACTATTACTCTTGAAAACTATATTAGCTAACTTAGCCGTGATAGTACCACACACTCACTCCACATCACACACACTCACCCCACATATTCACATACATTCTCCTTTGCATGTATATTAAAATTACTTTATTTCACGAAGAATCTCCATTTTTATTTTTGTAAATCAAGTTATAGGATCAATATTGAAATATGATTGAGATGTTTATTTTTTTGAATATTATATGTGAATCAGATCGTCTCCAGTACGATAATAATAAAACTTTGTTAATGTCTTTGTTTTGGGGGCCTGGTGACCTGACATACAGGTTTTGCACAAAACTTAGTTTAGGCACCAGTCTTCCACAAATTAATTATAAAATTGTGTGACTATTTAATTACTTTCTCTGTAATTTGTGGTAAGAAATAAATATTATTATAGTTTTCCTTACCCAACTCTGCGCCTTCAAATTTAGTTATAGGTAGGTAGGTACACTACCACCACGATTTTTTTCAGATTATTCAAGCAATAAGAGGGGATGGAGAAGATTAATATTTCGAAAACGAATCACTATCGAAAAATATATTCTTCAAAACCCAGCAATATTTTGAAAGACTTGTCCAACGGTACCCCAAACTACAGGACAGGCGAAAAAAAAAATACCCACTGTACATGTTCATACAACCAATACACACTGCTTGGCTTGTGTTTAATTTGTGACATGTCACTAATTTATTTACAACTAGCTTCTGGCAGCGGCCCGCGTGGTATTTTATTAGCCTAAGTTACTCCATATGGGTAGCTGATAAATTCTTAATATGAGTTACCGCACCCCTGGGCACTCAGACAGAGAAGGAACAAGGGGTGGGTTTTTGGAGCGGGAGATGTCATTGGATGATTTCCCACCCCACAAAAAGAAAAAGTTACTCCTTATTATAGTCAGCTACCTGCCAGTAAAATCTTATCGAAAGCGGTCCAACCGTTTCGAAGATTAGCCTGAACAAACAGACACAACACTTTTAAAAACAGATTTTTTTGGCTTAATGAGCTTAAAAAAACTAATATTTTGATATTACAAACACTGTTTTTAGACCTGTGTAGAACACATGTAGACAAATAGAAACACTTTATTTTACACCAGGGAGGTACTATAAAATATTTTTCAAAATTTTATTTGTTTCGTTTTCTTGACAAGGTCACGCAAGCAGTAGAATAAAAGAGCCAAACCTGCAATTTACAGGACGTGAAGCTCGTAGTCTCCAATTCAGTTACAAGAATGTACATGGTTTATTAGACTATAGTCAACTGTGTCCTATTGTTTTCATTTTATCTTATTTATATGACCAGTTATCAGTGCGCATTTACCAGATATTCCTGAGGATGTGGTTATAAAAAGATACGAACTTTGTAACATTTAAAATTATTATTTGTCATTTATTCATTCTAAATGTATTTATTAAACACATACGTCAGTATAAAACTATAAAAGTTAAAGTTTGCAGAAGGACGACCAACCTGAAAAAAAAAAAGGTATAAGAAGCGTTTCTGGTAAATTTGACCAATATTTAGTTTTAGAAGTTATCAGATTATAGGTATCTTCAAAGTTTTCGAGATATATGCTTGTCTAAAATATATTCATCATTAAAAGAAAATGAAAGGCTATTTAACTGTAGCATATTGGTATATTAGAGCTTAAATAAGTACCTTATAGGCTTATAAATTCCTTCAATGAAGATGCTGTCACGAAATGGCGACGCATTGCGATGGAGATCCATCACAAGCATCTGCAAAATAAACATTTTATAAGTATTTAGGTCTATAAGATTGGTATTGATTTTCATTTTGTTAAATTCAGTTGTTACCATGACCATAGTTTCCCCACGATTTTGTAAGCCAGGGATAACTAAGCAAATCATCATAATGGGACAATCAAAGAACGATCAAAACTTTTAAGTTACCTTATTATTATGTCCAGATCCATTCTTTGCCATTCTTTGAAGGAGTACAGTAACAGGTTCATTCTGAAAATATATTTACTAATTACCAAAAACAGTTTTTTTACTTGTAACATAATGAAATTAGAACTGTTTCAGTTGTTACCATACCATTATTTTTCCCCATGATTTTGTGAGACAGGGATAACAGATATTCATCATTTTAACTTGTGACTAATTTAAGCCTAATAATTAATTAATAAAACTAATAAAAACTCAATCTGATTTAGACATACCATTATGTTTATGATGGTTGATCAACATGTTTATTAATTCTCAGGAATATTTTTTTTTATCAAGAATCAGTTTTACTTCTTGTTTAATTCCATCTGATTCCATGTTGAGGTTTACTGATCTGTAAGTAATATTATCAAAGTTAATATTAACAATCTATACATAAATTACAGTTTAGGTAATTTTACTAAGAAATTCAGATGTTACCATACCATATTTTTCCCCACGATTTAGTGAGACAGGGATAACTAAGATATTCATCATTTAATATTGGGAGTATTATTATGATAACATCGAAAATATAATGTTTTCTCACTTACCAGGTTGTGATAGTCTTTTTAAACATTTCTTCTGATGTAGCGATCTATTTAACCTGAAAAAATTAAGCTTATTAATATTGGTAGTCATAAAAGTATATTGTAGGGTTTGGTAGACATAGATTCAGTTGTTACCATACCATTATTTTTCCCCATGGCTTTGTGAGACAGGGATAACAGATATTCATCATTTAGTTTTTCCTAATCATGGTTAAAATAATTTTGTAAAAAAGTTTATATATTTTTTTTTTACAAAAAATAGAACTTGCAAAAAAAAAAAATGTGGAAAATGTATCTAGTTTTGTTTCTTCGTTTTTTGACACCTTCCGAAATTAAAGTTAGTATACACATTTTTTTTTTTGGAAGTCAGTTCTATTTTTTTTTTTAAACTGTAGTCAATACATAGAAACGATCGCAGTAATCACAATTTGCTGTTAGTTATTGAAGAGTTCCACTGTCTATCTCCGAAGTTCATCAACAGATCCTAATGTATTACATATATAATTTTATGTATGTAATGTATTACATATATATTTTACATTATACTAAAACCTTTCTTGAAAAATATGCATTTGAATAACGAAAACCCTATCCAAATCGGATCAGTAGTTTTCGAGAAAATCGCGAAAAATACATACATATGGATCGAATACAGAACATCCTTTTTCGAAGTTGGTTTAAAACAACTCACCTTTTATTCATTCTTCAATCTTATTTTGTAGATAACTCCAAACTCAGTTGTCAATTTATCTGAAATAAAAATAAGAATTTAATAAACAGTTTTTCAAATAAACTGAACAATGTTTCTTTTAAAAATATGATCAGTTTTTATGTTTTCATCAAAATTATAAGATATATGCTTGTTACCATCATTTCAAATGAAATGAGTATTGATATTTCAAAATGTAATATACTGACCTTGGATTGTGAAGTGTCTAATGCATGTTCTACATCTACATAATTGATATGACCAATTGGATTTCTGAAAAATACGAAGTAATATTATTTGAATGCTTCTATGTATATGATATAAATTCTGGTTAAGTGAAGTTATGTAATCAGCATCAACACTTTTGTACAGACTGGGGCAATATAAGAAATAAACATGAAAGATTTTTTAAGAGATATTTACAACAGGCTAAATAATAATAGTGGCTTACCTTTCTTTATTTCTACTTCAAACATTAATTGTTCTCCTTTAACTTCTTTTCTTGAAAAATACTAAAATAAATGCATGTTAGTTAAATTGATCATTCTATTACCCTACATTGTGTAGCAATATTATATTATCAGGAAATCGGATCAACACATTGCTTCTGACTGGGGCGATAAATTAATCATCATTATGGAGTTACAGAGTAAAAGCTTCAAGTTTAAAGGAATATTTTAGATGCTTACCAAGGGAGAATGAGTGATTTATCTAGTGCTCCAGCAACTCAGTTTCTTCTATGAATTCTGAAACAACAAAGGAGTTTCTAGTAGTCCCATTGTCTTGTATGAACAAAAATTGAGTGAAATTACTTTGGTTATCAGTAAATCGGATCAACACTTTTCTTCAGACTGGGGCGATAAATTAATCATCATTATAGACTTGAAGAGTAAGCTTTAAAGGAATATTCAAGAGGCTTACTGTGCATAAGAATGGGAGATGTGGTTTGTGTCCCAACAATTCTTATTTTTAACCGACGAAATAAAAAGGAGTAGGTTCTCAATTCAACAGTATATCTATATATTTTCTTCAATGATTTCTGAAACAAGGAAGAAGTTTTATTAGTCTCATAGCCTTTTTATGTTCACCTATTTGTGTGAAATTACTTTGGTTTTCAGTAAATCGGATCAACACACTTCTTCAGACTGGGGCGATAAAAAATCATCATGAATGTTTAGGAGGATATATTTTAAGACTAAATATATCAGAGAATAATTACCTGATAGATGCTAAAGTACCATGGTACTCAAATGCCTTGATATAATTTTATGTAAAGTTGTGTCATCTGTAACAAGCAGAAATCAAATTAACAAAAACATAAAAATGAGAAGTAATGGGATGCATTTTTTTTTTCAGAAATTATCAATCATCAGAATTCAGATAGGGGCGATACTATAGGTCATCATCAAGTTTGTTTAAAGTTTACTTATTCTTGAAAAAATGTTTACATACTTTGTTATTGTTTAGTTGAGCCAAGCGAAGTTATGATACTTATAAGTCATCATTTTGATTTTAAAATTCTTAATGTAATAACAGGTTATTTGTTTGTTCGATTTATTTACCTAGGCAGTTATGTACATAAAATCAATTTACCTTAAAAAGTACCCATTACTTGATTAATGGTATTCAGCTGCATCCGGTTAGACTGGAAGCGGACCCCAAGATAGTTGAGAAAAGGCTAAGCTGTATTCATCTGCATCCATGATTAAATTCACCCATCTGTCAATAACAAAAACTTTAAGATTACTTAAATTGAATAATGAAATGCCTTGAGTTGGTTTTAATTTGTGTGTTTGTGACACTCAACCCTTGGACATACAATCATGGTAACTGGATGTCTTACACGGAGTGTGGTCATGTTCCTATCCAGAGTCACGCATGAACAACTTGGCAGTGCACACATCGGCTTTGGTAGGGTCCTTATGATGATTACCGTTGAGGACTAATGAGGCATTTATCTTCTTTTATAATTTTTACTGGACTGCGCAAAACAAGGGAACGTAATGAGTTTATTATTACATGCTTTTATTTAACTTGTAATGTTTGTATATTGCAAGCTGAATTAGAATCACTTCTTATCCTGTGGGGTTGAACTTTTGTGTTGGGTCAGTTTCAATGACAAAGCATTTTTATGATAAGCATGACCTGAATGGACATCCAAGATTAGCTCCAAATAAAGGAACTCTTCAACAGTCATCAGCACAGACACAATATTAGCCAGTATGAAATCTTGTTTTATAAAATGATTTCAACCTATTGTTTATTTATTGGCTCTCTTGGGAGTTGGTCTCGAAATTAATATTGTAAGTTTTAAAGAAATAAGCTAGATTTTTTTAAATTATTTACCTGATATAAGTTCCATGTGGCATGATAACCTCTCAATTTGCTGCCCTTTGTGACCCATGCATTATTTCTGTTCTTATGCCTGTTAGAATGTTTTGGATAAAAGAGTGATTATAGCCTGGTTCTTTTGATGGCACATGATTGTCAACTTTTTTCACATTCACAATTCCATCTGTGGACAACAGAAATGAGGAATTACCAAATGGTCAGATATTGTGGTGTTCCTGTACCTAAATTGTGTGTTTGTCACACTCAACCCTTGGACATACAATCATGGTAACTGGATGTCTTACACGGAGTGTGGTCATGTTCCTAACCAGAGTCACGCATGAACAACTTGGCAGTGCACACATCGGCTTTGGTAGGGTCTGCCGACTAATGAAGCATTTAAAAAAAAAAAAAAAAACCCCCACACTAGGAATTATTCCTGTATCGTGGGTGCGTTCACAAACATGTAAATTCACATACACAAGACACGCAAACCCGGAACAACTATCTGCAGGTCATACAAATATTTGTTCCATGCGGGGATCGAACCCGCGACACGCAGCGCAGCAGCCGAACGCTCAACCACTGCACCAACCATGCCATCAAAATGAAGCATTTATCTATTTTAATTGGCTCTTTGTCCTAAAAATTAGTATTGCAGGTTATAAAGAAATAAGCTAGGTTTTTATGTAAGATAAAATTATTACCCTGATATGTTCCATGTGGCATAATAACCTCTGATCCATGCCTCACTTATTCCTATTCTTCTGCCTGGTAGAATGTTTTGCATACAAGAGTGTGATTACAACCAGGTTCTTTTGATGGTTAACTTCAAATTCACAATTTCGTCTGTGGACAACAGAAATGAGAAATTACTAACTGTTCCTACATTGTCATGTTTGTTGACCATAATTGTGTGTTTGTCACACTCAACCCTTGGACATACAACCATGGTAACTGGATGTCTTACACAGAGTGTGTTCATGTTCCTATCCAGAGTCACACATACACAACTTAACAGTGCACACATCGGCTTTGGTAGGGTCTTCAGAATCCAAAACCACTAACACTATCATTAATTTTATTAGAACAGATAAGACAAAGGTCACTCACCTCTAAATTGTTAGCTGCCGAAGCTTGCTCATTTCAATATTATTAGTTTACCTGGGTAAGATGAAATAGACACTTTTAATTTAAAGATTAATAATCAATAGAGAATAATAGCTGTATTTCAGGTAAAATCAGTAAGGTGGTAAGTTTGAAATCATGAGTTTCATACGAACGAGACTATATAATTAAATTCATCATGTAGTTTATAATGCTTCGTATTTGTGGATAAGGCATCTAAATTATGGTAAAATTAACTTACATTATTTGAGTAATTGAGTACTGATCACCATGTGATTGATTAAATCCTGAGAACAATAAAAACATGTTTAGTTTCTCATTTCACAATCTTATATCAATTATTAGTATAAGGTCTTATGTCAGCAAAGTGGTGAGTTTGAAATCATTGATTTTCATCCGAACGAGACTATAAAAAGAGTTCATCATATTAAATTATTGCAGTGATAGATCACAGAAGAAACAAAGATCAACTAACCTCAAATTGTTTGATTGCATCGAGCGACTAGCCGCAACTGAAAAGTAAAACATATTGAGTAAAGAAAACAAACCACATGTTCTACAATATCAACTTCACTCACCTATTGCCAGTCATAGGACTGCTTATGAGTAACAATAACACAAGAAAATTAGCTTAGAGTAATTCTTTATTAATTTCTGTCCCTTGATAACACAACAACCTGCTTGAGGCACTAAAGAATTACTTCTTCGCCGGTTTCTTGCCGCTGGGCTTCTTGGTGCGAACCTTCCTGGCTGCCGCCTTGGGCACGTTCTTCTTGCCGAAGTTACCGGAGCGCGCCGCCTTCACCTTCAAGCTCTTGAACACCGCCGTCCTAGCGCGGTTCCTCTTAACACGCGCCGACGTCAGCTTGAAACGGTCGTAGTCTGTCATCTGTGCACGCTTCTCTTTGTTGGCCAACTTAGTAGCCCACTGGCTTTCTGTCCACTTTTCAGTAAGCTTAGCTTCCGTCCATGCTTTCCTCACCATGCGTGTGGGCGCTGTGAATGGATAGTTCAGACGGAACTTGGTAAGGTGCAACTGGTTGAGACGGAGCTGTTGACGTGAGACGCCGCTGCAAGGCCCGTCGACGAGAGCGCGGGTCTGGTCAATAATATCGACCACGCTCACTAATTTTCCCTTCAAGGGACCGTCAGCTACCAGGGCAACACGCCCTGGCTCTACAAACCGTGCGAAAGGCATGACGTCCTGGAAACAGACGATTGCAGGTTAATTTCACACAACACCACGACAATGCCGACACTTGCCGATTATCACTGCAGGTAATAAACAGAAAGTGGGCGAAAATATATTGCAAAACTGAATAAATATGATGTAACGATGACCCGACATCGTTTAAAATTGATATAAACTTAGGGATTTGTTTGGATCAAAACGGATTAAATTATTCTAACCTTACAACGTCTGTACAATAAACACTGTTTTCACGAAAAGAGTTTCCGTTTCTCATGTCAAGTTGACATAAAAATCGACTGGGCTGCCATATTAAAAACTCCTCTATTGGAAACTTTTGTCTATGACTTGAACTAACTATACGTCTTTTTTTTAAGATTCGGCGAGTCCATTGCAAGACTTACTGCAAAGTGCTTATCAAATTGATGTCAACTGAGTTACAGATAGTATCAAAACGGCGGGATTTTCTCGGGTGAAGTTCAATAGCTGTTTTAATTATTCGCTTATTAATTCTTATTGGACATTGTGATGTAAGATTGGTGTAGTTTTGTGTCTCAAGTGTCTACGCAACTCAACAATATGTAGAATCATTGAAACAGGCGCGATCTCGGTAAATTGAGCTGAGACTTTTATTGTAATACAGACTACCTCAGCGAAGTTTGCCGAGAAGGCTGACTCGACACGTTTGTTGCCAAATACTGCAAAATACATTAGAATGTGTTACATCTGCATTCTAATGGGGAACAATAAAAAGTGATAGTGATCAAATTAAGACTTGGCTTAAAGGTCTTGTAACCAAGCCAGTGGCGTAGCCACAATAATTATTATTGTTTAAAAAAAAACTATCAAAAAGTACTTTAGATTCTTTATGGTTTTAATATTGTTTGTGGTTTCTACCATTGATAAAATTGACAAGGTTTACGCATGGAAAGCGCGAAATTTAAATGTTGCTAGGCAACATCGCAAACACAACAAAGTCATTGTAATAATAAAACTGCGTAAATTCATAAAATCATTATTTACAAATTAAACTTGTCAGTGAATATGAGGCTGAAATATTCTAAAACGCTTTTGGAAGCACAGGTAAACGAATCGTTATTCATTTAGAAATAATTTTGGTAATACTTAGATACTCAAATATCTAATTTTTCTTCTCGTATTTAAACCACGCATGTATTTAACCACTCACGTAGGTACACGTACTTAAAATAAAACATAAATCTTAAGCAAACAACGACATTTTATTCCAGGATACGGAGAACCCTATAGCGGACATCTGCTGGTCTCCTAACAACGTAAAGTTAGCAGTAGCGACATGTGACCGTTTGGTGCTGTTGTTCGACCGCGAGGGCACTCGGCGAGATAAGTTCGCCACCAAGCCTGCCGACTCTGCTGCGGGGAAGAAGTCCTATGTCATTACAAGTAAGCAAATTCATTGCATTTCCAAGTATCCACCGTCGTGTACCTACTGTACACAAAACACAAGTGCGGATCCTGCCCTCAAAAAGAGGTTGTGGTCATGGCCATCAATCTGTCAAGTGCGAGTCGGACTACTGACTTACTCTCACTCATTGATCGGAATGTAATGTGCATTCCTACAAAGGAGACATTTACAAAATGTTTGATACGCCGGCTAAGTGTATAAGTTCACGCAGGCAAAGCCGCGGGGCAAATAAAAAATATGTATACACAGATGACGTTTTGGTTGTCTCCAAATGTTCAAATTCCATGTTATTGGTGTTATTCATTCGCGCATAACTTTAATATTTAGTTTTACTTCTGGTGTTCAACAATATAAAAAAACTAAAAAGTGAAAAATAAAAAACTTTTTTCAAAAAATACAACCGACTTCTAAAAATTGCAAAATAACTTTATTTTCGGAAGTCGGTGTCAAATAACGAAGAAACAAAAAAAAATATATACACCGACTTCCAAAATTAAAGATAGTTTGCAATTTTTAGGAAGTCGGTTGTTTTTTTGGAAAAAAGTGTTTTATTATATCTAGCTTCTAATTATTATTGTTTAGGAAAGGTATGGTTTCCATCATCAGCTCAGCTTTATGACGTGATGACTGCAAAACGCAAATACCTGATTAAGTTATGAAAGTAAACAGAAACACTACTCGTGCCCACAATTTTCGAGGGTTTCTCTCAATTTTATCAGGATCCCATCACCAGATCCTGACTTCCTAGACATGACTCTCCTTTCCCTTACCACCCTTGAGGTATACCCTATCTAACAAAAAAGAATCATCCAAATTGGTTAATAAATAACGGAGTGAGGGCTGAACATAAATTAAACAAAAATATAGATACGGTCGAATTGAGAATATCCTCCTTTTTATTTCGTCGGTTAAAAACTACTGACAATCGGTCAGTTGTTGATGTAACTTTTACAGCATATCAGATTTAGTTAAAAAATAATAAAAAATCACCATTTTTTTCTGAATAATGTTATTTATGTGCTTACTAAAATAAGGAATCTTAGCTTGTTTTTTTTTTTTTTCGAAAACGTTGATAATTCGTCAGTGGCGTAAGTATTTAGAGATTAGGATTTCAGGGCCAAAAGAGTATCCCAGGATCCGATGGCTTTCATGGGAAAGCCTGGGTCCTGGCCTTGGAGGAGGCTGTCGGGCCTCGACTAAGAGGGCTCCTTAAGCGCATGCATGGAGAGGGGCCAGTTTTCGCTTCGTTAGAAGATGGGGAAGCTGGTCCTCATCAAGAAGCCGGGGCGCCCTGCGGACTCTCCGTCCGCTTACCGACCCATCGTGCTGCTCGACGAGGTGGGCAAGCTCTTTGAAAGAGTAATTGCAGCTGTTGCGGGTGGGGCCGCAGCAGGCGGAGAGCCAGTTCGGCTTCTGCAGGGGGCGCTCCACGGTGGACGCCAACATGCGCGTGCGAGCCCTCACGACGAGTGATGCAGTGGCCCGGGGTGGAGTGTTCTTGGCGGTGTCTCTGGACATCGCTAGTGGCTTCAACACCATGCCCTTAAGTTGCATAATGGAGCCACTCCGGTATCACCGGGTGCCACCCTACCTCCGTGGCGCGAGGAGGCGAAACGCCGAGGCAAAACTCCGCTGCCGCAACATCTCGCGGCTCGGCGGACAGAGCTCCGGCAGGATCTCATGGCGACATGGAGAGAGCGACTGTTACTATAGAGTGCTGGGCACACCACCATTGCAGCGTTAGTCCCCTCTTTGAGGAGTGGCTGGAGGCCACCATGGCGGCGTTTTCACCTTCCCTCTGACGCAGGTCCTAACCGGACACGGTTGTTTCGGGCGGTTCCTGTGTCGGATAAGGCGGGAGGAAACGCCCGGGTGTCACCATTGTGCGGATCGCTCAGAGGACACGGTGAAGCATACGGTGGAGATCTGCCCCGCTTGGGCGGAGCACCGCCGTGTCCTCGTGGACGCGATCGGCGGCAGCGACCTCTCGCGCCCGGCCCTGGTCCAGGCCATGGTACGGAGCGAGAGGGAATGGGAAACAGTCTCCTCATTCTGCGAAGCAGTAATGCTGGCGAAGGAGGAGGCGGCACGGGTGAGGTAGACTCAACGGAGTGGCCCTCACGCCCCCAGCCGCAGCCGCCGCAGGAGATGCCCTGGGCGTCGGGGGTCGCGGGACGATCTCCGACCACGATCTGCGGACGGCGAGTAATGGGTAGCTCGCCATCCGATCAGCACCAGCCCCAAAAGTCGACGGCGCGTAGTATTCCACGCGTGCCTCAAAGAGATGTCAGCCACCACTGACGGGGCCCATCATGGCCGATGCCTGCATGCCAAGGGGTCGCCGATAAATTCGTAACAGAGTTACCGCACCTCTGGGCACCCAGGCAAGGAAGGAACAGGGGTGGGTTTAGTCAGTAAAAGTCTGACACACCCTCCCACCCAGAGCGAGAGAAGTCAAAGTATGATTTCCCACCCCAAAAAAAAAACGGGCCAAGGGAGTAATACCCCATTTATCAAAAAGGAAAACTATTCGATACGATTTGGTAATAAAGTAACGGTTTTTGCAAGAAAAACAATTTTGTCTTTGAAAACTAGAGAAGCTCGAACATTTTAAAAATACATAGACAAACGATCACAGTAATCGTTATCGTCGTTAGGTATTGACGGGTTCTACAGTCTAACTTCAAAGATCTTCATCAGATCCTAATGTATTATTTGAAAAATATGCATTTGAATAACGAAAACCACATCCAATCGGATCAGCACTTTTCGAGAAAATCGCGAACAAACAAATATACATACAGAACCTACTTTTCAACAGACTTCGTATGTTTTTTTTTATGTATGTTCGGGCATAACTCCGTCATATAAATCTAATTTGAAAAATCCTGTTTTTGTTCGAAAGGGTTTTATTCCGAAATGGTCCAATGGTGTCGAAAAACGAAGACACAAAACCAGAAACACCTACTTCCAAAATTAAAGTTATTTTGCATTTTGGAAGTCGGCACAATTTTTTTTGTAAAAAAAACCCCTGCGGTACTCTTGGCAACATTGTTCTTTCTGCATATAAATGATGTTCCAAAACCCGGTACCTTTGAGTATGCAGACACCAGCACTTGCTGACAGATGCTTGTCCAACACACGAACTAGTTGGCCACAGATCTAGTCTCTCTGAGAGGCTATGTTTGAGCGTTTGAGCTTGCCCTTGTAGGCTGTCTCTGAATATGGTAATGCCTATTTGGTCTGGTTCAATGCTGCTAAAACCCAGAAGTGCTTTTTTTCGCTAAAAGAAGCCAATACCACTCGTCTCCGTCTTCTCATTCATCTGCTTGATGCGCTTAATTCTATTGAGAAAAGAGCCAAGAGGATCTTGATCAATGACGCACTCGTCGATTCGAAGCTTCAAAGTCTTGCGCATCGACGCCGAGTTGCTAGCCGTTTAGTTTTCTATCGAATACACTTCGGTGAGTGTGAGTAGGAATTGCATAGTTCAATTCTGCCAAGCCCATTCCAGCATCGAAGCACCAGACGCACGGTGATGCGCCACCGGTACACGGTGGACATCCCACCCATATGCACGAATCGTTTTGGGAACACATTCATTGTGCGTACAGCTAAGGAGTCGAATTCCCTACCGGAGTCTATGTTTTCTGATAGCTACAACCTCGGAGTCTTTAAGACAAGAGTGAATAGCTTACTTCTAGGCAATTGTGCAAACGTCGACCACATTAGCACTTACTATCAGAGCCTTTAGACAAAATACTTTTCTGTAAACAGAACTAGAACAGAACAAAATGTATGGCAACGACGTTTTGCACGAAGCGTTAGACAGAGAACTGTCACGTGACTCACGCCCAGTAATGTCCTTGCCATACATTTTGCACGAAGCGTTAGCGTTAACGTTAAATGAAAAGTATTTTGGCTAAGGGGGCAGGTCAGATAGTGGTCAAACGCGAGCTTATCAATAGTGAAAAAGCTGGATAAGCTTTAACATGTAATCTATTTAAGGTGTTAAAATTTCGAGCTAGCTTCGCTCGCTCTGGCAGTCTGGGATTGTACGAGTAGCTTGTCTTAGTTCTAAAAGTTTTTTTAATAAACCGAAAAAGTATCTACATTTTAACACCTTGAATAGGTATTCAAGGTGTTAACTCAATTTAATGAGAAACCACAACTAAAAAGTGAAAAATAAAAAACTTTTTTTCCAAAAAATAGAACACACTTCCAAAAGAATAAAGAAAAAGTGCAAAATAACTTATTTTCAAAAAACCAAGAAATAAAACCAGAAACACCAATTTTATTGTGCTCTTTTAAATAAAAGAGCTGGATGTCCGGGTAATTTTTCCGGTGCTATTGAGGCACACAACCAAGATTTTACTTGCCGCAGAGAAGAAAACAACCCATTTAGGTTCATCATTCATATAATTTCTGTACCATTCATCAAACCTTTCATCCTAGGTATTTCATTCAGCGACAACTCGGAACTGCTCGGCGTCGCTCAGAGCGACAACATGGTGTTCGTGTATCGCGTGGGGGCAGATTGGAGTGGTAAGAAGGTCATCTGCAACAAGTTCCCACTGACTGGCGCTCCCATGTCGCTTCTACCTGCAGACAATGGATTTTATACTGGAACTAGTGATGGGAAAATAAGGTGAGGAATTTTTTATGTTATAAAACTGGACTATCATCATCAGTATAAGGTATGTAACAGTCGACTGCTAGATTCAGACCTATCCATTTTCCAATCGCAAGCTCTTTAATCTTATCCTTGGCTACTCTCGTCCACACTGCAAAGATCGTCGCTCCATAGAGACTCAAATCCTCAAAACAGGCTACCTTCCGTTTTCTATTTTGATCAGAAATTGCTTGAAGGGACACAAAATTGATTTGCAGCTTGTTGCATTTAAGAAGATTAGATGTTACTTTTGCCAGTCTTGTGAATGTTTATTTATTTATTCATATATTTGGAAGAGATGCTATCCCTTTTATTTTTACGGACACGTTTTTTTTTATCATAAAAAAATTTTTTAAGTGTTATTTTTAATTTTTTTTTTATTCTTGATAGACACGCGTTAATCTTTTGACTTTTCAAAAGATAAAGCCACACTAATATTATAAAGGCGACAGTTTGTGACTGTGTGTTTTTATGTTTGTTACTTCTTCACGCTCAAACGGCTGGACCGATTTGGATGAAATTTGGTATGTAGACAGCTTATACCCTGGATTAACACTTAGGCTACATTTTTTTATCACAGTCTACGCGGGTGAAACTGCGGGGCGCAGCTAGTTTCAAATAAACCATCTTAAAGGGAACTGAATGACTCGACACATGCGCCACCATGAGCGAGACATTTGAATGAGCATGACAAACTTTCAACTGCCATGCCCGTTCATGTCAAAAAAGCAGTTACATTAAATGTCCTATGAGTACTCACATTCACAAAATTAGAAATTATACAATATTATTAGCTGTATGTGCTGTGATAATTGCTATTGAGTTTGAGTTTGTGCACTTTGATGACCCGCATTTATCTCCCGTATTTTTAACGTCAATAGATGATGTGGTCCACGAAGGCAATAAGTGTTACCCTTTTTAACACCTTTCGAAGTAATCTTCTCATAACTTATTGCTAGATCTCTGGACTGCAAGAGCAACAAGAGCAGCAGCATGTGGACGGGGGGTGCTTGCTGCGTGTCGCTAGCGCGTGGTGGAGAGGGCACGCTCGCGTCCGGCCATGTGGACGGCACTCTCTACCTGAATGGACGGCTGCTGCTGCGATATGCTCTGCCACCAACTGCACTGGTCTTGCTGCCTCCTTATGTACGTTATTTTTAAAGGTGTCTAAGGTTTATAGATTATTTTGGGTCTAGAATTCTAGCAATAGTAGGTAATGGCACGTGGCGTAATACTTCAACGCTAGATTGAAGTGAGGATGCACTTCGCTTGTTCGTACCGGCGAACGATTAAATTGAAATATTCAATAAAAATGTAATGTATGTGTGCGTTGTGTGTCGGTTGTTAGTCTGTCAATCCCATGATGAGGTCTGTACGGTTTTAAGTCTTAGAGCGTTTGCGCAAATCCGACTAATATCGATCCGACGCAGCCGTTTAAGGTGAAAGTTCCACCCTAGCCCGCGAAATTCAAATGTTCTTACGTTTTTTGCAATTTGCAGATCAGTGTCAGGTTGTATCTTGGTCAAAATTTGATTCGCGGCCGTAGCAAGTATGTATTTATAGAATAATTTTGCGGGCTACCCTGGAGCATCCACCTTAACTTCTACTTTTAGGAGGCATTGAGCATCCGAATTCAGAATATTTTCAATTCGTATAGCGATGTGAAGTGAAATTCTGATTCTGATCGGATGCAGTTCGCAAACGTTCGTACGTTGTTTCACCATCTCCGGATGGGGACTATTCAACAGACAGATATATTTAGTGACACTAAGTTTGTGTCCTGTTGATCTACCAGTTTATTGTACGGGAACTTATTCGGGGTTGATCTGCCCAGTTAATAGTGGGGTCCTGTGATGGGCGCGTGTCGGTGTATGAAGCTCAGCGCGGCGCTCTGCTGCGCAGTTTGGAGCCTCAGCTGCCGCCCGATCGACGAGATCTGATATCAGCAGCTCCTAGCCCTTCTGGCCAGGTATGTCACGCGTTTACCTACTTTTTCTCTAAATGAAAGTCGGTTAAAAAAAGCCATATTCTTGAGGAATGTTATAGGCTATATAATTACCTATTCTACGACCTGTAACTACCGAGCAAAATGAAACAAAGTTAGAAAGAATGCTAAGCGACAACGAAGTAGATAACGGGTGTAAAACCTCATGGATGCGATAGGTGGCGGCGACCTCTCGCGCCCGGCCCTGGTTCAGGCCATGGTACGGAGCGAGAGGGAATGGGAAGCAGTCTCCACCTTCTGCGAAGCAGTAATGCACGCGAAGGCGGAGGCGGGACGCGTGCGGGCAGCTCAACGGAGTGCCTCTTACGGCCCCGGCCGCTACCACCGCAGGAGAGGTACTGGGCGTACTGGGCGTAGGACGTCGCGAGACGATCTCCGGCCACCGTAGACTCGGGCCTGCGGACGGCGAGCAGTGGGTAGCTCGCCGTCTGATCAGCACCAGGCCCGTGAGTCGACGGCGCGTTGTGTACAACGCGCGCCTCAAAGAGATAAGTGTCAGCCACCACTGACGGGGCTCATCGTGGCCGGTGCCTGCATGCCTAGGGGTAGCGGATAAATTCTAAAAATGAGTTACCGCATCCCTCGGCACTCAGGCAGGGAAGGAACAGGGGTGGGTTTTAGTCAGTAAGAGTCTGACACGCCCTCCCGCTCCACCCAGAGCGGGAGAAGTCATTGGATGATTTCCCATCCCCCCAAAAAATAAAATAAAAAAAAACGGGTGTAAAAAGACAGTTTCCGAAGCCGAAAGCCACATATTCTACCCATTATTTGATAATTTTTTTCCACTAGACCATACCTGGCAATCCACAGGTTCTGGAGATATTGAAGGTCAAAGTCGCAGTTTTTTTTTAAACTTTTTTTATGAAAATGAATTCCAAGTGTATTACTAAACTTTTTTCCTAACAAACATTACCTGAATTTTCGATTTTTTTTTTCGAAATTACGCATTTGCAGTTACAAAACCGCAATGAATATCAAATGTGTCTGACAAATACCTACGTGGCTTAGAGCGACGGGGCAGAGTTTGACTCCACTTGCCTGGATTTGCGTTACATTGCGCGCAATAAAAAATAGTTTTTTTATTCATACCTAAAAATAAAAGTCGTTTCCCAGCAAAAATTATTGCGCAAAACTACTTTGTTAGACGTACAGTATGCGTAGTTAACGGCTCTGTGATGTGCCTTTTTACAACCTGATATCGCGCGGACGGATTAAACACGGGACGGGACACGGCTAGTAAACTATTATTTTCATAATAGGGTGTTGATCTCAGTTGAGATAGCACCCCAGAAGAATATATCTTATCTCCTTATTACACGTTGAGTGCGCAGAGATATCAGATTGGAAAATCTGTTACTTGATGGTTCTACTTAAACGTTTTTGTTCATCACTATGATTCTGAAACTTTCAATTTCACACTATGAGAAATGAATATTCAAGTAAATGTTCTAATGTTTTAGACAGTGGCATTCGGAGTGTTCGACGGGTGCCTAGTAGGCGAGGTGAAGGAATCGGGCGGGGTGGAGCTATCAATGTTGAACATTCCCAACTTCTACGCGGCGCGCGCGCTTGCTTGGAGTGGCGATGGTACCAAGCTAGCGCTCGCTTCGCAAACAGGCGCTGTTATACAACTTGAAGCTGTATTGAGGTACGGAAAGGGAAGATGCAAATATAATATTTATGAAAATTTTGTGATTAAAATGTTAAAAAAAATATAAAAGCAGGGCCAGGGCCACTGCAACGTTTTTATTTTAAACTAGCTGACCCGGCGGACTTCATACCTCCTTAATATCAATAAACGAAACCGTTCTCGAAATATCATCAAAAAAGCCGTTCCATACATTTTTTTTTCTCGTAAATTTTCCGATGTTTTAATAATTAATCTGCTATTCGGGGCGGATACAAATCCAGCAAATCAAAGATCATTACAATCGGTCCAGCCGCTCTTGAGTTATAAATTGTGTAACTAACCCGACTTTGCTTTATATATATAGATATAGAATAATTACGAAATAAAGTGCCTTAAACGGAACGTATTTCAGTACACTAATCAGCGTCTAGTGACGTCACTCGTGTTAAGACAACTTTTTGAAGCTATAGTTGAAAGGTTGGTAGGGATAGCGTACCTCGGGATGTGTTGTGGTGTGGTGGGCCTTGAAAGAGAAGGTTTGCCTGGGAAATATGTTGAGTTGATTCGTGCTATGTAGGTACTAGATTGACTGTATATTGTCCGGGCGGCTGCTGGCAACACCGACAAGTTCAGTGTGGCTGTAGGCTTGCATCAAGGTTCGGCTTTAAGTCCTTACCTCTTCCTGTTGATTATGGACGCTCTTTTATTTATTTATATAGATTTTAGTACTGCCACCTCATACAAATTTGACATTAAAAATAAAACAATTATTCCAAAGGTGGTGGTGGCGTTTCAGTGGCACTTTTTCCGGCCTTTTGGCGAACATTGACGTTGAAATTTCCATTTGCTTCTTCTGCCTGACTCCTAGTTTCAGAGCACGGAGTCGAACGTACTGGAGTGTTAATGTTGTCCGTTTTTGGCTCCTTGCTGGGGCATTCAGGACACTTCCACGACGCTTTGTGGTTAGTGTCCAGTAGCTCATATTTCTTGGAAGACACATTTCCACAAATTAGGTTATATTTCGCCTCGCAACTACTGCATCTGTGATGGGGATCGTTGCTGTGAATGCCATGACATCCAGAACATTAACCAATAGATGTCATTGCAGTATGGTTGTTTCGAAAAAAACATGTAAAAAGCAAAAAGTAAAGTCGTAAAGTCTTCGTCAGTGAGATTCAAATACGAGTCCCACTGTGCAGCGCTATCCGGGCCTGCGGACGGCGAGTAATGGGTAGCTCGTCGTCCGATCAGCACCAGGCCCGAGAGTCGACGTCACGTAGTGTTCCACGCGCGCCTCAAAGAGATGTCAGTAATAAAGACGGGGCCAGCCATGGCCGATGCCTGCCCAGGGGTTGAGGATAAATTCGAAACAGAGTTACTTCGCCCCTGGGCACTAAGTGCAGGAAGAAACAGGGGTGGGTTTTAGTCAGTAAGAGTCTGACACGCCCTCCCGCTCCACCCTAGAGCGTTAGAAGTCATTGGATGATTTCCCACCTCACAAAAAAAAAAAGCGGGGCAGCGCTAATTGTTCCGGACACTCCAAAAAGTGATCTTGTTGTTAGTGGGATTCGAACTCAAGACTTGTTGTGCAGCGTTTTTATACTAGCCTCTTACAGCCTGGCCACGGGACATTCGCTGCAGCGAATTATCGCGCGGTGCGACCGGCGAAGCGTCTGGCGACTAAACCAAATGAATAGAAATGTACTAATCATGCCACGTTTAGCTGCGAACGTCGGCGGCGCGACCGGCGAAATTTGCCGATCGAATCCCAAGAGCGTCCAGCGGAACGGCGGGCGACAGAAACAAATGTATGGAGCAGTACGGCACATGCCACGGTGTCGCACGGTAGACGCGGCGAATAGCGCAGGAACTAGGCTGATTAAAAAGTTTGAAATAATTTTATTTTGGATTTTCGATGAGTTGATGTCGTATAATTTAGATTACTTATTCAAATAAATAACATAATTATCTAAATATGTGTCCCTAAACCATTAAATATTTTATATACCCCTAAAGCCTAGAAAATAAGTATTAAAGAATCCAACGTCACGTTTGTTACAAATAGGCTATAGTATTTTTACGTAGTTAAAACAGTACTCAGAATGTTTCGTATCCAAAGTAGTAGGCAAAAATGTCAGAAACGGCCGTTTTTGGTCAAAGTCACATATTTTGTAATATTAGTGTCTACTAATATTACTAAATATGTAAAAGTTTGTTACTCAAGCAAAAACTACTGAACGGATTTTGATGAAACTACAGTAATATTGCTTATACATCAGAATAACACGTAGTCTATTTTATAATGGGGAATGTACTAATACCACGCGGCCAAAGCCGCTGGCAGAAGCAAGTTTTATATAAAAATATTAGCTTTCTGAACTCCAACTATAACTGTGCCAAATTTCATACTTCTCTGTCCCGGTGATTTTCGTAAGAAGGGGTCAAAAGTTTCTACCGTTTTAATGAGGCGGTGCCTGAAGTAGCTGGTGCTGGTAGCTAGCGGTACGGTAGTGGTGTTGACGTTCGTCGGCAAGTGAATTGACTGAGCCAGTTTACGCAGTGTTTATAATAAAGAGTATTCTATCAATCGTTTCTGTCTCAGACACCGTCTCCCCTGGGTCCAGGCCATGGTACGGAGTGAGAGGGAATGGGAAGCAGTCGCCTCCTTCTGTGAAGCAGTAATGCTCGTGAAGGAGTAGGCCGAATAGAGACTCAACAGAGTCACCCTCACGCCCCCAGCAGCAGCCGCCGCAGGAGACGCCCTGGGCGTCGGGGGTCGCGAGACGATCTCCGGCCACCGTAGGCGCGGGTCTGCGGACGGCGAGTAGTGGGTAGCTCGTCGTCCGATCAGGACCAGGCCTGAGAGTCCACGGCGCGTTAGTGTTCCACGCGCGCCTTAAAAAAATGTCAACAATACCTGACAGGGCCCGTCATGGCCGATGCCTGCGCAGGGATCGCGGATAAATTTGAAACATAGTTACTGCGCCCCTGGGCACTCAGGCCACTGAAAGGGGACTGAACAGGGGTTTCAGTCAGTAAAAGTCTGACACGCCCTCCCGCTCCACTTAGAGCGGGAGAAGTCATTGGATGATTTCCCACCACCACAAAAAAAAGGTACGTGATAGATTTACAGCTACAGGATATAACAGAAATGCGTCGTCATATTTTAAATACTGTTTCTGACCATAGAAATGGACTTCAAGAATGTCAATCAATTCTGAAAAAAATATTGGACCTCCCATACTAATTTTGATCGAGTTGATGATATTTTGTAAGAAAAGGCACAGGCAACTAAAATAACACGAGTAGGTTTTAGTCAGAGTCTGACACGCCCTCCCGCTCCACCCAGAGCGGGATAAGTTATTTGATAATTTTACCACCCTCCAAAAAAAAAAAAAGGGTCGCGGGTGTGTTTAAAAGAGTCACCACGGCCCCTGGCACAGGCAACTAAATGAACGCGGGTGGGTTTTAGTCAGTTAGAGTCTGACACGCCCTCCCGCTCCAGCCAGAGTGGGAGAGTTATGTGATGATATCCC
Organism: Polia nebulosa; assembly: GCA_951329385.1. Classification (NCBI taxonomy): domain Eukaryota; kingdom Metazoa; phylum Arthropoda; class Insecta; order Lepidoptera; family Noctuidae; genus Polia; species Polia nebulosa. The sequence continues at coordinate 18,267,215 of OX589599.1, read as the reverse complement.
ACACTATAAAATAAAAACCGGCCAAGTGCGTGTCGGACTTCGCACATTTAGGGTTCCGTACAAAATGTATTTTTAACTATTTGTATGGCTTTGGGTCAACAAGATGCTTATACTGTGAAAATTTGAAGAATGTAGCTTCAACCTTTTGCCTGTAAAATCTGTGTGACAGACGACCTTTTTCAATTTTTCATTGGGAATTTACAACTTCCTTGAAGAAAGTTGCCCATTTCTATAGGCAGAAGCTGCATTTAGAATATGACCACGTATTTCAGTTACAACCTGTATAAGTAGGTTTTCTTTCGGCTTTTCATAGACGTTGGGTGTGGCGCGACACAGTGGAGGTGCAGCACGTGAGCGCTCGGCAGCTGGTGTTGTCTCGCCTCGCCAACGACGCGCTGCCTCTCACCGTCACCACCAAGCAGGCGCCCGATATATTCAACGTGAGGTTCATTGGTCAGTAACTTAGTACCTTTTAACTTAAAAATGTGATCGTATGTAGCCTACTTGACCAACTGTTGAATAGTGATGTTTCACTAGGGTATAAAAATAATAATTCTATTTCGTCCGAAAGTTAGATTATCAAAAAATATTGGACACGTGTTTTACTTTACCAAACCAATAAAAATGACAAAGATAAAACGCATCAACGTTCAGGAGTGGGGCTTGTTAAGTCAATTCGTGGTAAAAAGTGTAGCACGGCGTGACGTCACGTGAAATTTCAACGCACTGTATCGCCCTAATTTTTTGTTCACGTGACAAAAAAGAAAAATACGTGTTCAATAATTTTTGTATTTTGTAGGTTAAATAAAAGCACTATTATGTAACAGAGAAAGAACGAGTGTTGATCGTTCGTCAGTACCCCGCTAACTTAATTACTCTATCATGGTGATTGCCTTGAACATTATGAGCAGTGTCTAGTATTATTTACGTATATTAATACGTCTAGGAAAAATCTAAACATGTCATATTGTATCTACTATGCAGGACTTTATTTAGCGAAGATTGTAGTGCTTTATGTACCGAGCCGTAATCGTAAAGTCGTTTATGGGATTCTTGTTGCAAATAAATTTCCGCTTCGTTGTTTTCAGGTAACGACTGGTATGCGGTATGCCGTACTAGCTCCACGTTAATATTATGTGACATCGCTAGAGGCTTGACCAGCGAGGTAATCATTTTTTTTATACATTGCTCCACACTAGAAGTACTCCTGTATCGTAGGTGCGTTCACAAACATGAAAATCTCTCATACACTACATCCAGACCCGGAATAATCTGTAAGCCATACAAATATTTGCTCCGCGTGGGAATCAAACCCGCGGCACGCAGCGTAGCAACTGAACGCTCAACCACTGCCCCAACTGTATCGTAAATTGATGGCAATGGTCGTTTAGCTTCATTTCATACTTTCAAGCAGAAGGCAAGCCATGCTAACCTGTGTGGAAAGGAACTTGTGTTTGAAATCCTGACTTCTAAATTAAGTTAGTTTGGTTTTTAGATCCCCTGGTCGGGTGGTGGTGAACGAGTGTATGCAGCTGTGGGGGGTGCTTGCCTATTGCATCGAGCCGGTGAACTGAGTGTTGTCGAGTATGGACTCGACAAAGTACTTCACACTGTGAGTTTGCTGATACTTTCTATTGTTTATTAGTAGAAATAGTAAATAACAAAAAAAATATAGGTACATAGAGATATAAAGAAAGAGTATATACGAGTATAAATAAATAGTAAATAAAAAACGAAACCAGCCTTTTTTTTTGTGGGGTGGGATATCATCCAATGACATCTCCCGCTCTAGGGTGGAGCGAGAGGGCGCGTCAGACTCCTACTGACTAAAACCCACCCCTGTTCCTTCCCTGCCCTGAATGCCTAGGGGTGCGGTAACTGTTTCGAATTTATCCACAACCCCTGGGCAGGCATCGGCCATGACGGACCCCGTCATATTTTGCTGACAACCTGGAAGAAGTCATCATAATTTATGACGTTACGCGTTTTCTCGTAAATTTTACACTGAAACATCTACTGAAGCAAAAAAAGAAGAAAAAGTATGGTTACGAAGTGCAGAAGCAAAGGCACTGAAGTTTATTTAACATATTCATACTTATAAGTCTTATTTATAAAACTCGCTAACCAGATGCTTAGTTTAGCTACTGATTAGTGGATTTTAAATTGAAGATAGCATACGTCTTACCCATCAAATTCAGCTGTCCATGGGACAAAATCTCCTTCAAATGATTAGTCGTCAGTATTTTATTACCCACATGTATCCTTCTTCCGGGTAGAAAATGTTGAATAAAGAACTTGTTAATCAGTGTTTTTAAACTAATCACTAGGTTATTTTCTTAAGGTTTCGTACCCGAAGTGTTCAAACGGAGCTCTATTGCTGTCACTGTGTCCGTCTGTCCGTCGTCTGTCACATAAGTTTTACAGCCAAATGGTTGGAGCTAAAGTCTTCAAATTTGTACAGTAAAAGCATCTAGTTGACCCAAAGCCATTAAAATAGTCAGAAATACACTTGGTACGGAACCCTAAATGTGCAAAGTCTGAAACTCAATAGGGAATATGCATGAAATAAATATTTGTTATCTAACCGGTTCATCGATGAATATACTAAAATAGAATACGAACAGTGAAAGCAGAATCAAAATTGATTGAAAATTAAACGAGATATAACAATTTTAAACAAATATATCTGTTTCTCTCTCGAAAACGCTGTTCTCTATGGCAGTTGTATGGGCGGCATGTCCTTTGACGTCAAAAAACACGTTGGGCTTCTCTTTCTAATTATCAACTTTAAATCTTTATAACTTCGTCGCTTTTTTTTTTTTTTGGTGGGGTGGGAAATCATCCAATGACTTCTCCCGCTCTGGGTGGAGCGGGAGGGCGTGTCAGACTGTTACTGCCTAAAACCCACCCCTGTTCCTTCCCTGCCTGAGTGCCCAGGGGTGCGGTAACTCATTTTCAGAATTTATCCGCTACCCCTAGGCATGCAGGCACCGCCCCCGATGGGCCCCGTCAGTGGTAGCTGACAACATTTCTTTGAGGCGCGCGTGGAACACTACGCGCCGTCGAATTCCTTCATTTTTGTTCATTATAGTTAATAAGTCTTAAAAAAATATCATACATATTCCCTATTGGACGGGTTTTTATAAAAAAGGCCCTATCTCAGGTGAGGACTGAGCGTGTGAATCCGCACGTGCTCAGCGTGCGTATAAACGAGGGCGCCACCGGCGGCGCGGAGAGCGGCGACCGCAAGCATCTCGCCTACCTACTGGATAGGCAGACTATTGCTGTCGTGGATCTTACTACTGGTGACTCAACTTCATTGTCCTTTATACATATATCGTATTTGTTTAATTAGAAGCCACGTGTCAATTTGTTACATAATATGTTACATTTAAATATCTAATTACTTTTTTGGTCTTTACAACCTTGGTCGGCTGAGAAGTGAATTTACCATTAATTCTAGCTCCTTACTATGTAGGCGTTCTGGAGGAAGTCAACAATTAAAACACATTCATTTATTTAGGGTTCCGTATCCGAGGGGTCCAAACGGAGCCCTATGGCTGTCACTCACGTGTCCATCTGTCTGTCGGTCCGTCGTCTGTCACACAGGTTTTACAGCCAAATGGTTGGAGCTACAGTCTTCAAATTTTCACAGTATAAGCATCTTGTTGACCCAAAGCCATGCAAATAGTCGAAAATAGATTTGGTACGGAACCCTAAATATGCGAAGTCTTTTAAAGAAGAAAGATAAGATTTTTATTGCACTAAGAGCCGAATTGCTTGCTCTGCTAATTACATTGAAAAAGTAATGAAGCGGCATTTTATTACTGCACCTATAACTGACTACGATTAAAAAAACTTTGTAAAAAAAGTTTGGTAATTAAATTTAACCCACTTCCTGCTTCCCGGTTTCTAATTGAGATGAAATTTTACATACATGTTTAGTTTGGATGAAAATGCATGATTAGCTAAGTGACGTCATTGTAAATCTAATATGGCGGTCTCCCAAAGATGGTGGACTAGTTATTTTTTATGCATTCCCGTGATGGGTATCAAATGACAAGGGTTTGCTGAGAAGGATACGAAAGAGCGTGTTTTCTAGTTTTTTTAAAACTATGATACTTTATTTCCGATAAAATGCAAATTACCCTCTTTCATCATCAGCCTGTCGCGGCTGCTAGGGTACAGGCCTCCTCTCTGTGAGAGGGCAGAGGGTGTGGGCCGTAATCCATCACGCGGGCCCAATGCGAATTGGTGGATATCACCATGTCATGATTTTTTGGTTCTTAGACAAGCAAGTGGTGATGAAATAAATTACACGAAGTAAAGCGCCTGCCTGGGTTTGAACTCACGACCTACAACTTGTAAGTCGCGTCCGTTACCACTTGGCCACAACTGCTCTTAACAATTTTATTCCCTGCATTTACATAATTATTTTCGATCTTCTTTATTTTGTTTGCTTAGTGTCATTCAGACGTATGGTCTCCATCCTATATCCGTTATACTAGATCGGTTTGGTACGCAGGTATACAGTTGGGTCAATGGTGGCACGAGGCTCGAGTCGACTGGCTTGAGCTGAACGAAAGTGGACAGTTACTACTATTGAGAGACACGAGACGAAGACTAGCCTTACTGCGCCTCAATAATGGCGACAAGGAAATCATAGCGAGCGGAGTTTCGTTCGTGCAGTGGATTGAGTACAGTGACGCAGTTGTCGCTCAGACGCCAACTCATTTACTTGTGTGGTAAGTTAACTGTTTTATTCGCTCTTTTATAACTGACATTGCAAAGGAACATAGGATGAGTAGTAGTCAAGTATCGGTTCTTAAATTCTTCGACTTTTGTTTAATTAAAACCATATTTAAATATTGTAGCGCATGACTAGATCTCATAGTGATGTTTTTGTTACTACTTTATGTCAGTTATACTAGGTGGGCTATGTGGAATTGTGGTCTTTTGACTTATATTATGATGAATTAATGAACACCTAGTTTTGCCGCTATTTGATATAAGCAATTCAGTATTTGAGTGGAAAAAACAGTATTTACTTGTATACGCAGGTACAGTGCGTGGGACCCCGGTAGTGTTGAGATGGTAGAGTGCGGAGGCGCGGTCGCCGTCGAAGTGATCTCGAGACGTGTCGTGTTAGATGGAGGACTACTACCCTACCTACAGCTGGATGAACATCGACTCGCTTTCAGTATGTATGGTTGTCGTGTATTGTTAGGTACAGTGCATAGGACCCCGGCAGTATATGGATAGAAAAATTCGCCTCGAAGTGATCTCGAGACGCGTCGTGTTAGAACGAGGACTGCTGCACTGTCTATAGTTGATGAAGGTCTACTGGCTTTCAGTATATATGGTTATCGTGTCGTGACTTGGACCTCGAATTAGCTAGGGTGAAACCTTGAATGACTTTTAGTGCTTCAAACAGAGACGGGAATTATAAATCACATTGTGTTTCCTATTTGCTTTCAAGATTTCTATTTATGCTTAAGGGTTCTCAGAAGTTATACAAGATATTTAATCAAATAAACGCAGTGCTAATAGTCCATTTCGTAGCAAAAGATAAATCTAATCACGGCTCCCGATCGCGAGGACCCGGCGCGTAGCTGATCTGTATCTGCTACGACGATCGTAGCGCGTAGCAAAACCGCTACCTACACCGTAGCCAATTCGTAGTCAATTTGTTTAAAAGATAATTTATTTCAATGCTTAGTCATTGTCTAAAAATCGAATTTTTCTATGAAAAAACATCGATCACCAACATTTTAAAATTTCTTTATGTGTTACATGAAACTTATTTAAAAAAACACATCAAATAAAAAAAAACAATGTTTATAAGTTCTTTAGTGTTAAGTTCATTCCTCAGATAATGCGCTTCGGAGTGGCGATCTGGCCGGTTGTGCGCGTTATTTGGACGGTGTTGGCAACAACGCTGATGTGGCTCCGCTGTGGAGACAGCTAGCTGAACGAGCACTCGCCGATGATGATGTTCAGGTAAAATATTTATTATATGATTATTCTTAAGTTTCGTAAGTCTGTAAGTGAAGTATGCATTATGTATGAGAAACAAAATGATTTTTTAATGTTATTTCGTGGCAAATAAACAGGCATGCCATCTGATGGTAAGTAGCCACCGACGCCTGTGGACATCTGCAATCTCAGAGGCACCGCAGTGCGACAAAGTTTTATATTGCTTCCATCATATTTGATTTTTTTATCAAATTAATTCAATATCTGTTTGTGTATTTTCTTTATTTGTTAGTTGGCTGCCAAATGCTACCGGGAGGTTGATGACGTAGCTCGCACTTTCTATTTAGAGAAGACCGTTGAAATGGCCGCCGCTGAGGGTGACGGCGACGTCTCAGTTGGTAAGTAACTATAGAACTAATAATAGACTACCATATAAAAATTTGGCCAATTGCGAGTAGGACTCGCGCGCAAAGGGTTTCGAACGAAAAATATATGTTTTTAACGGTTTTCAGACTACCTATAATCCTGTAATCTATAAATAAAGAACTGTAACCTGTATTAAAAGAAAAGCCTCAGTAGTTTCGGTTTTGGTGTACAAAAAAGTTTTATTCTATTCTATTCTAAATAAATATTGTTTCCAGGATTAAACAATGCCATAGTACGAGCCCGACTAGCAATATTCGAGGGAGACTTATCCGCGGCTGAAGAGTGCTACGTACGCCGCGCGGGTCGGCCTGACCTTGCAGTAGATATGTACAAGCAGTTCAACAAGTGGACCGACGCCATCGTCTTAGCTGAGAGAACTGATAGAGCTTCTGTGACTACCCTGAAACAGCAGCACATGGACTATTTGACTTCTACCGGTGAGTTCCAGAGATCGGTTAAAAATGATTTTGTATGAAGTAGATTTGCGTCGATAATGACAACGTTGCGGATCGACCTGACGGTCTCTAGTATGCCAGACTATATCTGTGCCGAGAAAGTGTCTTCTGTTTGTGACTGACAGTCGACCAAACCATTTTTTCCCGGGATCTCGTAACTTGGACGCCCCTGTCATTTTCCTTATTAAGGTTTATAATTAACTAGCTATGTCCCACGGTTTCACTCACGTATAATATTTATTTTTTTTCAGTTTCTCTTCATAAGAACCTTCCTGAGAATTCAACGAATAGTTAAAAAAAAAACTCATAATAATTGATACAGCCGTTTTCGAGTTTTACGCTTAGCAACACATTTAGTCATTCATTTACATTTACGCAGACAAGTAATGCAGAAAATTCGGTATAAGATCATATTTTGTTCCACTTCAAGGTCGCCTAGGCGAAGCTGGTGCAGTCCTAGCGTCATCGGGAGACGTGGAAGGAGCAGTAAAGTTGTGGCTTCGAGGAGGACGGTCTAAACGAGCGGCGGCGCTGTTGCTGCAACACCCTCAGTTGTTGAGGGATACTGACTTAGTGGATTCAGTTCATACTCAACTCATACAGGTATTCCTGAAAACGTTGCTTTGTCATTGTTAATACTTGGTTTTTAATTTGTATGAACAAATTGCAGGAGGTACGTGTCATAAATGCTTTAGCAGTTTGAGATATGATTCCGTGAGAACAACGTTACCATGTCTCTGGAGAATAACTTACAGTGTGCAAGGGCGAGGTAGCAATACACTCTGTGGAGAACACATTTCTATTAAGTCATGCCGCCGTAATGTGTGTGTAGCTGTTTAATATTCTGATATGTTATGTCCCTGAAGTGCATACCCACAAACTATGAACAGATTTTAACATTTTCCGGTTCGGGTTTCCAGGAAGAATGGTGGGAGACAGCGGGAGAGATATCGGAGCGTAAAGGTGATACTCGTGCGGCAGTGGAGTACTACGCCAAAGGAAACAACTATGCGAGAGCTGTTCAGTTGGCTAGAGAGGTAAATACGTATACTGTTTATATTTTTGATAGATTCCAAATACTGTATTTTGAAATGGAAATAGTGTATTTTGTTCACTCGTTATAAGTTCCATGCTCTGCTTCTTTTCTTAAGTCATGTTTGTTATTTTATTTAAGCCGCCAGTAATTTGTTGGTAGTTGGTTCATGGTTGTCCATAATGAAACGGGGCTTAAACTTGTCGCTTGCTTGTCTTATCTTTTACTGTCACATTGGGCCTATAGCCGACCTTCTGAAGCTCATCATATCTGTAGTTAAAAAAGGCACACTGTCCCAATATCCACAGTTATTTTTATTTTATACTTGATAATTCCTGCAGGCATGTCCCGGCGAAGTAACTCGTCTAGAAGGCATGTGGGGCGCGTACCTAGTGGCGTCCCGCCAGGCCGGCGCGGCGGTCCCGCACCTCATCGAGGCGGGCCGCGCAAGGGACGCTCTCGACGCGGCCCTGGCTGCACATCACTATAGGAAGGCGCTGCAGATACTGCAGGTAAGTGAGAACTACTAAAGCATATCATCATATCAGTCAAAAAAGGCCCTTAAACGTCGGCACATTGTGAGTTTATGTGTCGTTTCCTGTGTCCTTCACCAGATTACCAGTCCACCTTACAGGAGGCCTTGTAAATACTGTGTCTTTCACTGTGCTGAGCATTTGAAAGAAAAACCTAGCCGACTGGTTGCAAGCGCTACTGATGAGCACTGTGTACCTACTGTAGTTTTTTTTTTAGTTTAGAATTTTTTCAGTATCAGCCCATAGTCGAGATTTTCTTCCGGCTGATAAACTATTACGTGAAATTTCAATTTAACTGGCGAGATATGGGTGTGCTGTTTGTGCAGTTCTGTATAATTCATTGGAAAAACCACTGAAACGGCTGTTACATAATTAATTGCTTTCATTGCTTCGTAATAATAGGTAAAAATTCCGCCAAAATGTGTTACGACGCGTGACGATCGGCTACGCCGTAGCAATATGGTAACACTACTTTAATGTTCAGTCATCTTTTTTGTTTTTTTGGGTGTGCAAAATCATTTAATGACTAATCATATAATAACCTTCTATTTTACTGAAATGAGATTTCAGTAAAACGTAAACGCTCAAAGATAACGTTCTGACGCAACAACGCCGTGATACGTTAATCAACTTCAAAGATACATTTTAAAATACAATCGTTTTTTTTCTTTTTTTTCAGGCTATTGAGGACAAGGACTCCATCCGGGAACAGTGTGAAAGACTGGGTGATCATTTCATATCGACTCGTGTGAGTGCCAAAGAACTTTTAATACAATATTACTAAAAATACACTCAAAAGCTATAAGACGAGTATATTGACTATATTCATACACTCATGAAGATGTGTATGCATCGTTCTAGAATTTATTGCTTCGTTGTAGTCAGGTCGTAATTGTACCGCGAAATGGGCTGTTTCAAAAATATAATTCTGTTTTACTAGGAATGGGCGACAGCAGAACGCGTCCTAACATCATGCGGTATGGCTGAGCGTTGCGTTCGGGCATACAACTCAGTAGGACGTGTCGCCGACGGTCTTCAACTAGCTGCCGCACATCTCACTGAAGAAGAAACTAGAGACATATACTTGCCACTAGCGCAACAACTGAGACTAGATGGACAGCTCAGGAAAGCAGAACAGATTTATATTGGCCTTGGAGAGCCAGATGAAGCTATTTCTATGTATAAGGTGACTTTTTCATCTAGATTTTTTTTACTACACCGCACCAAGAAACAGACTAGAGACACACCACTCTCGTAACAACTGAGGCATGTGTCATTCTAATGTACAGGAAGCGTCTCAATACGTGTAGATGCTACGCCTTGTGGCGGCGCACTGTCGTAGCTCTCTGCTGGAAGCTACGCGCCGCCACGTAGCACAAGTGCTACACACTTCAGAAACTATTACAAACTACGCGCCGCCTCGTAGCGCAGGCGCTACACGCTTCAGAGAACTATAACAAACATGAGTCATTCTAATGTACAGGAAGCGTCTCAATACGAGTCGATGCTACGCCTCGTAGCGGCGCACCGTAGCTCTCTGCTGGAAGCTACGCGCCGCCACGTAGCACAAGTGCTACACACTTCAGAAACTATTACAAACTACGCGCCGCCTCGTAGCGCAGGCGCTACACGCTTCAGAGAACTATAACAAACATGAGTCATTCTAATGTACAGGAAGCGTCTCAATACGAGTCGATGCTACGCCTCGTAGCGGCGCACCGTAGCTCTCTGCTGGAAGCTACGCGCCGCCACGTAGCACAAGTGCTACACACTTCAGAAACTATTACAAACTACGCGCCGCCTCGTAGCGCAGGCGCTACACGCTTCAGAGAACTATAACAAACATGAGTCATTCTAATGTACAGGAAGCGTCTCAATACGAGTCGATGCTACGCCTCGTAGCGGCGCACCGTAGCTCTCTGCTGGAAGCTACGCGCCGCCACGTAGCACAAGTGCTACACACTTCAGAAACTATTACAAACTACGCGCCGCCTCGTAGCGCAGGCGCTACACGCTTCAGAGAACTATAACAAACATGAGTCATTCTAATGTACAGGAAGCGTCTCAATACGAGTCGATGCTACGCCCCGTAGCGGCGCACTGTCGTAGCTCTCTGCTGGAAGCTACGCGCCGCCACGTAGCACAAGTGCTACACACTTCAGAAACTATTACAAACTACGCGCCGCCTCGTAGCGCAGGCGCTACACGCTTCAGAGAACTATAACAAACATGATTCATTCTAATGTACAGGAAGCGTCTCAATACGAGTCGATGCTACGCCTCGTAGCGGCGCACCGTAGCTCTCTGCTGGAAGCTACGCGCCGCCACGTAGCACAAGTGCTACACACTTCAGAAACTATTACAAACTACGCGCCGCCTCGTAGCGCAGGCGCTACACGCTTCAGAGAACTATAACAAACATGAGTCATTCTAATGTACAGGAAGCGTCTCAATACGAGTCGATGCTACGCCTCGTAGCGGCGCACCGTAGCTCTCTGCTGGAAGCTACGCGCCGCCACGTAGCACAAGTGCTACACACTTCAGAAACTATTACAAACTACGCGCCGCCTCGTAGCGCAGGCGCTACACGCTTCAGAGAACTATAACAAACATGAGTCATTCTAATGTACAGGAAGCGTCTCAATACGAGTCGATGCTACGCCTCGTAGCGGCGCACCGTAGCTCTCTGCTGGAAGCTACGCGCCACCACGTAGCACAAGTGCTACACACTTCAGAAACTATTACAAACTACGCGCCGCCTCGTAGCGCAGGCGCTACACGCTTCAGAGAACTATAACAAACATGAGTCATTCTAATGTACAGGAAGCGTCTCAATACGAGTCGATGCTACGCCCCGTAGCGGCGCACTGTCGTAGCTCTCTGCTGGAAGCTACGCGCCGCCACGTAGCACAAGTGCTACACACTTCAGAAACTATTACAAACTACGCGACGCCTCGTAGCGCAGGCGCTACACGCTTCAGAGAACTATAACAAACATGAGTCATTCTAATGTACAGGAAGCGTCTCAATACGAGTCGATGCTACGCCCCGTAGCGGCGCACTGTCGTAGCTCTCTGCTGGAAGCTACGCGCCGCCACGTAGCACAAGTGCTACACACTTCAGAAACTATTACAAACTACGCGCCGCCTCGTAGCGCAGGCGCTACACGCTTCAGAGAACTATAACAAACATGATTCATTCTAATGTACAGGAAGCGTCTCAATACGAGTCGATGCTACGCCTCGTAGCGGCGCACCGTAGCTCTCTGCTGGAAGCTACGCGCCGCCACGTAGCACAAGTGCTACACACTTCAGAAACTATTACAAACTACGCGCCGCCTCGTAGCGCAGGCGCTACACGCTTCAGAGAACTATAACAAACATGAGTCATTCTAATGTACAGGAAGCGTCTCAATACGAGTCGATGCTACGCCTCGTAGCGGCGCACCGTAGCTCTCTGCTGGAAGCTACGCGCCGCCACGTAGCACAGGCACTACACGCTTCGGGTGATCTTCGCACTGCTGAGAACTATTACATACAGGCCGGTTAGTATAGTAGTTATATTATTGAATTACTATTTCTTTTCACCACATTGTGGTTAACTTCCAAAAAACCTGTGCTTGGTTCCCAAGTTTTGTGTTACATTGGTATTTACTTACAAACGTTCAAAAAAATATATCATAGCAAGAATATGTTAAGGTTTCGGCTAGGTAAAACATTCAATCGCCGTTCACGAACGCGGCCACAGCGTTCGACCATGATTATGGATCATTGTTTGGCCTTTAGGTACTTTTAATGTCACTATTTGATGGCTTATCTAGCTGTTTTGTGTAGTTGCAGAAACCAAAAAGTTTGATGAATTTTCAGGTGATTGGAAAAGTGCGATTCAGATGTATCGTTCAGCGGGTCAATGGGAGGGCGCAGAGCGAGTTGCCCGTGCGCATGCTCCCAGCGGAGTACAGCAACAAGTATATACTATTAACTAGACTTATATAATATGTACATACCATTTTACAACATAATCTTAGCAATCAAGCTAGCATCGTCAAATGTCTAAAGGCTTAGCAGGAAACATAATCTCTGGATCAGAAAATGACTCATCTATACACATATAACGTCAGAGTTGTGACCTTTTAAGGCGAAAATAAATAAAAACATAATAATAATTAAACACAAAATTATTAGCAGGGACGCGATAAAATGAACATAATCTTCAGTCTGGTGTTAAAATACATGAGTGGGTGTGGAATGGTGGCTTTTGAAGAGTTCATTTATCATGATTCAGGTGGCTCTTCAATGGGCGGGCGCGCTCGGCGGGGCGCCAGCTGCGCGACTGCTGGCTGCCCGCGGCCTCGCGGCTCTAGGGGCGCGCTGGGCGCTACAAGCACAGAGGTGGGTACAATATTACATCACGACTTTATTCCCTGTAGGGGTAGACAGAGGTCTAAAGAGATTATTCAGGCGGCTCTTCAACGGACGAGTGCGCCAGCTGCGCGACTGCTGGCTGCCCGCGGCCTCGCGGCTCTAGGGGCGCGCTGGGCGCTACAAGCACAGAGGTGGGTACAATATTACATCACGACTTTATTCCCTGTAGGGGTAGACAGAGGTCTAAAGAGATTATTCAGGCGGCTCTTCAACGGACGAGTGCGCCAGCTGCGCGACTGCTGGCTGCCCGCGGCCTCGCGGCTCTAGGGGCGCGCTGGGCGCTACAAGCACAGAGGTGGGTACAATATTACATCACGACTTTATTCCCTGTAGGGGTAGACAGAGGTCTAAAGAGATTATTCAGGCGGCTCTTCAACGGACGAGTGCGCCAGCTGCGCGACTGCTGGCTGCCCGCGGCCTCGCGGCTCTAGGGGCGCGCTGGGCGCTACAAGCACAGAGGTGGGTACAATATTACATCACGACTTTATTCCCTGTAGGGGTAGACAGAGGTCTAAAGAGATTATTCAGGCGGCTCTTCAACGGACGAGTGCGCCAGCTGCGCGACTGCTGGCTGCCCGCGGCCTCGCGGCTCTAGGGGCGCGCTGGGCGCTACAAGCACAGAGGTGGGTACAATATTACATCACGACTTTATTCCCTGTAGGGGTAGACAGAGGTCTAAAGAGATTATTCAGGCGGCTCTTCAACGGACGAGTGCGCCAGCTGCGCGACTGCTGGCTGCCCGCGGCCTCGCGGCTCTAGGGGCGCGCTGGGCGCTACAAGCACAGAGGTGGGTACAATATTACATCACGACTTTATTCCCTGTAGGGGTAGACAGAGGTCTAAAGAGATTATTCAGGCGGCTCTTCAACGGACGAGTGCGCCAGCTGCGCGACTGCTGGCTGCCCGCGGCCTCGCGGCTCTAGGGGCGCGCTGGGCGCTACAAGCACAGCGGCAGTTTGGACATTCATAACGACTGTATTCCTTGAAGGGGTAGGCAGAGGTGTACTGATTAGGTCTAAATTACGCTGGTCATCTTGTGTACACACAACATACAGCTCGAATTTGTAGCTATCAACTGGACACTTTAGCTATGCCTAGTCTTAGTCATAAGCTATACTCAGCTGGAAGACAGGCATACCTTCTATGAGAGGGAGTGGATCGTAATCCTTTATGGGGCTCAGTGCATGTTGGTGAATATCTTATTACTATGAATATCTTATACTATGTGTAAAAGTATTTGTTCAATACTTCAATCCAACTTACAAAAATTAATATAATTTATCATTGTCTTACAATTTTTGGTTCGGTTTTTGTGTGATGAAAATGATGAATGATGTTTTTGGTAACTTTTTTAACAGATGGGACATAGCAATGGAGCTCAGTGCTCTCGGGGGCGGCATATCCCGCAGTGAAGTAGCTCGGGCCGAAGCAGCATCCTTAGCAGATGACCGTCCCGACGAAGCGGAGGCTGCGTTCTTACGAGCTGGCGCGCCCGAGCTCGCCGTGCGCATGTGGCTCACACACGGCAAGCACCAGAGGGCACTCGCCTTGGCCGAGCAACACGACCCCGCTATGGTGAGATAATATCGACGATGAAGGTGTAATCACCTTCATCAACTACTACTTGAGTACGCATTGTGAGAGAATTAACAAACGAGAAAAATACGCAAGAAGCGCGTCAGACGTGTGGACGGACACACGCCGGGCGCTCGCGCTGAACCCCTTTGTTGCGTGTGTTAGAATTTTTGTATATGTATGTATACAAATATGTACAAATATGTAACCAGATGTATGTAAATATTTAATGTTCATTATTTGTTTACTGGTTTACTGTTTACTGTGTAGTGAGCATTTTATTTCATCGCCTATCGCTTCATCGCTTCATCATACATATACATCTAGTATATATTGCAAGTAGTATATAGCTTATATATACGGAGTACTATACTACTTCACTGGTGACCCCGACGTGATCCTGTGCTGCGTTGAATCGTGCGAGTGGACTTGCCTACTCGCTACAACTGGTTTACTGTTTATCTGTTTGCTGGTTAACTGTTTGTTGGTTTACAGGTTTACTGTTTACTGGTTTACAGTTTACAGGCTTAAAGTTTACTGTTTACTGGTTTACAGTTTACTGGTTTATTGTTTTTCTGGTTTACTGTTTTACAGTTTGCTGGTTTACTGGTTTAGTTTACTCTAGCATACTGCTTACTAGTGTACTGGTTTACTGTTTACTGATTTACTGTTTACTGGTTTACTGCATACTGGTTAACTGCATGCTGGTTTACTGCATACTGGTTTACTGCATACTGGTTTCCTGCATACTAGTTACTGCAGACTGGTTTACTGCATAGTGGTTTACTGCATACTGGTTTACTGCATACTGGTTTACTGCATACTGGTTTACTGCATATTGGTTTGCTGCATACTGGTTACTGCAGACTGGTTTACTGCATACTGCTTTACTGCATCTGCTTACTGGTGTACTGCTTACTGCTTACCGGTGTACTGGTTTACTGCTTACTGGATTACTGCATACGTTGCTTGCGTGTGTTAGAGTTTTTGTATATGTGTTTGTAAATATTTAATGTTCATTACTTGTTTACTGGTTCTATTTTTTACTGGTTTACTATTTGCTGGTAAACCAGCATACTGTAAACCAGGAATTTGTAAACAGTAAACCGTAAACCAGTAAACCAGCAAACTGTAAACCAGTAAATTGTAAACCAGCAAACTGTAAACCAGCAAACTGTAAACCAGCAAACTGTAAACCAGCAAACTGTAAACCAGCAAACTGTAAACCAGCAAAACTAAACCAGCAAACTGTAAACCAGTAAATTGTAAACCAGCAAACAGTAAACCAGTAAACTGTAAACCTGTAAACTGTAAACCAGCAAACTGTAAACCAGCAAACTGTAAACCAGCAAACTGTAAACCAGCAAACTGTAAACCAGCAAACTGTAATCAAGCAAACTGTAAACCAGCAAACTGTAAACCAGCAAACTGTAAACCAGCAAACTGTAAACCAGCAAACTGTAAACCAGCAAACTGTAAACCAGCATACTGTAAACCAGTAAATTGTAAACCAGCAAACTGTAAACCAGCAAACTGTAAACCAGCAAAACTGTAAACCAGCAAACTGTAAACCAGCAAAACTGTAAACCAGCAAACAGTAAACCAGCAAACAGTAAACCAGTTAACTGTAAACCAGTAAACTGTAAACCGGCATACTGTAAACCAGTAAATTGTAAACCAGCAAACTGTAAACCAGCAAACTGTAAACCAGCAAACTGTAAACCAGCAAACTGTAAACCAGCAAAACTGTAAACCAGCAAACTGTAAACCAGTAAATTGTAAACCAGCAAACAGTAAACAAGCAAACAGTAAACCAGCAAACTGTAAACCAGCAAACTGTAAACCAGCAAACTGTAAACCAGCAAACTGTAAACCAGCAAACTGTAAACCAGCAAACTGTAAACCAGCAAACTGTAAACCAGCAAACTGTAAACCAGCAAAACTGTAAACCAGCAAACTGTAAACCAGTAAATAGTAAACCAGCAAACAGTAAACCAGCAAACAGTAAACCAGCAAACAGTAAACCAGCAAACTGTAAACCAGCAAACTGTAAACCAGCAAACTGTAAACCAGCAAACTGTAAACCAGCAAACTGTAAACCAGCAAACTGTTAACCAGCAAACTGTAAACCAGCAAACTGTAAACCAGCATACAACCAGTTAATTGTAAACCAGCAAACTGTAAACCAGCAAACTGTAAACCAGCAAAACTGTAAACCAGCAAACTGTAAACCAGCAAACTGTAAACCAGCAAAACTGTAAACCAGCAAACTGTAAACCAGTAAATTGTGAACCAGCAAACAGTAAACCAGCAAACAGTAAACCAGCAAACTGTAAACCAGCAAACTGTAAACCAGCAAACTGTTAACCAGCAAACTGTAAACCATCAAACTGTAAACCAGCAAACTGTAAACCAGCAAACTGTAAACCAGTAAATTGTAAACCAGCGAACAGTAAACCAGCAAACAGTAAACTGTAAACCAGCAAACAGTAAACCAGCAAACTGTAAATCAGCAAACTGTAAACCAGCAAAACTGTAAACCAGCAAAACTGTAAACCAGCAAACTGTAAACCAGTAAAATGTAAACCAGCAAACAGTAAACCAGCAAACAGTGAACCAGCAAACAGTGAACTAGCAAACAGTGAACCAGCAAACTGTAAACCAGTAAAAAGTAAACAGTAAACCAGTAAACTGTAAACCAGTAAACTGTAAACCAGTAAACTGTAAACCAGTAAAACAATAAACCAGTAAACCAATAATCAGCAAACAGTAAACCAGCAAACAGTAAACCAGCAAACAACCAGTAAATTGTAAACCAGTAAACCGTAAACTGTAAACCAGCAGTAAACCAGCAAACAGTAAACCAGTAAACCATTAAAACAGTAAACCAGTAAATAGTAAAACGGTAAACCAGTAAACCATTAAAACAGTAAACCAGTAAATTGTAAACCAGCAAACAGTAAACCAGTAAACTGTAAACCTGTAAACTGTAAACCAGCAAACTGTAAACCAGCAAACTGTAAACCAGCAAACTGTAAACCAGCAAACTGTAAACCAGCAAACTGTAAACAAGCAAACTGTAAACAAGCAAACTGTAAACAAACAAACTGTAAACCAGCAAAGTGTAAACCAGCAAACTGTAAACCAGCAAACTGTAAACCAGCAAAACTGTAAACCAGTAAATTGTAAACAAGCAAACTGTAAACAAGCAAACTGTAAACCAGCAAACTGTAAACCAGCAAACTGTAAACCAGCATACTGTAAACCAGTAAATTGTAAACCAGCAAACTGTAAACCAGCAAACTGTAAACCAGCAAACTGTAAACCAGCAAAACTGTAAACCAGTAAATTGTAAACCAGAAATTGTAAACCAGCAAACAGTAAACCAGCAAACATTAAACCAGCAAACAGTAAACCAGTTAACTGTAAACCAGTAAACTGTAAACCGGCATACTGTAAACCAGTAAATTGTAAACCAGCAAACTGTAAACCAGCAAACTGTAAACCAGCAAAACTGTAAACCAGCAAACTTTAAACCAGTAAATTGTAAACCAGCAAACAGTAAACCAGCAAACAGTAAACCAGCAAACATAATATTATACACTATAATACATAATTAATTAATAAATAATATAATATAATAATATAATAATTAATTAATAATTATAATTTATTAATTAATTTATACACTCATAATATTCAAGTATAAACTAATACTCTTGCCTAATCTCTTCAGAGACGCAACCACACACACTTCAAATACTAATTAACCTAATTGGACCAGTCCATTTATATTTAACTTAATAACAATACTAGCACTTCTAAAACCACAACTGGACGTAGCCTCCCAACTCCTCGACAATGACCCACGCCTTCTCAAGTCTCAAGCCCGTCTGTCCTCGACATCGCTTCGCTTCCGCCCTTCCAAATTCCAAATTCCAAGCCTTGCTAGCTCTCCCGCTCCCACGCTTTCGCACCTAATAGCTTTTTATGTTAGTTTTTGTACCAAATCTTAATTGTTTCCCAATCTCTTAGAATTTGTAAAGATATCGTTTCTCAGCGACCCTTCAGACATATGTTTGCAGTAAAACACAATACTTTATTATAGGCATTTTCCAAAACTCTCAAATGTTTTAGTATTTTGCATGAATAGAATATCCTATTTTTTTGCTGTTAATTAGGGTCCCTTAATGTGTTTCCAAAAAGGGTCGACAGCCATTGAAAGAAATGTTGTTTTGTAAGATGCGGAGATCCCTAGATGTTATTTTAAACGAATAGATATTTCATTTTTAATTGGCTCCCTTGTCAATCCTAAAATTCAGATGGAAGTGTGTTTCTATAAAAACTCGGCCATTTGCCCAAGGCGTTAGTTTTGTTTTAATTTTTATGAAATATATTAAATAGGATTAAAGGTGGACGGTCACAATAGCCTAAACCGCATCTAAACTGCTATTTTGCAGCAAACTTGCGCTTCAAAGATAGCTGAGGATGATGGATGCACAGGAACGAGAAACATGGGAGAAAAGAAAGGCGGCCTATGCCCAACAGTGGGTCATTCCGGTCTGTTTTGATGTTTCAGATCTAAAACAGACCGTTTGCATAGTTTAATAATCAGTTATCTATCAGGTGGAGGAGGTCTTAGTGGAAGGAGCAAGGGCAGCTGCTGAACGTGGCGATCTGTCGCAGTTTGAGACGCTCATGATCAGAGCCAACAGGCCTCGGGATGTTGTGCAACACTACAAAGAACTAGGTGAGTCATATTTTGTTGCTGCGCATAAAGCTTTGATTAGCAGCATCGCTCCAACGATAGATTTACTTTTGGTCCCATTGGAAACGTTACCATGTTTGTGTTGGGCCCATCGTGGCCGGTGCCTGCATGCCTAGGGGTAGCGGATAAATTCGTAACAGAGTTACCGCTCCCCTGGGCACTCAGGCAGGGAAGGAATAGGGGTGGGTTTTAGTCAGTAAGAGTAAAACACACACGCCCTCCCGCTCCACCCAGAGCGGGAGAAGTCATTGGATGATTTCCAACCCTACAAAAAAAAAAATAACATGTGTGCAATTCACACGTGGTAGAAGACCTTCAAAAATTTTGGCCAAAACAAAACACAAAATCGAAACACTATAATGCTTCCTATCTCATTTTAAAACACAAAACACTACATAATGCTTTCTATCTCATTCTCTTCTGCCCCCGCGGCCAAATCCGGGTTGTCAAATTTAACCCCGACGACAACCCGGGTTGACAGCCGATTTTTTTTTTTCTCTTTAATATTGTTTTTTTGGCCGACTCACCAGTGAGTCGCAGGGCTTAACAGGTTTAAACACAAAATCAAAACACTGTATATTTCTTCCTATCTCATTTTAAAACACAAAATCAAAACACTGTATATTGTTTCCTATCTCATTTTAAAACACAAAATCAAAACACTGTATATTGCTTCCTATCTCATTTTAAAACACAAAATCAAAACACTGTATATTGCTTCCTATCTCATTTTAAAACACAAAATCAAAACACTGTATATTGTTTCCTATCTCATTTTAAAACACAAAATCAAAACACTGTATATTGCTTCCTATCTCATTTTAAAACACAAAATCAAAACACTGTATATTGCTTCCTATCTCATTTTAAAACACAAAAACAAAACACTGTATAATGCTTCCTATCTCATTTTCTCCCACGATAAATTTTTATAAATTTATGAGTCTGTCTCTTTTTACTGTCGCTTTTTCATTTCATCGACTTTCAAATCACAACGATGCTAAAGAAAAAAAAAAAAAGAACCATGTTTGTGTTGCCAGGCTAATTGTAAATCTGTTGATGTCACAGAGCTATGGGACGAAGCTGGTCGCGTGTCTCGCGAGTACCTGCCCGACAGCGGCGGCGGCGCGGGGGAGGGCGTACCTGGCGAGGTGCCGGCGCTGCTGCAGCGCGCCGCCGAGCACGCCGACGCCGCCGACTGGTGGGACGCCGTGCGCCTGCTCGCCGCCGCCAGCGCTGCGGCCGCGGCTGCTGCGGCGCCGCGGCTGGCGGAGCGTGCGGCGCTGCGGGCCGCGAGGCTGGCGAGGGACCACCTGCACGATGGACGCCGGAAGGCTGCTGCTGATATACTTGCTGAAAGGTAGCTAGCGGCCCCGAAACGTTCAATTGCGTCATGGCCAATAGGTTACTACACCCATTTTTGAAAGTGTCTCAATTAGATTCTATAGTGCTAATAAACCAATAAAAAAAAACAATTTTGTTTTTCAATCAATAAGTGCCATAAAAATGCATTTAAATAATACATTTTCAAATTTCGCGCGTAATTCGACGAAAACGCTGGACGCAGTGGACGCCATTTTGCTCAATGGTCATGTCATGACGTCAGTTGGCTATGTAAATGTATGTCCTGTCAGCCGTCACGCTATCACTAACTCCCTTTTCTTTCATATCACTCCTCACACAATCCATCCATCTTTTCTTTAGCCTCCCTCTCCCTCTCCATCCATCTACATTTATATTCATTACTCTTTTAGTTACATGTGTTTCATCCCTCCTCTTCACATGACCATACCAAGATATTATATTGAATTCAGCAAACTAATGCTGATATTTTTTTAATGACATTGGGGCTGTATTGTATATGTCAGTGTTATGTATTCTATAAATTATTCAGGTTTGCTGCAATCGGTCAGAATGATATCGGTGAACAACTCCGAGCGGCTCTTACTGAAGGCTACACGGCTGATGACGAAGCACAAGGTAAAAAGTTACTTTGGTAGTTTAAGGGCCTACCTCCGTATAAGTGGCGCCCTCATTGAATAAAAAATCGTATCTTAGCATAGAAAATATAGATTAAAGAATCCTAACAAACATTTTGAGTCTTGTTTTAACAACGTAAAAATACCTTATCCTCTTTGTAACAAACGTAACATAGGATTCTTTAATCTTTATTTTCTACGCTTTGCTACGATTTTTTATTCAATGAGGGCGCCACTTGGCGGCTATATACGCCTTAACATGTAAATGTTTGTCCCGAAGGATACTCTCTTATATCAAGTGTTATACAAAGCGTTGGTTATATTATTCATGAGTTGAATCTGAACGTGAATATAATGTATAGCTTCTGCCAGCGGTTTCGCCTGCGTGAAATTAGTACTTGGCCCGTTTTAAACTTTCAACCCCTTTTGCACCCCGTTGAGGTTGAATTTCGGAAAACCCTTTCTTAGTGGATATCAATTCTTCACAAAGAACACACCCTCCAAATTTCATGTCTCCAGGACCAGCGGTCTAAGCTGTGCGTTGATATATCAGTCAGTCAGTCAGTCAGTCACTCAGTCAGGACTTTGAATTTTGTATATACAGATTTAAAAAGTTTTTATTGGTTGCTCACAATGGGCCTCATCAGAAGGCTAACAGTTACCCAAAGGGCAATGGAGAGGGTAATGCTCGGCGTTTCCTTGCGTGATAGAATCAGAAATGATGATATCCGCAAGAGAATTAAGGTTACCGACATAGCCCGAAGAATCGCCAAATTGAAGTGGCAGGGGGCAGGGCATATTGCTCGCAGAACAGATGGTCGATGGGGTCGAAAAGTTCTGGAATGGCGACGCGTACCGGAAGACGCAGCGTTGGAAGGCCTCTCACAAGGTGGACCGATGACCTTGTGAGGGTCGCGGGTAGCCGATGGATACGAGACGCACAGGACCGATCATTGTGGTGACACTTGGGGGAGGCCTATGTCCAGCAGTGGACGTCTTTCGGCTGAAATGATGGTGATGAGATTTAAAAATTAGAGTAACGAGACAATACAGGTATGTACGTTAAGTAAATATGTTTAAAACAGCAGATGTGTTCACAATTCCTTCAAAATATATACTTAATATACCGAATATGAATGAAAGTAGTTGATAACACATGATAAAAATTGAAAATAGTTGTTATAGGAAAAAATAAATAAATATTTTCCCAAAAACAGGTGCATCAACAGAATACGAAGAAGAAGAAGTGGAGGCTCCTCTTGAAGCGGAGGCGGAGGCGGAAGCGGAGGCGGAGGGGCTGGAGCGGCTGGCGCGCGGCGGGCACTGGCAGCGCTGCCTGGCGCACGCGGGCCGCTCGGCGCCGCACTACGCGCTCCGATACGCAGCACATCTGTTTAAAGCGCATCCGGTATACATTTGAATCAATTTTTTTTTTTTTAATCAGTACTATTTTCTACAGTCGCGTTATTTTTAGGGTTCCGTACCTAAAGGGTAAAATGGGACCCTGTTACTAAGACTCCGCTGTTCGTCAATCTGTCTGTCTGTCCGTCTGGTCACCAGGCTGTATCTCATACCCGGGCCTGCGGAGGCTGAGCAGTGGGTAGCTCGCCGTCCAATCAACACCAGGCCCGTGAGTCGACGGCGCGTAGTGTTCCACGCGCTCCTCAAAGAGATGAGTGGCAGCCACCACTGACGGGGTCCATTGTGGCCGATGCCTGCATGCCTAGGGGTACCGGATAAATTCTGAAAATGAGTTACCGCACCCCTGGGCACTCAGGCAGGGAAGGAACAGGAGTGGTTTTACTCAGTAAGAGTCTGACACGCCCTCCCGCTCCACCCGGAGCGGGAGAAGTCATTGGATGATTTCCCATCCCCAAAAAAAAAGGCTGTATCTATAGTATAGTTAGACAGTTGAAATATTCACAGATGATGTATTTTCTGTTGCCACTATAACAACAAATATTAAAAAACAGAATAAAATAAATATTTAAGGGACTCCCTTCTGACAAACGTGATTTTTTTGCCGTTTTTATAGATAATGGTACGGAACCCTTCGTGCGCGAGTCCAACTCGCACTTGGCCGGTTTTTTGTTTATTAGAAATAGTGCAGTGAAGAAGAAAAAAAAATAGTAAATAAATGTGTTTTTTTCATAGTACTAACATATACTTGAATTTAAAATTCGAGATAATTTAAATTCATCGCCACCTACTCAAGTATCGTATTTAGATTTGTATAAAAAAGGCGCTAAAAAGTATAGGTTGCAATCTACGAATAAGTAATAAGCCAGGAAGTCTAATTCAGAACAAATTGCATACAAATAGTGGCCCTACTTCAAACCAAAACGACGTATGATTCAAAATACGAATCACTTCCGAGGTTACAAAAAGACATGCTTGGTGATTGGTTTAAATTAAGAACGAAAGCCCGGATTCCGGGTCGCACGCGTGCTGCAATGTCTGCTATGACAGCTGAGTTATAGCGGCGTGGACGATGTTTATGCAATATGTGGACCGGACTAAGTCAATAATAAAACAATGTTATTATAATAAATAATATAATAATAATAATATATATACAGGGTGTAACGGAAAGGTGTGGTCATATTTTAAGAACTGCATCTGCCGATTGATATGAACAACTTTCTTCAAGAAAACCTGAGGAAATGCTCAAAAATTTTTTTTACCTCCCATACAAATATTGATCAGCTGACGATAACTTTGTATGGGAAGTCCAATTTTTTTTTTGGGATTTTTCTAGTTTTTCTTAGAATAGGTTGCTCATTTCCATGGGCAGAACCGGTTCTTAAAATATGACCACACCTTTCCGTTACATCCTGTATAATCTGTGGCTCGACTGTCAACTGAAGTGACATAAAATTTTCTTTTCCGTGATTTTTTAACCAAATTAAATATTTAACTATTAGAAATGAATGCAAACCAAGAAGAAAATACAAATAGACAATAACAATAAACCAAACCATAATGAAAACAGTAAATAATCTAGTGAATATACGACATAACAATGATATGGCAATAACTAAAACAACAAGTTGACGTCGAAGAAAACGATGTTGACGAGAGCCGCAGCTCGCAGAGCACGCCCACCACCTCCGGCCTCGTCGCTCAGCTCCGCCTCGCCGCCGCCGGAACCCAGCCCCATCGTGAGTGCTGTGACACCGGCCGTGGCAGTTGCGTCGAGCTCCAGCGACGAGTTGTTCTCACCGACGATACCACCACCTGCGCGTCGACGGGGAGGACGCCGGCCGCCGAGCGGCTTAGGACCTCGAGGCCCACCGGCCTCTGATAGGGTCCCACCTCCCGGCGGAAGTGTGCAGCGCATGCGATGGACGCAATCCACCAATGAAAACGTCATGCGTTCATACTATGGGGCTACAGAGGGAGGTAATAACCTGACCGCGTACCGTGTTCGGATGCTCTCTTTGTTTCAGGTGCTTGAGCCAGCCGTCAACGTTTCGGCCCAACGACTGTCGGATCAGGTGCGGGCCATCCAGCGTAATCATTTGTTGGATGATACTGTACTTGATCGCCTCCGAACTGAAATGGGTAGCCATGTCATTGCCCCTCCGTTGCAGGCTGTGGTACCAGTGGTGGTACCATCGTCTAACCATGCTCCCAGTCACGCTGACGAGGAGTGTAGTGACATGGTTACAACCGTAAGTACCCAGTGCAATGACGAATTGAGGAGTGCTTTGGAGTGTGCTATTCGGGAATATCGCAACATGCCACCCGAACTTAGGCCACGCTTGCCTCGTTTGCCCATGCATAATAGGAATAAGGCTGCTCTGGATTCGCAGTTGTCAAATTATTTTGATAACTGCGAAGACCTCACCGACACACACTCGATAATGTACTGCGCGGCTGTAGCGGCATGTCGTGTAGCTCACGTCAAATTCCCTAATGACAGAGCTACACGACCGAAACCAGCCGTGCCAGCTTGGCAGCGCAGGATCGATTGTCGTATTGGTGGGGCTAGAGCACTCATCGGCAAACTTATCTGCTTCAGGGAGGGCAACACTCGTCCAAGAGTGATGCGCTTTGTGAGACAGGCGTTTTCAGGAACTGATGTCAGCTCCCAAGACTATATGTCCCGTGTCACAGAGCGCATCGACTTCCTGAAGTAGAAGGTGTATGCATGGGCAAACCTTATCCGCAGGTATAAGCGTAGGGTGGAGCGATACACCCAGAATCGCACATTCCAGAGTAATGAAAGGTGGGTATATAGGACTTGGGAGTGACCGGAACAAGGTGTGACTGACACGCGTCTGCCAGATGATGACGCCATGAGTTCATTTTGGCGCAACATCTGGTCGGTGCCTGTCAGTCACACCGAAGGTGGCTGGACTCGGGAGATCGAGCGAGAGTGCGATCCAATAACAGAAATGGGGGCAATCACTATCAGCCCCCAAGATGTGGCCCGTGCAGTCCGTCCGTTGCCTAATTGGAAATCTCCAGGGCCGGACGGGCTGCACAATTTTTGGATAAAGTGGCTGCAAAGGTCGCACGCTTGCTTGGCATCTCAATACCAGGCAGCCTTGGTATCTGGTTCGCTATCCGAGTTTCTTACAATAGGAATAACCCACCTGCTCCATAAAACAGGTAGTACGGCAGAACCTAAAAATTATAGACCGATCACGTGCTTACCAACGGTCTACAAGGTACATCCATTTTGAGAGCTAAGATTAACACACATGTAAATAGTAACTGTATCATGTCTGCCTCTCAAAATGGATGTAGGAATGGGTCCCGCGGTACTAAGGAGCTGCTCCTCATCGATATGGCCATTAGCCAACAGGTTCGGCGTTCCCGAAAGGATCTGTCGACATGTTGGATAGACTATAAGAAGGCCTATGATTCAGTTCCTCATACATGGCTCATGAGGGTGTTAGAATTGTATAAAGTTGATGCAACGCTACGCACCTTCTTGATGTCGTGTATGGGGCAATGGAGGACGGTCCTTCACTATCCAGGATGTCGAAATATCCAGAGGAATAGCGAACCGGTAAGGATCGAGCGGGGTATATTCCAGGGTGACAGTTTGAGTCCGCTTTGGTTTTGCCTAGCCTTGAATCCTCTAAGCACACTGCTGGAGAATTCAGGACTAGGTTATCGGTTGAAGAGAGGTAGTCAGGTTATAACTCACCTCCTTTACATGGATGACTTGAAACTTTTTGCCCCCAACAATCTGCAACTGATGGAGCTACTGAAGGTAACTGAAACCTTCAGTAGTGCCATCAGGATGGAGTTTGGTGTGGACAAATGTGCAGTCATGCATGTAAAGCGAGGGAAGATTGTGGAATCTGTGGGAACTCAACTCTCGGATTCCATAAGCCTGAGATCCCTCTCTCCAACCGAAACCTATAAGTATTTGGGTATGTCGGAAGCGTTAGGTATCAATGTTACTGACATGTAGCAATCGTTGAGGGAGCGCTTCTTTGGCCGCCTGAAGAAGGTATTTAATAGCCTTCTATCGGGCGGAAACAAGGTGCGCGCCTTCAACGGTTGGGTCATGCCAGTATTGATGTACTCTTTCGGCGTACTCAAATGGACTCAAACAGAACTTGACTCCCTGGATAGGCGGGTCCGTACACTACTAACTGCATACCGCATGCATCACCCACGTTCGTCAGTGATAAGACTGTATATCCCGCGGATTTTTTTTTGACTTACTTTTTACAATTCAATGAACTACAGGTCCCGCAAAATATGATTAATTTATTAAGTTTTTGTTAAGAAGACATTAAAAGAGAATCTTTCTTAGCAATGTGGTGAAGATCGATTCTTAGAAATTCAACGATTATACATTTTATCAAAAAATGTAATGGTTGTTATTTGTCTGGTGACTGTTTCTTAGTGGGCGCAGAATATCTTCATTATCGCAGAATATATTCATATCTTTTTAATATCTATATATCTTCATAAATAAAAATCAATTGCCGAATGTATGTAAGCGCATCACCTCAGAACGGCTGCACCTATTTGGCTAATTCTTTTTTGTTGTATTTGTAACTGTCAGGGCAAGGTTTGTATGAAAGAAAATATTTGAAAAGTTCCCGACAAAATAGGAAAATTCAGAAAAACTGAAAGTGTATATTATTTGGACAACGTCTGTCGGGTCAGCTAGGGATTTATAAAAATCTTTTTCGTCATAATGAACGGAGCATACTCTGCTGGTTTTCATTGGCATCCAGACATACTCTTTCTAGTTTTACAGCATCTATCTACTTATATTGCCGAATTGGATCGGCAGGGAAACTAAAAGAAAACAAAATAAGCAAAATACTTCATCATCACTATCACTACCTACATATTATAAAACAAAGTCCCTCGCCACGTCTGTTCGCGATAAACTCAAAAAGTACTGAACGGATTTTCATATGGTTTTCACCAATAGACGCAGTAATTCATGAGGAAGGTTTAGGTGTATAAATTGTACCCGTACGAAGCTGGGGCAGGTCGCTAGTTACTAATATAAAATATCTCAATTTTATCGATTTACATTTCAATATTTCATCTAAAAGAAAAAAAAATATCTTCTATAATTTAGAAGATATTTTTTTTATACAATACATTATTATTATAAATTATTATTGACATAATTGGTCAATAATAATTTATTGACTTCATTTTGCATAGTATTGACCATCTCTGTTTGACAACATATTAAAACATTTTTGAATATAATTATAAATTTTCTACTACCTACTAGTGGAAAGTGATCCCTGGACATTTTAATTTACTTCTGCACCTAAGTGGTGGCATGATGATTTACAGCTGTATTGCAAAATGAAAAATCGATAACGTACACGAAGATTTGACGTGTGCTCGCTTGCCAGAAAAATGTCCGACTGTAGACGCGCTGAACACGACTTTTAAGCACCGCCTACTTGGACACGACTTTTGTTGGGTCATTTTTTAGCGCAGTTACATTTCCTGACTTATTACTTATACGTAGGTTGCAATAGAATTTGAACGTAACCTTTTATGACATAGTTTGTTGTTACAAAATTTGAAAATTTTCTCGAATTCTTTATTCAATTAGAGCAACGTTATTTCTATGCCTTTGACAGCGCACCCAAGACTTTTCTGCCATACACCAATCAAAATATTGAAAATGTGGCTGTTAATGCACTTCTACCATTTAGGAATTACCTTTGAATATATGCCAGGAAAAATGTATAGTACACTAATAACCTTTTTTCCAACAGCGCATGGAAGGCATAGACATCGAAAGTGAAGAACCACCTGAAGTATTAACCCAAGTCCTAGACGTTTTACGTCAATACCTTGGCAGTGGAGAACCGGGCATCGACTCTCTAGCAGGCAGTGACGCGCCTCTCGCTAAAGCAGTGTGCAGTGAACTGTTAGTCAGAGTGTCCACTGCGCCCAAGTCTGTCTCAGCTTTGAAAGATGCTGCATCTGTCATGGTGACAGCGAATGTTGACGATAGAGCTTTGCAGGTGGGTTCTATTGATTCTCTATGAGGTAGTGACGCGCCTCTCGCTAAGGCAGTGTGCAGTGAACTGTTAGTCAGAGTGTCCACTGCGCCCAAGTCTGTCTCAGCTTTGAAAGATGCTGCATCTGTCATGGTGACTGCGTATGTTGACGATAGAGCTTTGCAGGTGAGTCCTACTGATTCTTTATCAGGCAGTAACGCGCCTCTCGCTAAGGCAGTGTGCAGTGAGCTGTTAGTCAGGGTGTCCACTGCGCATAAGTTTTGTCTCAGCTTTGAAAGATGCTGCATCTGTCATGGTGACTGCGTATGTTGACGATAGAGCTTTGCAGGTGAGTTCTATTGATTCTCTATCAGTCAGTGACGCGCCTCTCGCTAAGACAGTGTGCAATGAGCTGTTAGTCAGTGTCCACTGCGCCCAAGTCGGTCTCAGCTTTGAAAGATGCTGCATCTGTCATGGTGACTGCGTATGTTGACGATAGAGCTTTGCAGGTGAGTTCTATTGATTCTTTATCAGGCAGTAACGCGCCTCTCGCTAAGGCAGTGTGCAGTGAGCTGTTAGTCAGGGTTTCCACTGCGCATAAGTTTGTCTCAGCTTTGAAGGATGTTGCATCTGTCTCTGTCATGGTAACTTCAAATGCCGATTATAGATCCTTGGAGGTAAATTTGGTGAACATAAACTTATTGTAATTTAAAGTGAAGATTCTGTCAAAATAACAAGCTCAATTTATTAAGTTAAAGACCAACAAACTTTGTGTTATACATTCTTCCCATGCTTATTTAAACTATTTTATAATATTTTAGGTATAATTATCTATAAAAATAGAGCACTTTTGTTTGCTGCAGGCAATCACGTTATTGATGGCGCTTCACGTGCCTCAGGTAGCATCAAAAGCAGCGAGAGCATTGCCTCGGTACACGGACATCATTGTAGCAGATGTTGGTTAGTGCATACTATATTTTTTTTCTTTGCTAAGCGTCATAGAGCATGACTTCAACTATGCGCCGTAACACATTGACGTTTTGGCACATGTACTACGTGTTGAAACACTTCGGCTATGCTTCGTATCAATCTGCCTAGCGTTTACCCAACTATCTTGGGGTCGGCTTTTAGTCTAACCGGATGCAATTGAACACTAGTATTTTACATGGAGTGACTACCTATCTGACCTCCATAACCCAGTTATTGGGTAATACGATACCCCTTGGTAAGACTGGTTGTCAGACTTTCGGGCTTCTGACGACCCGTAACGACTGTCAAAGATCCACGATTGACAGCCGGGACCAACTGCTTAACATGCTTGCCGAGGCACGCAGGAGTCTCGGTATCTACAGATGTTCGGCTATGCTTTGTAGCGCATGTTAAATGAGCCGTACCAGATAGATTATGGACCGTAGTGCTTGGGCTATGCGGCGTAGCAGATAGACTACGGGCCTTAGCGCTTGGGCTACGCGGTGTAGTAGATAGATTATGTCCGGAATACACATGCTACTTAGTAGCACATAAGCACGCTAGTTTCCAGCAAATGCTACGTAGTAGCATACAATAAGCCCGTGTACACGGGCTAATAGTATACTACTCCGTAGCTTTTGCTCGAAGCTAGCGTGCTTATGTGCTCTTTTAGTAGCATGTGTATTTCGGATTTTATGGCGTGTGCGTGTTCTATGCGGCGCGGCGTAGCAAATAGACTACGGGCCGTAGCGCTTGTTCTACGCAGCGTAGCAGATAGATTATGGACCATAGCGCTTGGGCTACGCGGCGTAGCAGATAAACTACGGGCCGTAGCGCTTGTTCTACGCAGCGTAGCAGATAGATTATGGACCATAGCGCTTGGGCTACGCGGCGTAGCAGATAAACTACGGGCCGTAGCGTTTGGGATAAGCGGTGAAGCACAATTATACTTAGATTACGGGTTTGCCAAGACTTAAGACTCTAGGCTACGCGTCGTAGTACATACCCACGCATAGTAGAGTTTGGGCGACGTGTCAGCTCATGGATAGGAACTACGTGTTATTATCTTGTTTTAATGTGAAATTACTATGTCCAGCATATTACGCATGCGGTATGGCAGTACGTGCAGAGGGAGCGAGTGGAGCGCGCGAGGCGTTCGTGTTGCTCAACCGCTGTCTGGACCTCGCTGAAGCGGCGGATGATGACTCTGCGCATCTGCTGGATTATACTGACTTTGGTATTCAAACTTGTGAAAGATTTTATACATATTATCAGATCATATTATTTTGACAGCTCTTTGTACGAGATGCATTATTTATTATTAAAATTTAACATAATCAGCCTTATAATGTTTCCATTGCTGGGACTCAGGCCTTTTTTCTAGGGTAAAAAGCTCGAAGACGTAACATTCCACCAACCCGCTTTGGGACCGCGTCGTAGATTTTTTAAATTATTTAATTAAAATTTGTTAATAATCTATACATATTTTTTAGAAGCTTAAGGTTTTGATGATAGGATGTCGAATCACAAAATTATGTTTTCCGTCCACCCCAATTAGTTTATTTTGGTTCACTGCAGTTTTTTTTTCCGAAAGGACCTTAGTAAAGCGGCCCCGACACGTTCAATTGCGATTGTCAATTGCAATTAAAGGAGCCATTGATGCACTTCAATTGCAATTGTCAATTGTTTGCGCTAACTCTGGACGATCGCGTTATATATTCACGGTCCTCGATATTACGTGGGTTATCCGCCATGTTTGTTTTCACTGCTGTCAGACGCGCAAATGACGGAAACGATTGTCAATGACTCAGTTAAACGATCAATTAGCAGCTTCAATGGCTTGTCAATGAACATCAATCAAATTTTTCATCAATTGCTTTCAATCACGTAACTGCGATTGACAATCTCTTCAATTGTACTCGTAAACGATCAATCGCAATTGACAATGACGTAAAATTGACAATCGCAATTGAACGTGTCGGGGGCCACTTAATAATGCAAAATTCTGTAATTTAGAATGCACGGACTGGAGTCGCGCGCCGCTGCTGCTAGAGAGTGGGTGTGTGCGCGGCGGGGCGCTGGAGGACGCACGAGAGTGGGTGCTCGCTGTCTCCATGGACCAGGCCGTCGAACAGGCAAGTACAACACAGTACATGTATTATTATTAAACTTGCCTTCTTAGTATGTATGGGTCAAATTAAATACTGAATTTTATAGCATTTATCACCAACCAATTCGTCATTCTCCTGTCCTTATCCCAATTTATTTGGGGTCGGCGCAACATGTCTTTTTCTTCCATATTCCTCTATTAGTCGTCATCTCTGTAGTCACCCCCGTTTTACCCATATCCTCTTTCACACAGACTAATCATCGTTTCTTTGGCCTTCCCCTACTCTTATAGCCATCCACATCCATACACAAGACTTTCCTCACGACATTTTCTTCATTCCTCCGCATCACATGCCCATACCACGACAACCGATTTCTACACAACTTTTCAGTCAGCCAGCACCAATAACCAATTGAGCTGTGCAAACATATTTGGTTTGGGTGATCTTTGGTGGTTGCGCCAAAGATGGCGGGTCAATTATTTTTATGCACCCCCATGATGTGGGTATGGAAGGGTTGACTGAAAGGAATACAAAACACAAAATGACGTCACACAAAAAAAAAAACCTGACGCAAGTTCTCACTGGACACGGTTGCCCAGTTGTTTGAAACGCTGAGTGTTACCACTGCGCGGATCGCCTAGAGGACACGGTGGAGCATACGGTGGAGGTCTACCCGCTTGGGCGGAGCACCACCGTGTCCTCGTGGATGCGATAGGTGGTAGCGACCTCTCGCGCCTGGCCCTGGTTTAGGCCATGGTACGGGGCGAGAGGGAATGGGATGCCGTCTCCTCCTTCTGCGAAGCAGTAATGCTCGCGAAGGCGGAGGCGGGAAGGATGAGGGAAGCTCAACGCAGTGGTCCTCACACCCGCGGCGATCTCCGGCCACCGTAGACCCGGGCCTGCGGGCGGCGAGCAGTGGGTAGCTCGCCGTCCGATTTGCACCAGGTCCGTGAGTCGACGGCGCGTAGTGTTCCACGCGCGCCTCAAAGAGATGATTGTCAGCCACCACTGACGGGGTCCATCGTGGCCGGTACCTGCATGCTTAGGGGTAGCGGATAAATTCTTAACAGAGTTACCCCACCCCTGGGCACTCAGGCAGGGAAGGAACAGAGGTGGGTTTAGTCAGTAAGAGTTTGACACGCCCTCCCGCTCCACCCAGAACGGGCGATGTCATTGGATGATTTCCCAAACCACCAAAAACAAAAAAAAACGTCTTTAGAATTTCTGACACCATTAAAGTAAAGACACAAAAGTGAAACAGGTGCCAACGCATGTCGGTTATATTGTTACAAATAGTTTAATTTTGTAACAAAATTCGACGCCAAGGTTGGCGCAGTGGTTGAGCGATCGGCTGTCGCACTGCGTGTCGCGGATTCGATTCCCGCACGGA
The DNA here is from genome assembly GCA_951329385.1 of Polia nebulosa. NCBI lineage: Eukaryota > Metazoa > Arthropoda > Insecta > Lepidoptera > Noctuidae > Polia > Polia nebulosa. The sequence goes on along the minus strand of OX589599.1, from coordinate 18,234,122 downwards.
ACAAAGATTATTTGTATGGCCTACAGATATTTGTTCCGGGTTTGGGTGTCTTGTGCATGTGAATTTGAATGTTTGTGAACGCACCCATGATACAGGAGTAATTCCTAGTGTTGAGCAAAGTTTTTTTAAAAAAGAGAAAAAATTGGTTCAGCAGTCATTTTTGCAAACGATATTTAGTTTTAACGAATTTTTCACGGAACTCATGGAATAATATAAACCATTTGAGCGTTTTTACTGTAATTTCAAGTTTTTTATTACTTTTGAAACATTCTGACAAACCGTTCCTCATATTCCTGCTCCATTTACCTCACAGTCATCTTCATTTTCTAAATAACTTTGCGAACTTGAGACTTCACATAAATTATTTAGATCGTAATGAGAGTTTCCGGATCAAGAAACTCGTGAGGACCGCGGGATTACTAAAACTTTAAGCTTTTAATAACGAGTTTCCCAACAACGAAAGTTTTATGTCTCTTGACTTTAGGAGTATTAAATCGATTTAAGATGTAAATCTAATTGGTCTTTTGTTAACTTAATTGTGAACAGATTACGTCTCATCGTTTCGGTGGACAGAGTTACAAATTGCTGGCTATAAATTTTGTGTTTTAAGCTGAGATATTTTATTTGGGCGTTTGAGTGGTTAAAAAGCGCCTTTTAAAGAGGTCACTTGGTTTTCTTTAGACAGAGCGAGTGAGCTAGGAGCGCATAGCAGTCCAATGTAGAGCTGTCATTTTTTTAATAATAATGCCTCATTATTAAAACTTCTATTGTGTTTATAGACATTACCAGTGGATAGTCGCGACTTGTATGCTTCGAGCGTGGGCGACGCAGAAGCTTGCTGCGTGGTGACCGGCTATCCTTTAGGATCCAGGCTCGTCACTTTTACTAACGGTCAGTATTTTTACCGATAATTCTCTTACTACGGCGGCTACCATACCAGTGACCATTTACTTACTTGTTAGAGGCATTCCAAAAGGAATATACTACTGTTACTTTGATTAGGTTATGCTCACTTTCACACAAATTAAAATAGTACAAAATAAAGACAAAACATAGGTACCTCAAAGTACTATCTTGACACAAGCCCCTCATAACCACATTTCCCTTACAAAATAGTAACTTTTCATACATCGACTCGTTCTCTTCCTAAGCCATGATTAATTATCGCTGTCGTCAAGTTGGCCCGTAGCGGTGATGACATATAGCCCTAATAAGTGGCGGCTCGAACCCGCCCGGCGTGATACATTAATTAAACATGGGCCCTATGATGTTATACATCTATTATGATAACGGTGCGTCGATCCTCAAACACTTTGTGAAATATTATGAATTATAGGTGAGCAATATTAAATAGTGAATTGGATTTAAAAAAACAGATGAACCAAGGTTTCTTGATTTTACAAGCTTATAATGACTTTACAAGATATTACGTTATAACTATACTATGCGTGTATAGTTTCTCCTTCTGGGACATAGACCTCTTCTATATCAGAGGAAGTGAGCCATAATCTATCATGCAGTAGTCCAGTCATTATAGTAAGTTCACCTCGGAACTCGAGATACCCAGCTGTAAGTCTATAAATACTTGTATATTGACACCCTAAAAGTTGTCTCAAAACCTACATATGGTAGGGTGTACGCAACTATTAAATTACAAGGTCATAGGTCACAAAATCGGTTTTTTGCGCTTTTTTTTGTAAATATCTCATTTCCTATGGGTTTTTTGCTATTTGTATTAAGTATCAATATTGTAGAATACAAAATTCTCTACAAATTTTGTTTAAATTTTTTTTTTATACGGTGAACCGTTTTCGAGATAGCGCGGAGAGCGCGCGGTCACAGCATCACTTCAGGTCAATCGGTGCCTCCGGTCGAAAACGTGCCATATATAGTGTATGAACTATCGATAAATCAATGATTATATTATTTGTCAATTTTAATCAACTATTATATTATATTTTATAATTTTTTTCCTAACCTATCCACTTTTTATTCAGTATTAATTTATTTAACAACACTTACCTACCCATGTAATTGCAGAATTGTTAATGAAAATATAGGAATTATATTTGAATTTTAACCTAATTAATATTAATAACTTCTTACATGACGAAAAAAAAAACAAATAAATTATGAATTAATCTTTTTATTAAAAAATATCGTTCAATACATTTATTTTTACTAAAAGTAAAAATATGGAATAAAGGGTTCAAAAGCTACAATTTACACCCTTCTTCCTCTTCATCGTCGTCTTCCGGCTGCTGGTAAATTTCAAACTGGTCTTCATTATCCTCTTCAACGACATTTGTCTCAAGTTCTTCTATGATTTCGGGGTCAAATGTTCCATCTTCGTTAATGTCGCTCTGATATGGTAGAGCATTGAGACAAGCTTGCCCATTACATTGGCCACAAGCTAAAGAGCATTGCAAGCCCGCTTTCCTGCATCCGCATCGCGGATCACAACCACTCTTGCAGTTGCAGAAAATTGTATTTAGCAAATCTTCTGGAGCAGGTGGTAAAATTGTCATGATAGGCTCCAGAAAATCTTTCGCATTGCCCAACCCCATACCTGGGGTTCCAAATCATGCCCTAACCAAGTTTGAACTTGATAATATACACGTTTGAAATGTTGATGATCAGCTGCACTTGTTGGTGGAATATTTGAAAGCTGCACAGGTTTAATAGTTTGTAGACGTAATGCATATAACGTCGTGAATTTCGGAGCATTATAGACTGCCAAAAAGGTTTGAGTTCCACTCTTTAATAATCTCTGGGCTGAACAATTTTCGCCGCCCTCTACCTCGAAAACGGTTCACCGTATAAAAAAAATTATTAAACAAAATTTGTAGAGAATTTTGTATTCTATAATATTGATAATAAATACAAATAGCAAAAAACCCATAGGAAATGAGATATTTACAAAAAAAGCGCAAAAAACCGATTTTTGTGACCTTTGACCTTGAAACTTAATAGTTGCGTACACCCTACCATATGTAGGTTTTGAGACAACTTTTAGGGTGTCAATATACAAGTATTTACAGACTTACAGCTGGGTATCTCAAATTCCGAGATTCTTACCTAATTTAAGCTTAAATGACTGGACTACAGCCTCAGTGCGGGTACAAGCAATTTTAACATAAATTAACTCCAAAATGAATTATTTGTTGGCCATTAATTTCAAACAACCACGTAGCTTTCCTGAAGCTGTAGCAGTTAAGGTGGTTGCCCATAAAACTTTGTCTCAAATTACCACCCCGTGTCAATTTCATTGTCACTTTATATTTTACGTTTGTTTGAATATGGGCTCTTTGTAAGTTACAATTATTATGTATTTATCCCACAAGGTCGTTGCGCAAACCGCGAGTGGTGGTCGCGAGCGGTGAGCGCTTCACGTAGCGGGGGCGCGCCAGCCGCGCTGCTGTACCATGTGGAGCAGTGGTGTGGGCCTGCTGACTACCATCATGTGTAGAGAATACCATCATCAACAACTCGGCCCAAGCTACAGTCGAACAAACATATGTGCAGGCGGATTTATAATGGTTCCTTGTGTAGGTGGCACCATCATACCATTATCAGAGCTTGGCTCCCGTGATACCAGGTACCCGCAGTTAAACAAAGAAATATGAATCAAGTGTTTTTGCTATACCTATTATTGGAATCAAATGTAATAGCCGACAATTTAGGACCCATTAATCATCATCATTTCGTCATTCTCCTGCCCTTATCCCAATTTAATGGGGGTCGGCGCAAAATGTCTTTTTCTTCCATACTCCTCTATTAGTCGTCATCTCTGTAGTCACGCCCTTTTTACCCATATCTTCTTTCACACAGTCCATCGTTTCTTTGGCCTTCCCCTACTCTTATAGCCATCCACATCCATACACAAGACTTTCATCACGACATTTTGTCCATTCCTTCGCATCACATGCCCAGACAACCGATTTCCACACAACTTTTCAGTCAGCGATGCCACTTTCAGACTTCCTCTTATACAGGGTGTAAGGGGAACGCTTCCGAAGCCAGAACGTAGATAATATACAACCTAAATGTAAACGGATACCAGTAATCTTTCGCTTTATTTCGGCGTCACGTGGACGTGGGGTCGTTCGCCGCGCGGCTGTCGGCGAGCGCGCACGCACTTTGAACTCGAGGAATGCGCGAGCGTCAACTAATGTTTTACGAATGAAGTTGTAAATAAAAAAAGTGTACTTAACTGCAAAAAACGGTTGCATCTAACTGTTCTTACAGCATAGTGTACGTAAAATGTAAAAAATAAATTGTAAAATTATGAAAAAAAAAAACAGATTTTATGATGGTATCATATTAATAATCACTAGCCTTATCAACTGTCTTCCGTTTCGGAAGCGTTTCTCTTACACCCTGTATACTCATTAATACTAGTGTTTTAATCTGTGGTGCTTGGCAACTGGGTTTACCCCAGTTATAAATATCCCTTTGTGCCTAATGGCCTAGCTTTGTTCTGTCTCCTGCTTGATTAGGAGGGAGGCGGAAATTTAGTTTTTCTTACTCCTCCGCTGTTCTTTTCTGATTAATTTCGTTGCGGGACCCAAGACAGTTTAATCGTTTCTCTGGGACTCATCGAGCTTCATTGCCACGGCGTTTTTTTTGGTGGTCGCCACTGTTGATTCTGGCTTACAGGAGTTACAGTGGTTTGGGAATAGTGTGGCGGGCTTTCTTTAGTTTAAAAAGAGACTCAAAGCTGGTTAATTGTCTACTTAATGCAGAAAAATAATGTTAAGTAGAAGCACCCTAACACTTTTGTTATTGTACCACTCACTGCGGTGAGGTTCTACCTCACACGTTCTAAGTGTGAATAATTGGCAGAAATACGGGTAGGTATGTGCATAAGTTAATTGTTACGTATGGATAGTCTAGATCTCCCAATTCTGTATTTGTATTTTACTTTATTATGTGTATTTAATAAAGGTTATAACGATTTTATTCTTACCAACATCATTGTTTACATATCTACATAATGTGAGCTGCTGGCCTCAGTGCAAGATGGCTTTTGGTTTTATAGCAACTGTAGTTTTATACACATGCTTCTGGAAACTTAATAAAACACGACTTTTGGTTGTTTATATCGCTATAATAAACTCATTTGTTATCACATTTATTTAATAATATACTTTGACACATAATTTTTGTTACGTACTAGGATTTGTAGAGTTCCATTCCGTTCCTGTGATTAAAGCTGAAAACTGTAGTAGTTAGAACCATGTTTCATTTATATTTGTTCATTGCAAGTGTCTAATGTTTAGGCCCAAAAATATATTTTAAAGTTTTCGCTAGTGAGTCATAAGTTGTGTGTAAACTTTAGGTAGTTTCAGCATTCATCAAGGCACGGAATGTGGAAATGATCATGTTCTAGGAAGGAACAATACATATGGGTATAACTAGAGCTAAAGTAAGGAAGGTACATAGTATGATATCCGATACCATATCACATGTGGCGGTGTGTGGTGTGCGCGACGCGGATATGTGGCAGTGGAGAGTGATCGGCTGATCGGCGGTATCGGGGCATCGAGGCACATCATATTAGATTATGTCTTTACATTTTATTTACGTAAGAATATTACTTTGTTAACTCTAACATATCAAGATAATAAGCGTAAGTAGATCGATCCTAACACTCTGTCAGAATTGATAGTTATATTATTAAATATTTAGATTTTCATTGATACATTTATAAATAATTTATTATGTATAATTTGTTTAACGTAATCGAATACAAAAATTATAGTGTAAAAATATACTTAACACCTGATATATATTTAGGCATTTGAATTATTATTCGAGTATTTTAATATTTAGTTAGTCTAATACGTGAATATTTAGATCTCTAATAAATACTTCTCTCTCTTGGGAAATGTACAACCACGATAAAATAAAATAAAACGACGCACCGTAAGCTCGTTGGAGCAATCTTATCGACAGTGATACTGACGCTATTCGTGTGCCGTGCTGCTCACAGCGTCACTGTCCAGTGTCCAACTCTTTTACGTTACGGCGGGCGTAAGTAAGCAAGTGAAATATTGTCAGTGAGCCACTAAGCTATGATAGCACTGGAAGAACACAGATTTCGACGATATATTTTACATTAAATACCTCTCACAGGATATGTAGTTTGTTACTAACACCGATGATCAAAATATCATTCATCTCACGAATATTTAAATATCTACTTAATGAGTTTGTGTGTCTAACTACTCGAGCGGGCGATGTGCGGTGTGGAGGCTAGCGACGCTGCGAGTCGCCAGCGTGTCCTCGCACTGCGCTCTTTACTTATTTCAAACAGATCACATGAATATTACAACGTAGAAATTTCCGGTCTACATCTCTATCATGATTTCTAAACACGTAATGTAGCAATATTTCGGAAATATCAAGGTTTTGTTGGAAATGTGAAGGTACCTACATTTATTTCAATCTAGGTATTATAAAAGATTAACTATAAAGTCTATCACGAAAATGTTGTGCGTAGAAAATTTTGAAAATCAATTTCACAATAACTATTTACAGTTCGTAGAATAAGAGTTTTGACACGAAGAAATTATGTTTTTTTACCACTTTGGTATAGAGATGATTTGTAAATAAAGTAGGTATACGTTGGAAAATTCACTAAAGCACAACCTTGGAAGAATAGTACCTAGACGCGCTTACACACTAGAATAACTTTAGAAATGTATTAATCATATAAGGCAAAGTGTCGAAGTTGGGGTTTATTTTGATGACGTATGCTATAAGATAGTGTTGGTTCGAATATCTAAGTTCTTAGAAATAGGTACATGTTACACAGATACTAACGATAAGTTAACTTCAATAAGAATGATGATAGTCAAGAAAGGAAAATGTTTTGTAACTTTTACAAAATATCACTTTCTAAGAAAGTTTTGCGAAGAATTGAAAGTGATAGGTACAAAGTGATATACATGCACATTGCACAGTGTAAGTATCTTATAACTATTATAGACTATTGTACTTCACATGAAATGATCTACAGTTTGTTGTACTATACTAAATATTCTGAATTTACTGAATTATATTGTGACACACATTTATAAGATTTATTAAACAACACAAAACTGCTACAAATATTTATGTTTTATAGATTTTAAGCACAATTATCAAGTCATTTTTTAAATAAAATACAATATCCCTTGAGCTAATAATAAATTACTATATCAAAGGCCTAATCGGTAGTTAGGCACATCCATATCTGGACATAACATACACACATAAAAAATTGAAGCACTTGTCTACAATAAGCTCCTTTTTATTAAACTACAGTCTAAAATGGTGTTGTATGAGTCCTGTCGGGCCTGCCCTAAAGGATTTTTTTTTCTGTTGGAATGAAAGCATGGGTATTATATTTTTATCTCGAAGACAAATTCACTTATATGTTTACTTGGAACTAAATAAGCAAAGAATATCTTCAGGTATTATAATTTTGTCTACACCACAGTATTTACAATGACGGGAAAGTTACAACACATTTATCAGTCCGATACTTGCAGCATTGTGGGCGAATATGTGTTATGCACGGCGGAGATAAATACGATCATGTGGGAGTGAGCCGTCGAGGAGCGCTAGTCGTCGTCGCGGCGCTCCGGCGACGGCTCCCTGGATCAGTCGGGGGACTCGTCGTTGGCGAAGGACGTGGCGGGGAACAGCGGGTACCAGCCGTACGTGCGCTGCGGCAGCGTGAGCTTGTCGAGACAGATCTCGGCGCCGCCCAGCGCCAGGTTGTGCTCGAAGCCGCCGCAGCGCTGCCACAGCATTACCACCAGCGTGCGACCCAGCGCCTCACTCGCCTAAACATTTACGGTGTTTGTATACCAAATATTTAAAAAAGTGTGCTACTACACACATTTTTATGAGAACGCGCGCGTTAGCACGCATCATTTGCGTCGAGTTACGTGAAGTTTATTGAGATAGTGAAAAAGTTGGGGTCATACAACTCTTTCACTATCTCTATGAGGCCTAAATGGCCGACTCTATCCTTTTTATTTATAAATGTTATGGACTAAGTAATTATTAGGACATTATAAAAAATGCCCGGGCAGTTCGAAATATGCCCAATAAGAGAGGGCAGTGTGACAACAACTATTGAAATAATAAAATCGACCGGGCATTTTTTTATAACGCTAGTCACCTACCTATCTAAGGGGCAGAACAATAAAAACCAGGTTTTATTTCTGTTTTTTTTTTATTTCAAACTTAGAATCAATATTATAGGGACATGTTATGTGCTAACGACAGTCGTAAATAAGGAAAGACGACGGAGCCCCGTATAAGGTGATGTGGTCGACAAAGCCCCGCTTAGCGGGGCTCCTACTTCTGAATGGTTTAAAAAAAATAACTAAGAAGGGGCTGTCAGCTAACCTAACCTGTACGTGTCGGGGTGCCCTAAGTTTCCAAGCTGGCTTTGCTCGCTCTTTGACTAAATACTAAAAAAATAATAATAAAAGTAGTGCCCGTTTCCAACGGCGTTATTTTTGGGTCCCGGCGCTGGTTGCGGAGGCACTCCCAATATGGGAGTGCCTCCGCAGCCAGCCCCGTGACCCGTAAAGATAAACTTATCCATAGTTCTGTTGTGTCGAGTTATTGTGCATCGGTATTAAACTGTTCTTCGTGTTATAACTATTGTTTTTTACTGGATACTAACCCACGACACCACACCATACCTGTGTATTATCAGATTGCTCAAAGATCACACGGCAATATTTATAATGTCGGGCAATGTGATAAATGTGGAAGTGCAAATTATAATTATTTATTTCGCCCTAAGTAGCTTATCATCTTTCATAATGGGCGGGCATTATGAAAAATTTCCCTATTTATTACTTAGTCTATAACATAAATACGGAGTGTACACCAGTTTACTTAATCTCCAGATTTACCATTCATGTTTTAAGGTCTAGGTTTTAACATGACTGCGTTTATCAATGGGAGGTTCTATTATAGACGGTTAAAAAAAATTGCAGCTACTCAAACATTTAATAATGAAAGTGTTAATGATTCCTGCATTCAAGAAAAAAGTGCTGCATAATGTGATGAGTCATGCCTTTTACTACCTACCTCTATCTAACATTCAAACCTAATTAAAATAGAAGTGCGGCAAAACCCCGTACGTGTTCTTACTTGTACCTGATACTTGAGAGTCTGCTTGAAGTGTGGCTCAGTGGTTCGGCGGACGACGCGCGTTTTGCGCTTATGCAGCCACTTGTCACCGTCGCGCAGGTAGCACTTCACGTACGAGTCCGGCACTTCACCGTTCACGCCGTACACGCGGCGAGCGTGCGATACCTGGGTTGATTGAACCTCAATTATGTTGTTGTGTTTTTGAATAATTCAGAATTCATTGGGTTGAGCAGACTGTACCCACTGTCGTAATAGATGCCAGAATAATTTGTGATTGAGTATTCCAGTATATTTTCCCAGAAAAATCATTTTATTTCAAATATCTGGCAAAGACTCGGACCGACCAGTTCAAGATAGCTCTGGAAAAGAATACCTGGAAACATTTGGAGCCTTTTCCTAGCAGTGGGACAGTGCATAAAAGCTTAGTAAAAAATAAAAAAAATGATTTGCAATGAAAGTCCGTGTTTACCGAGCAACATATGTACACCTACATACATCAAAAGTGTCTAGGGATGAAGTACGTTTTAGAGTATTACTGCAATTGAGGATTATTACTTTAACTGTTTTGGATCGTTATTGATTATTTTTAGTGAATTTCACTATTTGATTAAAAATAATTTTCTATAAACTTATAAAAAATCAACTGTCAATCAGGATTCTTAGAAATGTGTGTTATTGTTATTTGCGTTTTTACAAAACTATTACAATTTCTGCATCGGAACTGAAACAAAATGGCATCGATATGGAGCCACGACATCATTTGACACGAGAAGAGATGATGAGAGCCGTCGTAATGTTACAAGCTGGATCCAGGCAACGTACTGTGGCTGTCGCTCTTGGCACTACACAGAGCGTCATAAGCGACCTCTGCGGACATGCTATCGTATCACGGACAACATGGCCGAGCGATATGGAGGACCATCTCGCATCACCACTAGCAGACACGACCGGTACATCCAAAATACTGCTCGACGGGATCGTACCATGACCCCCATTATGTTGGCTACAAGGCTCCACAGCTCTTCAGGGTTACTGATAAGCGACCAACAGCCCTACCATGACGTCTTAAAACCATCATCTTTTCGGTGAGAGAAAGGAATTGTGCTATTCGTCCTGTATAACGATGTCTCTCTCTCTCACCGAAAAGATGATAGTTTTAAGACGTCATGGTAGGGCTGCAAACCATCGGAAATCGTTTACGTGAAGTGGGTCTGCGTTCTCGAAGGCCGCTGAGAGTTCCACCAATAGTATAATCGTGGGGCCCGTTTGCAATGGGCTTGCGAACACAGAAATTGGGAGGAAGAAGAACGCCGTTGTGTTTGCTTTTCCGATGAATTTCGTTTCGGTATGAGGCTAGAGAGGTACTCGAGTTTGGAGGACCTCTGGATGTTAAGAACGTTTGTTGTTCATTCATATGGAGGGGGAACAATAGCGGTTTGTGCCACTATTTGGATCGTAGAAGAACAGATCTCATTTGGATCAGGGGGCTGCCCCTCAATGCTCATCTTTATGCGGAGAGGATTGTTTCAGACGTGATCATCCCTTTGCGAAGCCGGTTGGGTGATTCGTTTCGCCTAATGCATGACAATGCACATCCACGCACGGCTAGAGTCGTTACACGCACTCTTGCCGATGCTCACGTACATCAACGTTCTGACGTGGCCTGCTTAATCGCCAGACTTTAACCCAATTGAGCACGCATGAAATATATTCCAAAGAAGAGCTCTGCTGAGTATGGATAACGTGCAACCCAACAACAACTTTTTGACTTATTAGAAAGAACGTGGGCGGCCATTCCTCAAAGTGATTTTGATGAACTGATTTGAAACAAGCCAAATCGCTGTGATTGTGTGATTCATGTCAATGGTGGAAACATAGATTATTTTTTTTTATTTTTACAATAAAAATTTAAAAAATCCTCATTTTTGCTTTTTTACCATTTAATTAACGACATTAACATTTTAATTTCCCACAATTTGCAAAAAAAATAATTTTTCTTAATTTTTACTAAACATTAAGAAAAATTACACTAAAATAAGAAGCCAGTCTGGAAGACTAGATTTGATAAACATTAATTGGATAATTTTTTATAGTTAAAAATGTATTTGATCCCTCGACACTTTTGATGTGTGTAGATGAAGCGGAAGTAAAACCAACCTCGAGTTCCAGTTGTCCCTTGATCATGATGATGCTGATATTGATCTCGGCATGCAGCGGTGGCAGGTGCGCGTTGCGCGGCGGCAGCTGGCCCGGGCCCAGGGGCACGGCGTCCTCGTCGTCGCCCAGCGCGTCGCACGCCGCCGCCGCCGGAACCGCCGCCCACATGCTGCCCTTGCGCCCCGTGGCCGTGCCTGCACACCCATGTACACCGTACAACCACACCCAATGTGCACCGCCCGTATACACCAGATACTCCACTTTGACTCATCTCATACGGATTGCGGGCAATGTTTCAGTCTTTACTCTAATTGGTTAAACATTTAAAAGTAACAAAAACCAAAGTACAAAATGATAGTAAACCATTCAATCGAACACTTAAAATGATGAAAAATAAACATTTACATAAAATAAGCACGTCAAACAGCTTCGTGCCAAATGTAGTAAATACAGTTTTCGTTTACATATAATCGAATCTTTCCTTTCCTAAACACATAAATGAAAGAGAAAGCGTTATATCGTGTGCAGCCAAGAGTGGAGTCGAATTTCTAATAGTTGTTTGAAGCGTTCCTCAACTTATTATGGTAAGCATTCCGTGTCATGAACAGCCATTTATTTGATTTTTAGGAAAACTTGCGATTGGTGGAGGAGTACCGAAACATAACTCATGCCACCGCTGGCTTCGGCGAGCCGCAAGAGTCCGCTACGACATGCGCGACCGCGACCTACGCTTCACAAGTGTGTATCTACTTCCCTAATATAGATTTAAATAAAACGTATTCAATAAAACGTCAAACTTAACTACGGCCTAAGTAAGGATAATAAATTATATTTACAAGAAATCTAATAGATGCGCTTTGTAACAATGAGTGACAGTCGCAGAGGTAATGAAACCAAACATCCTAGGCGACACAATGCCATCGAGATGAACGTAGACGGGCAGCCGAACAGACGGAACACAGAGACAGATGAAGTGAGCGTGATCGCCCGCGGCCGGGCATGCGTCAGGACAGTACAGTACAGACACAGTGAAGTGATGAGAAGCTTCGGGCGCAGCCACATTCAACGGTGCGTGCGCGCGGCCGCCGCGCAAGCGATGTATGACCCATGCTACTACTCGCCCCGCCTCGTACCCTGGCACCCGGCGCCGCGCACTCGGCCCGCTGCCCCGGCCGCCTGCCGGTCAGACGCAGGCGGCGCGAGGCGCGCGGGCTCCGAGCGCGGCGCCGCGGCGGCAGGCTGCGCTGCGGGAGCAGGCGGCCGTCGGACGTCACAAGGGATCGCGTACACGACACGCGCACGGACTAACCCTGCCGGGAGTACGCGCGGGCGCGGGCACGAACGAGCAGTCGCTTACCGAGGTGCTAACGGTCCGTTGCTGCTGACCAAACAAGCACAACACAGTACAAATCAGTACTACCCTCAATGTTCGCATTGTCTAATGATTTCTGTGGTGTAGTAATTGGGGAAGTCGAATTGGACAAGTTTACATATTTCGGCACCTTTTATCGCACATGGTTTTTAAAGGCAACAAGCCGAAAGGGAGGTATTTATAGTTCAACAATTATGTAAATAAACATCTAAGACAGAACTTAATTAATCGTGATTGGGTCGATTCTACAGAGGAGGTACATATTGTTAGATGCTAATAAGATAAAAAGTGACACAATACTGATATAATGAATAGTGTTTGGTTCAATCTGAATTTAATAATCTGAAAGTCAAAGATTATTGGTTAGAAAAGTTATTGCCTATTTAAATATTTCAATCACATGAAAGCTTTTAAATTGACTCTTCGATTGTTGACGAAGAGGCTTTCAGTCATGGTCATAATATGGGATAGATGAACATTCTGTGTGAGGTGGAGGTGACATAATAAATGGCGGTAACTTACGTCGGGCCGTGGAGCCGGAGAGCGAGAGCGTGCGGCCCAGCTCGCCCTTGACGGCGCGCAGCGAGCGCAGGATGTCGTCGGGGTCGCGTCGCACGCACGACGAGCGCCGCCGCTCGTTGCGTCGCGCGCTCACCGCCGGCGACACATCGCCCCCACCTTCTATACAACCGCCACTAATATACTACAGATATGGCTTACCTCGCAGGCGCATACACCTCACCTCTAGGACATTGCCACGGTTTATTACACGTGTTAACACAGTTTAGAGCTCATTTCATTTGTTACCCCTCATAAACTAACCCTATTCATAGCACAAACTATGCTAATGAACTTAATCTAAATTACTTGAGCTCCTCCCGTAAAAGATATCATTACCCTTCTCTGCTTGTTGGAATGAAGATCGGCGAGAGCCAGGCAAAGATCGAGAGAAATCTTTGCCGAGCTGATAAACTTCCACTTCTAGAGTTTCCGATTGCGATGAGCCACGGCGAGAACCTCCCACCCATGCGTGGTCAGGGTGGAGTAACGATGCACATTCACCGATGGAATCCACGTCATCTGAAATTAGTAACAATCACATTTATATTAAGGACGTTTGTCAAAGAAACTACGGATCCTAAGTCAAGGTATACGTTAAGCGCGGATCCAAGACATTATTAAAAGGGAAGTTAATTTTGACGAACATTGTAACATGCATCAATGTTTTTTTTACATTTACACCGATTTAGTAAATTGCAAGATCAAATATATGCAATGGTTGTCACTCACTAATCATCTGGATACTTTAACTGAGAATTAGGATACTTATCTTGTTACCGACGCGCTTACGGTGCATCAAATCAGCCTTGAGACTTTTCACGTCCTCCTTACAAACATCAAACAGACTCCGGGAAAGCGGGGTAAGTCAAGCAGATTTAATGTGGAAATGAAAAGTTCAGTCATTACACCATGACACATAGACGAATTTACATAGATTTTACATGAAAAGCTGGGACCACAAGTCTACTCCACAATCGGTGATCAGATCTGCTAAGGGACGCGAACATACGAGTCTTTTATTTGTGGGTGATTTAATCAGTCAAGCTTGTAATTTAGTCAGTAAAGCGTCCAAACAAAAATAACCTTCATGTCCTAAACGTGATAATCAATGCATCAGAGGGAATACTGTTAATTGCCTTTGAGACATTTGAATGCATTTTTCTGGTCAGGTTCGCGTCTTTCTACACGATATGAAAACCAAGGCCTAATGGTGGTTTTACACCGGCGAGGCGAAGCGTGGAGGGAATGGGCGAGAATTGAAATATGTACGGCAAAACAAAAAGAATACCTAGTATTTATTTACTTTGTAAAACGGATATACAAATCTCACACCGGCCATCGAGGACCCGCATGGTCTCCGGTGGCCATCGCGAGACATCTTTCGGTGTAAAAGGGTAAGCATGATTTTAATTCTCGTCCATCCCATCCACGCCTCGCCTCGCCGGTTTAAAACCACCTTAAGACTCGCTGACGACTGTGGAGCAGGCTTTAGAAGGGATAGCATTGAAGTTGACAAGTGAGCAGCGACCATATTCGGACGAGATGGGGTTGGATCCGCGTTCGGTACCTGACACTGAACGCTGGGAGGCGAAGTCTCCGCGGCGTAATGCGCGCGCACCAGTGAGCGAACCGCGTGGCGATGCGTTGGCTGAGCGTGGCCCACGCTCCTCCAGGGTCCACCACACAGCACGCTCCTCTGCGAATGCTTTCTCGATTTCCATCTGCAAATGCAGTGTAGAATATTTGTCAAACTGCATCAAAAAGCAATCACGATGGCAACAAGAAAAATCTTAACGAAAGTTACGTACACTTTCACAACTTACATCAAAACTAAAGCTTAAGAAAGGTTAGGTCAATATATTATGATGTAAGAGGTATATCTAAAGATAACTTACAGTGCATTCTCCGATCAGAACAGGGTCAATTCCGGGGCAGGCATCCCACAGTGTGAGCTCCAAAGCTCTGCCTGCCAGTGTATCAGCTGTGAGGCCACCGAAGCTGAGTGTGGCATTCCACACCGGGCTGCATGAAGCAGACGCTGGGTCCGTCTCCACGGGCGGGCAACTCTCACTGGGGAAAATGAAACATTATAGATCAACTCTAAAAAAAAAAAAATCTGAACAATATACTCACAGTGATGGTAAAAGCCGTATTCGAGCGAACGCTTCTGGTTCGTCACCGTATCCCAGCGTGTGGTCCCTTGGCGGCAGATCGTCGGCCGCAATGAGCACAACTATGAGCTTGCGCATGTCGCACTCAAACCACACCTGCAGCTGCGCACGCGCGGGCGGGCGCTGCTGCCGCTCACGCTCCGCTCGGTCCTGCTCCTACACGCAAAGCAACAACATGAAATGTCATGTCATACAGTGTAAGTTGTACAACAATGCGACTCATAGGGCTATTGATTCAGAATAATTTTCATATAATTACCTATAACAAAATGTATTTTGAAAATGTAAACAAGTTTTGAATCAATTTGAAAACATGCACAACCAATAACCCTGAGATGTGTTTTAGATACAATTTGTTTACAACAAAGTCACATGGTATATACAACTTAGTCGCTCATGTCTACTAAACAAACAAGGGTGACGTCGGCATGAACGAAAAAAATAACAAAATATAACAATTTCCCAAGATCTGATATGCAAACTCTAAATCAGTAATAAACCTTTGGGGAATGCAATGTACTTTATCAAGTAACATGCAGCAACCATCAGCTATTTATCAATCCTTCATCAGCCAGAGAGAAATTCATTAGACTGTTATCCATTCTGTGCGATTTATAGCAATGCATTCATATCACCATCAATATATTCAGAACTTGTAATATCCATTTCAAAATATTCCTTTATAGTAACATGCGTCGGGCCGAGGCATTTCTATGAAACACAAAGTAATGAATAAAATCGGATGTTCTCATCCGCCATGCAGGAAGCTGTATCATGCTGATACCGGTCTCACAAGCTGCATGTACCTACGTCTGTAGCCGAAATAAAACGTTCACCCGGACATTCTCTAAGGATACTCGTTTATGTGGCCTAGCTATGCCTAGGTTGTATGGTCTATAGTGTTTGTTGCACAAGCTTCCTAGAGGATGGGGAAGTCTATACCAAAGTCTACATTAAAAAATTGCAGTTCTTAGCGAAAGAATATTAATTGTCTTCTACTTTTTAAAATCTATAGATACGAGTATATAATTTAAAATGTACAAAAATATATCTTTTAAAAAGTACTATTAAATCCTGATAGTTCAACTAAAGCGTTAGGAAAGCTTTTTATTTTCCTCTAAGTACACTATTTGTTCTAGGGCTTATGTATATGCCTTGTTTATGTATTTTTAATAAAATGTGTTGCCAGCCACGTAATCAAATCTGACTTACTTTAGTGAGTTATTAAATGACTGTAGTGAACGTCGGTATCTTGGATTTGCGAAATGTGTCTATTGCAGAGCATGATGGTATGAATTGCATCGGCGCATTCATTCACATTGACAATAACAGTATCATAATGAAAGAACTTATTAAAATTTTAAGCGATAACGATACACACGTGTATTTTAACCATAACAATGACAAAACGTAAAACTGTATTTGTACAGACATTTCATTTAGCTTGAACGTAAACACATTATTCGAATCAATACTTATATCACACACAAAGGCTTCATGTCTTTTACGGTGCTTTTTACTAGATGCACATATCGACATTGTGCGACTTCATGCATACTTGAATCTGTAAGTACTGGGTCGTAACAATCAACTACATGGTACGAGCGGTTATGTACATCGTGTCGCTGTAAGGTGTCGTCGTCACATGACAGAAGCGTCGGTGCGCGCCTGTCGACAAGGTGTTCCAGTGCGGTGTACCGTGCTGCCACCACCCCAAGCTCCTAACGAGACTCTAGTCGCTGCGAGCGCCTTCGATGCAAGTGCGGCATCACACTAAACTAAGTCAACAGCAAGACTCGGTAACAGACACTCGATGCGCTAGATATGAGACGGTACAAACGGGAGTGTGTCGCGCCGCCGCCGCTGCCGTCGTCCCCGTCGTCCGCGCCGCCTCTACCTTCTCTTTGCACTACCTTACTGAGTCACTGGTGTTTCTTCACTTAAGTCGGTGTATGAAGTGAACTTTTTGTGCCGTTGCCATTGTGATTATAAGTACAAATGTAAAATTTTGTTGTCATTGGCCAAGCTGAAAGCTGCGGCGAATCTAGCTTCACTACGTATTTATTTGTACTGTCGGTAGACAATGAGCGCTACTCATCCACGGTATCCTATAGATGATATTCGATGCCGGGACGAGTCCCCTAATCTACCATCGAACACTAAAACTGTAGTTAGCCTCTGACTACACTTACTTATTCGTATGTGTTTCATCGATTCGATCGATTTGTGTTATTTGCCGATCATTCCCTAATTCCGCCTGGCGCCGATGGCGACATTATGAAATTGGTCGGGTGATAGAAAAAATAAAAATCTGAAAATAAGTAGGTAGCATTTTTTCACACACTTCACTTAGGATAATCATTATATAAACGGTAACGTATAACGAATATAGAGATAACAAATAAAGTTTAAAATATAATATGTAGGTGTATAAATATTTCAAGTAAACAAACAGAGCATCCCTTTCTCTAAATAGTAAAGGTTAACAAAGTTAAAGTACATCTACGATCGTATATAGAAACACTAATCTCTTACAACTAGACTAACGTGGAAGATGTCTGACTGATTAGTGCTACAGTATCACAGCAGATCAGTGGAGACCAGCCCCTGCATTGCGTCCCCGTACCCAGCCAGAATCAAAAGGCAACACATTCCTTTACAAGTTACATTCGATGTGCCTTTAGATTGTGTTTGGAAAGAACTGGGCCGACGGCAGAGCTGTGATCGCGCTTCGCGTGGCCTCAGTGACATGAAACGAGCGATGGGACAAACATAAGCCAGGAAGCACCATCAACTCCCCGTCACAAGTTAAAGAGATGAACATTAAACTAACTCTGGCATTACATCACATGTAAATCTGTACAATGGTTGTTTATCAAATTGTTCCATTCTGAGTCGTTCTAGGGCTCGTCTCTTTAAAGCTCATCTTCAAATATGTTATCAACTAACGAATAATGAAGTTCAATCGTGATTCTAGTTAGTGGATCATCTTTATCTATACTAATTTACCTTCTCAACACGTTAGTTTCTGGAATTCTTATAAAAATTATTGAATATATTTAGCCTATAGTCCCCACAAGTAGATATAAAAGAAGATGATCTATTAACATTCTAACACAATGCTTGAAGACCACACGTGTAGTAATGAATGATCCGAGAAGCGCAGAGGAGTAGGCACCGAGTGACAGTCTCTACTAGAGTTTATGAAGGAGCGAGCGCGGGGCTCAATGTCTTATGGGTTCACAACACATATTGTTACAATTAAAGCCTATGTATGGGTATTATACCGGGGTTTTCGGCAATTTCCGTCGAGTCGGCGACGATGGTGATTTGTCGGTATCCGGTTCTGTGAATCAAAACACAGACTCATGTACTATCACCGAAGTGTGAGAAACTGAATTCAATAGACAACAAAATAAGCTAGAAAGAAGGAAAATGCAAAAAGTTGTAAAATATACCGTAATACTGCGCAAGAAGAAGGCTCGAGAAATGTTGGTGCGGAACAAAATGCTGTTAACATAGCAATCATATGTACAGGTTATGAAGGAAAGACAAACAGAAAATAAGTCAAGATGAGAAAGTATCTTACATAAATGTATTAGTACATATTGTGAATGTTGTGTATACGGGCAGTGTTGAATTATTTTTGATATTTTACGTTTCTGAATAAATGTTTATTTTTTTTTTGAAGTTATACTTCTTTTACGATGCGCGCGCACACCGTCACAAAAAACCTACAGCCTGAAGTTAGCTAGAACCGACACCCTGAAGTTAGCTATGGTCTGTGGTTCATGAAGAATGATTGTTTTCCTTTTGTAAACTTTGTGACAGTTTGGTTTTTTATTTTGTTACGCCAAAGAAGTATAACTTCTTACGTGCTTACATAAGTACACACACACTTTTTTTTTTATTCTTGATAGGCACGCGTTTGACCACTATCTCACCTGCCTATGCCTATGCTTATTGTAAACACATGTTTTGACAAATAAATCAGCTCTATAAAACATTAATTTAGAATGTAAAAAATAGGATGTTCTCTGTTAATATGTGTTTTTATGAAAGCTTTTATAATAAAATTGTGCATCATTCAGTCCATCAAGAAAAATTTTAACTGAGCAGTCGATTTAAAAACAAACTGTATATAGGTAGTTTACTAGTTGTACCTATGTCCTATATTGATATTTCTAATCTTTATTGATTAGAGTACAAGATTTAAAAAGAGAGTAGAGACTTGTTGGTAAACTTTATGAGAATATTTTATGCTAATTTATAAACGATACCAATATTTGTTCGCGTAACATTGAAACTGCACAGTTAAAGATGTAGTTCAGCCCGGTAAAGCGCAGTTTACAGAAACTTTGCCCGTCTCAATAGTTTTAGGTCAAGGTATAAGGCATTTTAGGCAAATGGTGAAGCACAACAGTGAAAGCAAATAAGCAACAACATGGCAACCCACCGAATTAAGTTTTTGTTACCGTGGCCTAGCCATTACTATCAAATGTACAATGTAATATTTCTTGATATAATGTAAGTGGTTTAAGATGTGACTCTATGAAAAATCATTTTCTTTAGTCGTGTCAATGTTAAAGAGATCAAAGTCTTCAAACGCTTTTTTCTCAAAATCACAGCTGGGTTGACGTGTTTTTGCATATTTGCGTCCCTAATGCCGTCCGCTGCGTTAAGCTGCGGTCCCACGGCCCGTGAGTAGACGGGCCGCGCCGCGCCAGGCCAGGCTGACAGGCCGTGGGAACCGTCGCATCCGATGAAGCCCGCGGTGGCCTGTCGTCGCCCGCCCAATCCATCGCGAGTCGGTAATTTCAAAGGTGCGGCACGGCGCGGCGCGGCCTGTCGATTAACGGGCTGTCGGACTTTACCGGCGAGGCACGGTGCGATGTAAGAATGAATGCGATGATGAATGAATGGCGTCCAGCAGGCCGCACCAGCCCAACCTATGCCGTGGGAACACTCGGCACAAACCACGCCACGCCGCGCCAAGCGTTGCCACGTCTGGCGCGGCCCGTCGTTTCACGGGCCGTGGGACCGCAGCTTTAGACTCCCGGAAAGAACGCGGCGTCCTTGTGCTTCTTGAACGGAGGATCCGCGCCAGTTTTCGATGCTCTTTAATATTCCAGAAACTGATCTACTTGCGGAACGTCCATCCCGGCCAACGCAGTGGACGGCCTTATATTCTGGTTTTTCTTTTCGTGCACGAAATTATTATATGTAACTTGTACTAAAAGTGTGTAGATAAGCATGGTATAGGGAGGTATGGATGTCCGTTTAGCGCGTAATGATTTATAAAGGGAGTATATATATACCGTGTAGCGCGTAGTGGTGCATGGAGGGCTGGTTGGACTGCGACGGTGGCTCATCCATCTGTGGTGCTGGCTCAACCAACAGTTCTACGCTGTCGCCACCGCGCTCAAGTACAGCACACACCTCTTCGAAGCTGCGCTCTGTTAGGGGAACTCCACCCCACTCCAACACCTTTATACAATGTCAATGTCAACACTAGATAACAACATATACCTAGGTATTTTTAAGGTAATGCTCGTGATTTTCCAACGTTTGAGGACGTGGACCGTAGGACCATTTTTTTAAACTCAAAAAAAAAAAACAACACCAACAATGGAAGGAAACGAAACAAAAGTCACGAGGTTTAGTCTTAGATGATGAAAAGAAGTAATGAGAGAAGTGCAAGAGAAGAGAGTCAAATGGATATGGTATAAGTAGATACATAATTAGGATTCCAAAAATATCCCTTAAAATTTTTCTTTACTGGGTCGAATTAAATTAGGAGGGGTATGTATCGACATCTAATGACGATAAACCGAAAAAAGAATATTTTTTGTGTAATCGTAATTTCTAGTACCTACCTAGGTACAAGCAACTATACTATCGTTGGTGGTTGCTGTAGCTGTAGGGATTTGAAATACTTATTATTTCTAAATACTTATTTTATATGACTGAAGAAAACATTTTTTGCTGTTGTTTTCGTTCCTAAGGTATCGATAGATACCAATCATGTCTGTGGAGATTCACCAGTTAATTCAATTTGACCTTGTACAGCCTACCTATCAAGCAGTGTAACTGTTATACAGCAAAATGTGCCATGTGAATTCTTTATTATCTTTTCAACCCCCAAAAATAATGACCTTAAATCTGGACACGGCTAACAATGAATCGCCTCCCCCCCATCAATGAGTACACACAAACGTAGTGATCGTCACCTTGTCTCCCTGCGTGAGGCCGGCGAGGTCGGCAGGCCCGCCCGGCACGGTCCACACGATGACGGCCTCGCGCCGCCCGCTGGCATCCGGCTTGCCCCCCACGACGCGCATCCCGAAACCGCGGGCTGTAATTAATCATTCCCACAACAACCTACATACATTTGTTCAGATTATACTTTTGTGATTACGCTTAACCGCATTTTTTGTTGGATGTGAAATACGTCATAACAGAAAGTGTTGAAGGATTGTTGAATTTGTACGCGGATTAATCATGAAACATCGTAGCCATTGTGGTTACGATTTTTGCAATTCCATGCAATGTTCGCACCCACGTGCGAATTTACCCATCTTTGTTTTGGGACTACGAAGAGGTAGTCGATTGTATGTTTATATAGGGCTATCTCTAAAGAACCATAGAACCATACTTTCACTGATAGGAAACTTGCACTATTCCCAGATGGCACAGGATTTATACCAGAAAAACTACTGACTTATGTAGTAAGAACAGCGCCATGTGCTCTTCGAGAGCGGCCGGTTTTGCGAGACATTAAAAATGCTGTGTTTTTTATATGGTGAACACGTTTAAGCAAACGATTAGACGGCGTTATCTTTATTATTTTAATCTATGAGAAAAAAGCACGTTTCTTGTCTGAATCTCCATTTGGGGAAATTGAGGGGCACAGCTAGTATGTTAATAAGTTAAAGACTTACATCGGTGTCCCTTATCATTGGGGTCGCGGCGCAGCGAGACGCGGCGCGGCGTGCAGTCGTCCACGTCGTGTATGACGATCTTGATGGCCTCCGCGTCCACGGACATCTGGCGCGCGGCCGCCGCCAGCGCCGCTGAGGTGGCCGCCGATACGGACGATGTTTCAGATGACGAGTCTGAGCGAGATGCCAGCGCTGCTAGTGCATTGAGAGCACCCGTCTTTTGCTGTAGTGCTGCTATGTCCGGGCTAGATGAAGAGGAATAATTTTTAGGTCAAGTCACTCTCAAACTTTTATTAGTTTCTGATCAGTCTCAATAAATCTCCCTGTTTATTTAACTTTTTATTAAAGATAATGTGTAAAAGCTATGGTGGAAGACCAACACAGATTCAAAATCATCATTCTCCTGCCCTTATCCCAATTTATTTGGGGTCGGCGCAACATGTCTTTTTCTTCCATACTCCTCTATTAGTCGTCATCTCTGTAGTCACCCCTTTTTTACCCATATCCTCTTTCACACAGTCCAACCATCGTTTCTTTGGCCTTCCCCTACTCTTATAGCCATCCACATCCATACACAAGACTTTCCTCACGACATTTTCTTTATTCCTCCGCATCACATGCCCATACCACGACAACCGATTTCCACACAACTTTTCAGTCAGCGGTGCCACTTTCAGACTTCCTCTTATATACTCATTCCTAATTCTATCCATGCGCGTAACACCACACATCGCTCTTAGCATTCTCATCTCAGCTACATGCAATTGCTTTTCATTCATCCCTTTTGTGGCCCAACATTCTGAACCATACAAGACAGCAGGTCTGACCATTGTTTTATAAATCTTCCCCTTAAGTTTTAGGGGAATGCGGGAGTCACAGATAGTCCCGGTGACCTGCCGCCATTTCATCCATCCAGTGTTAATTCTGTGCTTAACAGTCCGATCTATTTCGCCATCGCTTTGCACGAGTGAACCGAGATACCGAAAATCGGAGCAGACTGGGAGAAGCGCGCCATCTAGCACTACAGCTTCAGAACTGGAGAGACCGCCGAAATCGCAGAACATGTATTCAGTTTTGGTTCTGCTGATTTTCAAGCCAACTTTCTCCAGCTTCTGTTGCCATTTCTCCAATCTGCTCTGGATCTCAGGTCCATCTTCACCGACCAGAACAATGTCGTCGGCAAACAGCATGCACCAGGGTGCCTCTTCCTGTATTTCCGACGTAAGAGCGTCCATAATCAACTTGATGCAAGCCTACAGCCACACTGAACTTATCGGTGTTGCCAGCAGCCGACCGGACGTAGGTACTAGATTTTCTGTACATAGCACGAATCAACTCAACATACTTCCCAGGCAAACCTTTCTCTTTCAAGGCCCACCACAACACATCCCGAGGTACCCTATCATACGCTTTCTCAAGATCAATGAACACCATGTGCAAGTTCTTGTGTACACGTCTGTACTTCTCGCACAATTGACGGAGAGCGAAGGTGGCGTCCATTGTCCCTCGACCTGGCATAAACCCAAACTGGTTCGGGGTAATCTCACTTTCCTCTCGCAATCTTTTCTCTATCACTTTCTCCCATACTTTCATAGTATGTGACATGAGCTTTATCCCTCGATAGTTGTTGCAGTCCTGTACATCCCCTTTATTCTTGAAGATGGGCACTAGCGAACTATTGCACCATTCTTGTGGGATCACTTCTTCATATAACAACTTATTGAAGAATAAAGTCAGCCACATACATCCATCCTCTTTTAAACACTTCCATACTTCCACTGGTATGTCATCAGGGCCCATGGCCTTTCCATTTTTCATACATTGAACTGCCTTTCTTACTTCATCCATGCTAATTTCTCTCACCAAACCCATATTTACTTGTACCTCTTTGAGCACACCACTCCATTCATTCTCTTCGTTCATCAACTTTTCAAAATAAACCTTCCATCGCTCTTTTATTTCGTCATCTTTCGACAAGACTTTACCGAGTTCATCTTTCATACATTTTATATGCATTATATCCCTCGTTCTCCTTTCTCTTAATTTTGTAATCCGGTAGAGCTCCTTCTGGCCTCTAGGGCTGTCCAGTAAATCATATAACTTTTCCTGCGCCTTAGCCCTGGAAACTGCAACCGCCTTTTTTGCTTTCTTCTTCCATTCTTTATAAATTTTCTTTTTCTCTTCTTTCAAATTATCATTTCCGGTTTCTACATTCTGCCATACTTTAAACGAAATTTTCTTTTCTTTTAGCATCTTTTGCACATCTTCATTCCACCACCATGTATCCTTTTCTATCATGCCTTTACCTTGCGATTCTCCAAACACATCTTTTGCTACTCGCCTTATACAATCCGCCATCTCTTTCCAACATTCATCCACAGATTTTCCTTCCATATCCTTCATTTCTATCATTTTATCTACCACTTGACTCTTAAACATACTTGCACACTCCTCATTTTCTATCATACGCCATCTGATTTTGGGTGGGGGCCGTTCTTTATTCCTACTGGACGAGACACTGACTGTTACGTCCATCAATATGAGCCTGTGTTGAGAGTCTAAGCCTTCACCTGGCAACACTTTACAGTTTTTGACTGTTTTGAGACTGTTTCGTCTCACCAAGAAAAAGTCAATTTGGGTCGCGTGCTGGCCACTTTTGTAAGTGATCAGGTGTTCGTCTTTCTTTTTGAACCAGGTGTTAGTTACTGCCAGGTCAAAAGCCGAAGCAGCTTGCAGCAATGTCTCGCCGTCAGTATTACGGTCTCCGTACCCCCAACCACCATGCACTCTCTCATAACCGTACTTCAGACTTCCTAAATGCCCATTAAAATCACCCCCCACAAACACCTCTTCACTCTCCTGTACATTCATCATCACACAATCGAAGTCCTTCCAAAACTTTTCTTTTACACTATCCTCACATCCTGATTGGGGTGCATACGCACTAATAACATTTACTATCATACTCTCCACAACCACTTTAATAGCTATCACTCTATCACTTACTCTTTTAACATCCACCACACATTCTTTTAACTCACTATCCAAAACTATGCCCACACCATTCCGTTTGCCATCACTTCCACAGTAATAAAACTTATATCCTTCTCCTAATTCTCTTGATTCAAAATCATTGATTTGAAAAGAACGTAGGTATCAAAATATGTTAGAGGTGTTATTGACACTAGATAATTTAATCCTGTTTTACCGTGCAATGCAAAATTGCACTTTTGGCAAGACGGAAAGTTGACCAGACATATAATAAGAAGACAAGTCGTATGGGACTACGTATAGAAAATTACGAACTCTCATACAAACTTTAGTCCGCTAGTTAAACTCTTTTCTATATAATTTAGTAAAAATCCATCGTAATTAAAAATGAAATATCTATTCGTTTTTTTAAAACAGCATAACAAAATAATGGCCTCTTAAGAAAGGATTATTGAGTTACATGTATGGAAAAGAGTCCCATATTTGTACCAACGGCTTGCATAAGCAATTATTCACAGCTAATTGCCGTGATGAGAGAGATGTCATGGTCTCCACAAATTCTATGAAACAACAGCGGGTTATTCAGGCAAAGTGCACATGAAATGCACATGAGTGTAGTAAAATAGGGATTTGGCGACAAACATCCAACTCCCAGCTGATTAGAAAAAGATTTGGAAGACAAAAATGTTTTAAAAGCGTCTCTAGAAAAAGCTATAGAAAATTGGTTGCGCGTGCGATGTAGGGCGGAGTCTGGAATGCGGGAGCCGGTTGTTGGTGGACGAGGACAGGAGTCGAGTTGTTGGTTCAGAGAGAGGTGATGGCAAGGGAGTGAGCTGGTAACCGGGAGGACAGTCGGTTCGGAGACCAAACCTTACTTACCGATAACCGAAACTTAATATATATTCCGGAGGCTTATGTCCAGTTGTAGCTTTTAGAGGAACAAGTGTTCTTATGAAGTTAAAGATAGGTGGACTAGTCCAGTTTAGGTTAATTTAGTATTTAAAGTGTGTGAAGCTATGTCCCTGTGAAGAAATCGGTAGGGCAAGAGTATTAGTTCATACTTGAATAATATGAGTGTAGTTGATACTAGGTTTTAAATATCAGTAGGTAAGTTGAGTGTAAGGTACGTGCGTCGAACTCGGTACTTGTGGTTGTGGGTGTGACAGGGTGAGTCTTTCATTATTCTGATTTATCCTAGGCTGATATTGTTGTTAATAAAATACGCAGACACGCGGATGGAGCCGCGAGGAAAGCTAGTTGACTAAAGTTCTTAACTAAACAGACAGAAGCGTGTTTTTGGGGAGTTTGTTGTACACTTCTTCTCCTCAGCTCAAACACTAGAAAGTGGTGAAGGGCGGGCGCTTTTGGGGCTGTCTGTGTAGGATTTCAAGGGAGTTGAAATGTTCAACTCAATTTACTTCTTGTGTGAAAACTCTCAACTATATTACCAGTTAGTATTTGTATTATTTCTTGAATTTATATTCTCCATCTGCGACCATTGATTCGGTCAGATACGAGCACCGTACTTTGCAGATGTACTTGTTGTACGAAGGGTGCACTGTTGACCATATCTATATCATATTTTTTTTTTCCTGTGGCAACACTACAGCTAACAGCTGATTTAAATTAGTCCCTTGTAATTTTACTTTTAAATATTAAATTTCTTTGTTTTTAAGGCCTATTTCCTACTATTCATCAAGTTAATGGGACATTTAATTTGTTTCTAGTGTTAAATTCATGCAAAACAGTGTAAATAAGTGTAAAAAGTTCAACGAAACTTGGTGACAGTTAGGAGGTTACCGGCTTGAGTGAACTTTGCATTGTCATCTTGATATCAGGTACAATACTTATCTTACTTGATATTATATTGTTTACGTTCTATTATTTTACTAATTAATACAGTGATCATTTTCTATAGCGCTAAATATTGATGCCAATGAACTTTGAAACGTAAACATAACCTTGGTTAGTTGGTGACAGAACTTCTTACCTTTCCTTAGTTCATTTTCTTTTAACTAATTATCTTTTCCACTTCTGTTACAATCTACCTAGTCTATTCTAATATTCACTTTTATTCCTTATAATCATGCCTATCACTCGAAGCGCCTATGCTCGCCAAGAAGAGTCTAAACTCAATCTGGCTTTGAGCGAATTAAAGGCGTCTAAGAAGTGCTGTGATCAACTGATTAAGGAAATGGATGATAGTGAAAGGGTGCTCCTTGAAGCCCATGATAAGAATAGGAAGTTAAAGAATGAAATGGCTCAGTTATACATTCAATACACTGAGGCCATAGAAGCCCGGGATAGGCTCCAACTTGTTGTGGACGGATTCAGCCAGTGTAGCACAGAGTATGAACAAGCTCTTAATCACAAATTTTTATTGCAACAACAGCTACAAGAGGCTCAAAGTCAAATTTCACATCTTGAGACAACTAACCTGAACATCACAGCCTCTCTGAATCAAAGTTTATTCAATGAGTTGGTTCCTATTGCCCCATCAATTGTTGATCTATTAGGACACTCTTGCATTATAGATTTGACAAGTGATGATGATTCTAAGTCAAGTAAAAAAGTCAGGATAATCTCTAGTAAAAATAAACTTAAAAAATATATTAAAATAAACAAATACATTGTTAAAACTAAAAAAATGGTTAAAAAACAAAAGTTCTTCATTAAAAATCTAAAACTTAATAGGGAAAGGTTAAATTTATTAAAACAATTAGATATGTATGCTTTGAACTTAGAGAAAAGTACTAGGAAATACCAAACTGACACGGAAGACTTGCAGTGTGAACTTGACCGGTTACAACAGCAACTAAGCTCAATGACCACTAAATATAGAGCCTCAGAGAAACAAATGAAGGAATATGTGTTGGCAATGAATGAGCTGGTTAGCTTACAAAAATCAAACTGTGAACATTGCCAATCACCATCAATGGCATCTACTCCGGACCATTCATTGCCAATATATAATACCACCTTACCGCAGTCTTGTGCCAGTTTGCCAGTAGAAATGACTAATTGTTTATCGCAACAAAGTGTAAATAAAGAAATAGTTATCTATTGTGATGAGATTGGAAAGGATTTAGGCCACTTTTTGATAAATGAATATCCGGGACACTCTATAATGAATAACTGCATGCCTGGTTGTACTTTGTTGGAAATAATGAAAGAGATTATTAAATGTAATTTTAACCAGGATACTATACTCATAATTTTAGTTGGTGATAGGGGTACCGTGAACAAAGGAGAATTGCTCCAATATTATAGAACCTTGTCTGACCTTAATTTAAGAAAAATTGTGATGTTCACTTTCCCTTATAGCCAAAGTTTGCCACAGGAAGAAAATCAAATTAGATATCATATGAATATAAAATTGCACAATTTGTTATTTAATAATAACTTATTCCATCTAATTGACCTTAACAATTATATTGGTAATCGTTTTTATTTGACAAAAGATAGGAATCATATAGATAGATACTATCTTTCAAATTATTGTAGGAGACAGATAGCTGTGTCGCTATCATATTTATTTTGTATAACAGCCAAGAATTTGGCTAAACAAATTGCTTCTATTGAGCAATGCAATGACATTTTTCATAATTCTGCCAATGTCTTGGCATCAAATTTTGACATTATTAATAATTTAAATTAGAAATTAAGACAACAGAGACAATCTCTAGCAATTATTTAAAGAATGGTGAAAACAATGTTTTAAAATCAACAAATAGTATCAACCTGGTGCACCAAAATATTTATGGTTGTATGGGCAAGGATTTAGAAATAGAATTATTCCTTAAATTTAACAATGTAGATATTCTTTGTATTACTGAACATTGGCTTAAAAGCCATCAGATTATGTTTAATTATAGTAATCACCAGGTTGGTAGTTCGTTCAGCAGAGTAAACGCTATACATGGTGGCTCATTAATTTTCATAAATAATATACTTAAGTTTAAAGACCGCAAGGATATTGTGAGCCTCTCTGTTGAACAGACAGTTGAAATTGCCTGTATTGAATTGGAGCAGTTTGTTATATTAAGTGTGTACAGACCACCTAAAGGATTGTATGATTGTTTTGAAAAAGTAATGGATGAAGTGTTGCAAAAAATTTGTAACTCTAGTAAGTCTGTCATCGTTTGTGGCGACTTCAACGTTAATTTGTTAGAAACTTCTAGCCTAAGCACTAAAATTATAAGTTTGTTTCAGTCATACAATCTTGTAAATCTATTTATGGAGCCTACTAGAATAACCCCCACTACTGCATCTTGCCTAGATAATATTTATGCAGATATTTTACCTACCCACAAAAAAATTATTAATTTATTAGACTCTGATCATAGTGGACTATTGATCACTATACCAAATATAAACAAATATAAACGAAAAAAAGATATCACTGTTAACCCAAAATCTAAAGGTCGCTTGGAAACATTTAAAACTAAACTCTCAAATAAAATCCCACTTTTGTCAACTAATGATGACCCTAATCAACATTATAATGATTTTTTCAAAATGTATTGCACGCAATTTGATACTACTTTTATTCCTAAGACGATTTCGGTAAATAGCAATACTTCCTTCAGTGACTGGGCCACCATTGGTATTAATAAAAGTAGAAAACGGCTTTATGAGCTGTATGAAGAACGGACTTATATTAACACTGTAGAATTTAATTTATATGTTAAGAATTATTCTAAATTATTTAAAAAAGTATGTTATTTGGCGAAATCTCGCTACTTAAGTTCAAAAATTAAAAATAGTAGTAATGTAATTAAAATGACTTGGGATATTATTAATAGCGAAACGGGAAGGTCTTGCAACCGAAGTAGTGATTACAGCCTTGCTATTGATGACAGTATCATTAAATCAGATTCGCAAGTCGCCGCGGCATTTGAAAATTTCTTTGCAGAGATTCCCGTATCGACTACAAAATCTCTAAATTCATCACCAACTGCTGCAGAAATTTTACTTAAAGAAAACGTTCCAGTTTGTGAATCCCAATTTTATTTCCAATATGTCACTTGTAATGATGTAATCAAAACTTTTAATACTTTAAATGTTAAAAAGACTGCAGATCTATGGGGTAATTCTGTTGACGTTGCTAGGTCTATTATAGACATTGTAGCACCTACTTTAGCAGTAATTTTTAATAATTGTATAGATTGTGGTGAGTTTCCTGATCTAATGAAATATAGTAAAATTATACCATTGTTTAAATCGGGTAGTACATCAGACCCTACTAATTATAGACCTATATCAGTGCTACCTACTTTTAGTAAAATTTTTGAGAAAATTATTTTAGATCAAATTCAAAGATATTTTAATAAACACAAATTATTACACAACAAACAGTTTGGTTTCACAAAGGGTCGTTCAACAACTGATGCTGGTGTTGAACTTTTGGGACACATTTATAATGCATGGGAAGATAAATGCGATGCGTTGGGCATTTTTTGCGATTTGTCTAAGGCTTTCGATTGCGTTCTCCATGATACATTGATCAGGAAGCTTCACTACTACGGAGTCCGGGGCGCCTCTCTGGATCTTCTTACTTCATACTTGAGTAATAGGATTCAGAGAGTTGATGTGAACGGCAAAAGGTCTTCCGGGTCTGTAGTCAGAATGGGGGTTCCTCAAGGCTCAATTCTGGGTCCTTTTTTGTTTCTAATCTATATCAACGACTTGCCTTACCTCATAAAGGATAAACATGATATAGTGCTGTTTGCAGATGACACTTCACTTTTATTTAAACTCAAACGTCAGCAGGTGGTTGTTGATAATGTAAATAATGCTCTTTCAACTGTAGTTAACTGGTTTAATGTCAATAATCTTCTCCTTAACGAGAAAAAAACAAAATGCATAAAGTTCACATTACCCAATGTAATACAAGTGAACACTAGTGTGTCAATAAAGTGTGAAGAGTTGAAACCCGAGGATTCCACAGTGTTCTTAGGTTTAACTTTGGATGCGCAGCTTCAGTGGAGCCCCCATATAGATAAACTGTCCAAAAAACTTAGCTCTGCAGCATACGCCGTAAGGAAAATTCGTGGTTTAACTGATTTAGAGACAGCTCGTTTAGTATACTTTAGTTATTTTCATAGTGTGATGTCGTACGGCATTCTGTTGTGGGGAAATGCCGCCGATATTCAGACAATTTTTGTTTTACAGAAAAGGGCTATTCGTGCAATTTATAAATTAAGTCCCAGACACTCCCTCAGAGACAAATTTAAAGAGATTAATATTATGACTGTTCCCTCTCAATATATTTATGAGAATCTCATGTATGCACATAAAAATATTAATCTGTTTAAAAGATACAGTGATATCCATAGCATAAATACTAGGAACAAACACAAATTTATTGTACCAAAAACCAGGCTCAAGAAAAAAATAGGTGGTTCGTTTAGATGTCAATGTATATGTTTCTATAATAAACTTCCTAGCCAAATTCAAGAACTAAGCATAAATAAATTTAAATCATTTATTAAACGTAAGCTATGCCAGAAAGCTTTTTACACAATTAATGACTTTCTTGAGGACAAAAAGGCGTGGGATTGAGCTGCTTCAATGATATACATGAGCCATTGTTTTCATATGTACTACTTACTGATGAAAAATTTTTTATATATATTTTTTTTTTTTAATATTCGTTTTTGACATGAATACTTGTATAGTATTGTATTATATTTTTTATTTTATTTTTTTTGTTGACATTTTATTATTATTATTTTTTTTTTTTTGACTTGAATACTTTGTTAAGTATTATATTTATTTTTATTTTTTGATTGACATATTATGATTACTATTTTGTTTGACACAAATATTTACTTTGTAAAGTATTATATTTTTATTTTTTTTTGATTACTTAATTATTGTAAATGTGAGGACTATGTGGGTTATTATTATTATTTTCTCCTCCTTTTTACAGTAATTTTCAACGTTGTCTGACAGTTTGAGTACTTTTGCGGCCTACCCAAATGTCTTTTCTTTGGTATTGTTCGTCATGTCATTGAGCTCCTTAGTGGTTTTTAAGTTGAGCTATTCGACTATTGACAAATGCTTGCACTGACTGGACAGGTCCACTCAAATATGTTTGGTTCTTTCTTCAAAAGACCACTACAGACACTAAGCTGCATGGTCCTCATATAGAATAATGTGAATGCGAGAACTATGTATGTCGTTATATTCATGTAGATTTTATGATTGTCTGGCAGTTTGAGTATTTTTTGCGGCCTACTCAAATGTCCTTACTTTGGTATTGTTCGTCGGTTCGTTGAGCACCTCAGAGTTCTGAGTTGAGCTTCGCGATGACTGACAAATGCTTGCACTGTCTGGACAGGTCCACTCGAATTCGTGTGTTGCTTTCTTCATAAAGCTCATCCCAGACATAAACGTACATGGTTCTCATATGATCTAACCAGTCCACATTGTATGGATTTGAACACTAAAAGAGACTTTGACCTCTGAGTTTGTTTCGGTGTTTCTTCTCAGGGTAGTCAGCTAGGAAACACCGGCCTCATCTAGCTTAAACTGACAAAAAACATTGACGTGTAAAAGTGTTCCTTGTAACCTATTTACTGAATAAACATCATTTATCATTTATCATTTATCATTTATCATATTATACAGGACTGTTAGGAACCATGTCTCCTAAGACCATGATGACGACGTTTTGCCGCAGGAACTGCCGCCGCGTCACGTTTTACAGTTCGAGAGAGCTGCTAGGGACCATGTTCCTTATCAGCATGATTACGACGTATTGCTACTGAAAAGTCGCTTGCGTTACTAAGGGAGTCTTACTCTGAGTGCTGTGAGACGGATGTGAGGTACCGTGTGAGTAACTATTGACCAAATTCCTATTACGCTAACGTAAGGGTTGTTTACATAAGCTATCGTTAGTTAAAGATTTACTTAGCATCCTTTAGTTTTATTACATGTATCTAAAACCACTTCTAATGTATTTCAAAATCAATTTTCAGAATTCCTAAGTCTCACAAATCATTTCTTTTAAATACTTTCCTTGTTTCATCAACAAGGCTTCGGACTTCATTATACTTATGAAATTTGAATTATAATTGGTGGGAGCACGTCCACGTATGGAAGACGGGTGCTACGAGGCCGCAAAATGAGCGGGTGCGGCCTTTTTCCCTAAAGGAAAACCGAACTTCAACACTAAATCATTCGATTTTAGGAAAAAAGTAAATTTTATCAGCCTAGGGTATTTTAGGATCAGTCACATCAGGAAATTGAATGTGAAAATTTAGTAACTCACAGCTGGCTTCCCCGACGCCTGATGGGTCGGTCTTCGTCGACGCTGAGGCCGGGCGCTATCGTGGGCGTGGAGCTGGGCTCATCTGTACGATATGATCCACGCCGAGATGTTGCACCGGCCACTACGTCCACTGCTGATGATCTATAAGCAGAGGAACTTCAAGGATATACGAAATAAATTACTTTACAAAAAAACAGGAGGTATTATGTGTGTGTATTGATGCTTCATGTGGATTGTAAGAAGCTTAGTTGCGCAAAACAGTATTTTCAAAGTTAAAACTATTATTCAACCAATATAGACGACACGGTTGGCGCAGTGGTCGAGCATTCGGCTGCTGCACTACGTATCGCGGGTTCGATAAATATAACCTCAAAATGCGCTTTTTATTTAATTCATAAAAAAGGGCTTTCCTCGCTTTTTCATAGGGGGCGGGGGAGGGGGGGGGGTGCGGCTTGCTCGCACTCTCCTCCTCCCCCAAATTTCATCCCTTAATTCCACGGCAGATCAAGTAAAGTCGTACCCTGCGTGTTGCGGGTTCGATACACAAAAAAACAAATATTTGTATGGCCTACAGATAGTGTTGTTCCGGGTGTGGGTGTCTTGTGTATGTGAGTTTACATGTTTGTGAACGCACCCCCAATCCCACTAATATTATAAATGTGAAAGTTTGTGAGTGTGTATGTTTGTTACTTCTTCACGCTCAAACGGCTGGACCGATTTGGATGAAATTAGGTATGTGGATAGCTTATAGCCTGGATTAACATATAAGCTATCTTTTATTCCAGTCTACTCGGGTGAAACCGCGGAGCGCAGCTAGTACAGGAATAAAGCATAGTGTGGGGCAACGTTTTAAAAAAAATATTATTAAAAGCTACGGAATGCCTACGCCGTAGCAGTAGGCTACGGCTCAGCGCTGTGCCAGCTACGAAGTCATAGCAGCAATATTTTAACTACGCAATACTATTTTCTATTCAATATAGGAGTCTGCCCAGTACACCGTATCATACCATGATTGTACTAGGAACTTATCAAGCACGGAAAGAAACACATAACGTACTACTATGCCCACTAGAAAGTATCAACAGCGTATCATACCCGTGCATAACCCCTATGCTCACTGTTACGGAACCTGCGCGCACCGGTTTGGCATGCATGCTTTTGCGGGTGCCGATACGTTCCATGCATGGCACGCGACGGTGTTGGTCGGTGTAGTATGGTATGAGACGGTGTAATTGTGTAATGGACAGACTCAAAGGTGACTAAAACTCATCAACATTTCTTATAGATTATTTATTGTTCTTCATCTCTTTTAGACGTGTGTTAAATATATCCGTTTTTTGGGAGATTTTATATTCAAAACCGGTCATTCTCTAAAATAATTTTGGGAACGGAGTTTTGTGGTTTTAGTTTCTAAGTGTAAATTAAAAAGCTGCAATATATAACTATAACTAACTATATGTCTCATAACATGACTCAAAACTTCTGCAGACTTATAGGTAGGTATTTCTTTTAAATTGTTATTAATTCTTCTTTTGTTTGTGTAAGCATATTGTTTTACTCTAAATAAGTTTTTATTTTTATTTTTTTGCTATGCACATTGTTTAACTTAGACTCTTGCACGGTATCTCTGTAAAAGCTAATTCTAGCCGTGGAAGGGGCCTGGTGACCTGTAACACAGGTTTTTCCCAAAAACCTATATCATGCACCAGTCTCTCACAAGGGTGGAATACAGCTGAGACATTTTTTTTTGTACTTAGCTTTAAGGCAGCTTTGTGAAGACAGAATAAATGATAAATTATTATTATTATACCTCCTGGAAATAGCGGGCGGCGCAAGCGGCGCGGACTGGTGTGCGGGCGAGTGCGGCGGGTCCTCGTCGCAGGAGCGCTGGCGCGGCGCGCGTACGGAGCGGCGGCGCGCCGGCGTCACCGTGCTCGGGCGTCGGGACTCCGCCGGCGTCACGCTGCCGCCGCCCTTTAACTGCCGCCGCGGGCAGCGTGGTTACGAACTCATATTCCACACAGTTTATAAAGCCCCAAAGAAAGGCAGGCTGCACACGAGAGCCGCATACACCACTGTACACTATTTGGTTTCTTCAGATTTTGCACTTGAAGCCTTAGATTATGATAAATGGCTAGATAACGATTCGCATTCTGAAAATCGTTGTTAATATGGTGCGTCAAAAGCGGTATTGCATTTAAAATGGTGCCATTGTGAGGTGACACAATATCCATCTGGCCATTTATCATAATCTTAGTTTGAACCACTACGGACGCTAATACAGTAATTTTGAAAAAAACTGTGCCGAGCAGCAAATGATTTTCTTTTCGTATATTTCAACTACTACATAGTAAATGATTGCATAAGCGCATATTTGGTTTCTTAAAATATTTGCTGTATGCTGCTCTAGTGCCTTAGTTTTTATGGGAAACTAAAGTTGCAACGTTGTTTCAGACGTAGAGTTGCTGAAACCAGCAAAATGTAATATCACTATATAATATAACATTGTTTCAGAAAAAACGTTTGAAAAGTAGTAGGATTGGTGTGAAACGTTATTGTAGCAGCTTTTGTTTTCCCTCTTTTCTTTATGGTGAATCCACTATGCATTATCGTCTTACTACTGCTGTTTAACTAAGGTCCAGTTTTTTGATCCATAGTTATCTCAACCAATAGTTAAAAAGAGTAACTAGTTAAATTACGCGAAAAGTCTAAGTATTCTTCTGCTTTCTTGACTAATAGTTATTTATTTGACCATTGATCAAGCTAACAATTGATGGAGTAACGGATTTTGCCGAAATTTAACAATCAGTTACTATTTTTAACCGACGAAAAAATAGGAGGAGGTTCTCAATTCCACCGTATATATATATATTTATTTCTGTACAGCCCTCACTCGTTCATTCACTTTCATTCAACTCACGTTATTTATGAATCGATTTTGATGATTCTTTTTTGTTAAAGATATACCTCAAGGATAGTCCCATTAGTCAGTCAGTAGTCCCACTTAATCAGGTATTTGCGTTTAGGAATCACCATATTATGAAACTGAACTAATGACCGAAACCATACCTTTCCTAAACAAATAGAAGTTATATATAAAAAGATAATGCGAGCCACGAAACAATATAAAAAAAAAACCGACGGAAAAGAACTAAAAAGCAAAGTCTTGAGTATTGAGCTTATTTACATAAACTAATTTTGAGTCGGCGCCACATAATAAAATGACTAATTACCTATGTAAGCCTTCTCCATTTATACGTACCTACATATAAAATTTAGATAATCAGTTTGTTGTTTAACGCCGACTTAAAATTAGTTTATGTATAAAATTTGATAGTTTATGTAAATAAGCTCAATACTCAAGACTTACAAGGTTTATTTATTTTTTGCTTTTAGTTCTTTTTCGTCGGTTTAATTTTTTGTTAAAAAGTTTTCTAACTACTGGTTGACTTAACTACGGATCAAAAAGCTCGCCCTAAGTTTGATGGTAAAACAGTCAAGGGCAAATCTGTAAAATTCTGATAAGAGTGTCTCAAAACACAGTAGTCGCAATCTGGTACGATTTAAATAAGTTATGTGTGTGTTGCTAAATATTTTCTTAATATAAACAATTAATTCATGAGAACAGCGTTGAATTTCATTAGTCAGAAAGAAAAGAAAAATCATTTGAAACAAATAAAAAAAAGATAATAGTATATCCATAGTGATTGTTTGCCTTTAACTGTACCTATGAGTATGTATAACTATCTACATATGTGACCTACCTACAAGTGCATTACGTGACAGCGTAGGAGTGCGGGTGAAAAAAAAGATTTCGAAGGAAACAAGATGAAGATTAGTTCGGTTATAAATAAAGGGGCAGGGCAAGTAAATACTGTAGTTTACCTCACCCAAACTCCCACGATGCCCCGTCTGGCGAAGGGCAAAAACGTTAGTGTTTTTTCTTGGCTCAAATACGATTCAAGCCACTCACGTAAGTGAGCTTAGTTCGGCCAAAACGGAGCAACCCAAATCACTAACATTTGTAGTAATTAATTGTAATGATGTTGGATAAAATCCAAAAGAGAGAGAACGTGACGACGATAAGGGTTTTGGAAATCCAAAACTTATGCTTAGAGTACCTAGGTTCAAAAATAATTAGCAAACATATGCTTTTATTTGACTGATTTTGATGGATATTAAACATATTTGTTTGACAGAGTTCATGATAGTAATGAGAGATTGTGAGTTGGCCCATTTTGGCAGTCAAGTCATTAATAAGACAGTTAAACCCAAGTGAATCATTGGAGGTTAAATGTTTTTTTTTTTGAGAGCTCGTTTAAGGTTAAATTAAATAAGATAAAGTGGAATTATTTAAGTTTTCATAACTTTCAAAAGCATCTAAACATTACCTTTTCAAGTTCTTTGAGCGAGGCGGGCGATACGTCTGAATGCCGCCTCAGTTCAGGCGAGCGCGGCGGGGCCAAGCCGGCGCTGCTGCCGCCGCTGCCGAGTCGTGCCTCCGAGTGGCGCCGCTGCAGGGCCTCCAGTACCGGCACGTCCAGCAGCGAGTCGGTGCTGTCTTGAGCGGCGGGTGGCAGGCGCGGCTGGGCCTTGCGGCGGCACACTGAGCACCGCCATGAGCTCTAAACATTGAACGGAGGGCTTTTAACGTTTCCTGGATCATTAGAATAGAATAGAATAGAATTCTCTTTATTATGTACACCATTTAGATTACATATTATTAATTATACACCTTGGGATACGAGCATGTAAGGGAATTTCCCAGGCCTGGATAGGATTGGTTGCAGGAAGAGCGGTGTTTTTCTAAGGGATTTCAACACAGTATTTTTTTTCCAAACACATCTTTTATTACCCTATATTTTTCTAATAAGTAAAAGAAAATAAGACCAACAAAATACCGTAGGTATTAGTTCTTTTTCTCCATCCGAATCGTTTATCGAATTGTAATAGGTAACTTGTCGGAGTAGTCTGGACGGTTGCCAGGTTTGGCTTGCTCGACGGAGAGTGTAATTGTGTCTTTGTTAGGCTCTCGTGACGATTCCGGAGCGTTCAATTTAAACTGAGATGTGTTTAAAGCAGTTTTCATCGACATTTTTTTTTTTTAATTTTTCCTACTTAGGTGCTTAATTAGCATACGACGCTATCTAAACACATCTATAGTGAGGAATTGAAAAAAAGAAAGCAGTTCAGTTAAGCTGATGTGTGTGCACTTACCTGCCGCAAATTTGTCATAATTATATGCCCTACAATAAGCTATTACAATAATCGATTTAAAGTAACTCACAGCATCTTCATCACTGGCTGGCTTGGAGTATGATGAACAGTCCTCACACACGCGGTGTTGGCATCCATTGCATGTGTGGTACACCTCTCCTGGCTTCAGAGCCTTCAGGCAGACACGGCATGCACCCGCCCGAGACGGCGCTTTACCAGCCTCGCTAGACATAAACATGATTTTATTTTCTTTGGTTCAGATATACCTATGATGCCATTTTGCGAAGTGGTTCAGTTTACCGTTCCTCCATTGGCCACACCTTTTTTTTGCTTACTGGCTAAAATCCACCCATGTTCCTTCAGTTGCTTGTCACCTCCTTCGCGAGCATTAACGCTTCGCAGAAAGAGGTGACAGCTTCCTATACACTCTCGCTTCGTACCATGGCCTGGACCAGGGCCGGCAGCGACAGATCGCCACCGCCGATCGCCTCCACAAGATCACTGCAGTGCTTCGCCCAAGCAGGGCTTCCACCTTGTCCTCCAGGTGATCCACACAATGCTGACACCCGAGCGTATCCTCGCGCCTAATTTGAAACAAAAACCTCCCGAAACAATTGGCCTCGCCTATTATGTGACTTACGGAAATCTTAACCATACGTCGAACCTTGTTATATAACACTATGCAAATAGATGACGTCAAAATGTAACGTTAACAAGTAACGAGTTTGTAACAAAGCCCATAAGTTTTTAAAA
The DNA here is from genome assembly GCA_951329385.1 of Polia nebulosa. Lineage (NCBI taxonomy): Eukaryota > Metazoa > Arthropoda > Insecta > Lepidoptera > Noctuidae > Polia > Polia nebulosa. Next base: position 18,194,516 of record OX589599.1, on the reverse strand, counting down.
ATTTCTTAAGTTAATCGTACAAATACATTTGAAGACTGCAGTTCCGCGAGTTACTAAACAACTCGCGAACTGGCTTTGTGTCCTGGCGTATTACAAGACTAAAAGTTAGTTTTAAAGAATCCGTTTGCAGTTTCAGAGAGAGAAATTTGAAATACTATTCATCTCGCACAGTGTTTTGAACAGAAAAATAAATTAAAAACCTGATCTAATGAAAAATAATGAAATGATAAAGAACGATATTAAAATTCTTAAACTTTTTTTAATAAAAGAAACTTGAATGAGTTTTGTAAGTTATGATGCGAATCGTAACAAAGGTGTGAAGTTGGGCTAAAGTTGGGAAGAAATTCAAGTTAGTGGTAAAGGTTAACTGATACGCTGACTGAGGTGCCCGCACTCGCGGGAGGGTTGTCAACACCACTCCCACCGAGCAGTTGCCTCAGGAATTGTCTCAGTGCAACAACGCAATTTCATATAAAATGTTCTATTTGTAATAATTTCTACGAAAACTCGTTATCGCATAGTCCTATCGCGCCTGTCTCCGCGAGCAGCACACGCTAGGCCTGTAGAACTAGAACTAGAAGTAAAGCGTACCTACCGGTCAGTCTTAGCTATTTGTGCAGCTGTGGGCGGCGGCTGCGCAGGTGGCGGTGCCGGCGTCGGCTCTGGAGCTGGCTCTGGCACGGCTTGTCGCGGACCCAACTTTGTTACTGAAACAAGACTTCCTTCCTCAACTTCTAAACTATTAATCCAAGAACAAACTTTTAAACGAGATTTGAACTGGCGGTTCCAAGACCGAAAGTCATTCAAACTCAAATTACATTCAGATCATTGTTATGAAATATTGAATTGGAATGAAACGATGGGAATTCAAATAAGTCCGCAGCTTGTGTCTACCTTCCGAGCAGGAATGTGCTAACAATGCGTGGCCTCGTGGCCCGAGAGATGCGAACCTCGCGATATTTCGCTATGAATATTAAGAAATGATCATGAATTCCGTAGTAAACTTCTCTCAGCGCTCCCAATACTTAGGAGTGGCCAACCCGTCATACTTTTCATACAAACGCTCGAACATGATTATGCCGTTGTAACACCCAATCTTTGAATTTTTGAACTAATAGGTATCTTGTGCACTATATCTAAGTTTCTATGAAAGCAAAAAATTTAAATTTGGTGAAAAAAATTCAGCATAAGCCTTCAAAAATCTGCTGTTTTGCACAAATTTTACCGTTTGGCCGTTCATAATGTATTCATAAATTGTAAAAGTAAAGAAAACTTCGTAATAGACACCTTGCACATGTAATAGAAATTCTAAATGACAAATATTTATTCCACAAACTTATTAGGCTTATTCAAAAGACTTATTTCCTGGAATAAGTTTTATGAAATTTTCGAACACTATTTTTATGAAATTTTGTTATTATGTAGATAGGTACCTACCAACTACCTAAAAAATATTGTTATCACGTATTTGTTTATAAGTACCTATACCAAGAGAAACAACAAGCTTTTTGACCATGCTCGTTTTGACGATAGACCGACCGGGAAGGACCCTCTTACCATGTTTGGTCTTAGATATAACATTATGAGATAATTGTTTTTTAGGTCAAACTGCATCCTACATGAAGCCTTTTACATCCCCGGGTAAATGCAATAGTGTGTGCAGCAGGTATTATTTTACAAAGTGAATTAATTAATTTTACAATACTGCCGCGAGGTCTACTGGAGGGCAATTAACTTATCCGAAAGTCAATTATAACGTAACACAAGCCCTACCTTTTGAACAAGTTTGTAACTATGAAGTTTCTATGAACATTGAATACTCGGTAGTTCGAGTGCTAGTGGAAAGAAGCCATGGACTTTAATTAAATGCAGCATTGTTGCTGCATTGATTTCCTTAGTTTCATTATCGTTTTCGAAAGTCAGTTTACTTTCTTAAAGAAATAAGAGTTTATTTAACGTTATTATTAATGCAGCAACACCTGCTGATTAAATCGCAATAGGTTTTGAAAACATTATAAACTAAATAATTTAGGTCATCTTTTTTAAGATATTTCTCACCGACTGTTTGACACTTTGCGTGACCAGAGGGCTGGCTCGTTCTTCGCCCAAAGAATTAGCATTGCCATTCAACGTGGCAACGCTGCCAGTCTTGTGGGCACGTTTCTGGCTTGCCCAGACGAAAGTGATGTGGAGGAATACTTCGACGCCTTAGTATATTCTGTTTTTGTATAATATATTATTATGTATGTAGTTATGTTATTAGATAACATTTAAGTAATTTTTATTTGTACATATTTGTAATTATATGTTTAACACTATGTGTAAATTGATAAATGCAAAGTATCAAAAGTATTTTAGGCACACTTTTTTTTTTAGTCATTACACAAACAAGAAAATAAAATCACAAACAAAAACTAAAGTTAAAATTAAATTTGAAAAAATTTCCTACTATTTATGTCTAAACATTTATTTTGTAAGATCAATAGTTTTGGCGTACGAGCGCCGCAAAGTATACTTCAACATGCGAAGTACATGCACTGTGCATGTGAAGTACCTAAGTTGAATTATACGTGAATAGTATATTTTACGGTGGGGTTTGTGTTACGCGTTCTTGTGAGTTTTAGGTAAACATAAATAACGGTAATAACGGCCTAAGGGAACTAGCACATAACATCGCTCCAATCTTCAGCATACATGGCAAGGGTTGTTACCTGCCGTTAACAAAAACTAATTATTTTTAACCTGCCAGTTCCACTCGATGATATAAGGTTTTGTTTTCTTTCACACAATGTCTATTTTCAATAGAATTCATGTTTCAAGTTTTGGTAAGTTAATTGGCTAGTAACTTATTTCAATCAACAATACTGTTCTACAAAATATCTGAAACGCAGATCTATCACAATACCAGACGTCTAATTTCCATTATGTACAGTAATAAAAAGGTGTTTGTAAAAACTGTAGCTAGTTTGCGATACTTTCCCTTGTTGGCTTCAATAAACAGATTCCCGCCGACATGATGAATGGATATTGTTTCGGGATAAGGGATAACGGGCGGATGGGTGGGTACGTTTCGGGCCCAAAAGAGAACGGCTCCGGAATGTTGATTTTCCAGCAACCTCCTACTTGGGATTCTCATGGGTTAACTTTATGTACATCAATCTTAAAGCCAGTTTAAGGTATGCCAATGTAATTCAAACTTTATTCTGAGTGGCAGATTGAAAACCTTTGTTATATTTCTAAGTCTTTACAGCCAGCATTGTCATTGGAATATTCTATTTTGGGTAATAAAGTTTTGTTTATTTTACTGCGAATTTAAATACTAAAAATAAACGTATCATTTCTCCATCCTACGCAAGTTATAGGAGTAATTCAATCCGGTGGATCGCGTGGGCGGTTCGATCAGTATCCAAGCTATATGCACTATCTATTTTTAGAAGAATCTATATATAGCGATGGCCGATGCATAGAGGTACAGGAGTAATTGGTTGCTCTTGCAAATATGTCACACCTTTATTTAGAATATTTGTTGTTCTTTATTCATGTGTGATTGATGAAGTATCCATTATATCCAAGAATGTGAATAATTTAATAATTAGCTTACCGATGAGTCCTCATCATAGCATATCTCTTTGTTTATATATGTAAAATGTTGTGGTTAATACATTGATTTTGTTTAATATACCTTTCTGATTAGTATTATATGAAAGTATGATTCCACGTTTTTACCAGCTTCAAAAATCAAAGCAAGAAGAAAGTTTGAGTAGATTTGACTTGATTATCTTTCAAAATCCTTCGCGCATCGTTTGCTTGTATTTCTGTATTTTCATAGTAATCCATACTTAAAATTTTTCACGTTTCATTTGTTCACAAATAAATATAATTTAAACAGCCTGAAATCAGTAAAGACTAAAGCTGTAAAGGATACGTTTCTGTTAAGTCAGATCAATTTAACGCGTTACTAAGTTCAGGAATTTGCTCTATTTTTGTCCGACTTGGGCGCTGTCAAAAGGGTAATCCTTTTACATTTTACTCAGTAAAATATAGTAAAAATTATGTTAATTTATTAAATACATACATTTCTTTAAATTCGTTTGGAAAGCTAAGTTCAGTAGGTAAATGTTCGTTCAACTTAACATTCAACAGTCTTCACCCAGCATATACTTTAGATATTACGCAAGTTGGACCACAGTTATGTAACTTCGCGTCAAGTCCAACAATTTATTTACTTCTCTTCTGGCATTATTAGTGTTGTTATGAGCTACAATGTTAGTATGCCATACAAAGTGAAACTTTCAAAGGCAAATGTTAACTTAATTATATCCAATTTGTGATGGACCCTTGGTTCGTACTAACATTTGTAAAGTGGTACCTTTCTTTGTGGTAGCCTTTTCTAGTAGTGTTTTGTTTACATACCTTTGTCCTGGGCTGTGAGCAGTGAGGAGGAGAGGGTTTGTCGCAGTTTGCCGAAGGTCCCCGGTGACTCTATGTGTCCGGGCACTGTGCTCGATGAGTCGTCTGTCGCCACCATCTAGGGGCAACACATTAAATTCTGTTATACATTCATTAGCACACTTGGAAGTAAGTATACCTACATAGAATCTTCCATAAACTGAATGAGGATAAAATAAATCTAAGTTACGATTTTCACTCTGCAGATAACAAACAATATAAGAATAAAAATGTCGTGAATTAGTGAACTCGATAAAAACACTTGGTGTTGAAAAAGAACTCATGTCATGGAAAGCGACGCTGCGCGGCGATAAAACTCTTCATACAAAAATAACGGCTCAGTAATACTGTCGTAAATTTTATGGAGAGCAACAGATGGAGAATGAAATACATCAGAGAGGGGAAAATCAATATTGTCGTCTCCCGAACTAGACTGCGGAGCGTTTTTATTGCTTCGCTGGCAAGTCATCTTAAACTTTTTCTTCAATAACTAACTACAAGTTACGACCGAAGTAGATCAGAATGAATGAGGTCACTTACTACGTACCATGAAGCACACTGGTAAGTAAGATACCCAACATAAAACAACTTGGTAAAGCACCCGAGCTACGTTAATAGGCTCAGGCTAATTGGAACTTGCTCGTAAAATATATTGAAGACTACAAATAAGGATATCATCTTAATACTTCAGAAATTGTTTTGAAAGCGGAGTAGCGATGCGGCAGGTGGAAGGAACTGAGTCAGCGTCAACAAAGCGAACTGCTTGCGGATGCAGTAATGTGGGTGCGAATACGGCGCGTAGGAACTGATGGAGGAAGGAGACCTGACGCTGTACGTAGCTAGGTACACTTTGAGGCACGCACCGAGATTTAGGACTAAATCTACCTAACATTTAATATATTTAATTAAGTAAATGAACGACACAAATAAACAATATAGGTACCTATTTTTTTAAGTTTGCCCAAATATGGAATATTCGTAGTCTGTAAACATTTCGGTTTTAAATATTATCATATACAGAAGATATTTGATTAAGTAAAATCTGAACATATAATATACTTAGTTTGAAAGGAGTTCTTCGTTCCACACAGATCTGACAGTTAAATAAAACAGAATGTTCAACATCTGCTTCACGCCCGCATAGTCGTAAAATTTCACCCACAAAAGGGTTAGGTTTCAGTTAAGGCATTCGGTCAATTTTCTGTAGAATTCAAATGGAATTTGGTAGTTATACAGGGCTTGGCACTGGCATCAATAGAGTTCACTCGGATTGACTTTATCAAACTGCAGTTTCCTCTCCGAAAAGTGCAATTAAGTCCCTGACACAATCGAACAGTTCGATCTATTGTCGGCTGAAACATTTACGTATTATGGGAAGTATACTGTGACTTTTTACTATACCGCAGAGAAAGATGGCCACTTTTTAAAACGGATGAGATTTTTCTCTTTATTTGGTGTCACTTCAAATCTTATAAACGTTCGTGTCTCAGAAACCAGGATTAACCGAGTCTGCACCACTAAATCACCAAAATCTTTATCAAAGGAAGCACACACGCATCGAAGACTATAGATAGTTGTTATAATACAATATTCATGAATACTAGAGCAGATGCGAGGCATCCGGCGCAGCGCATTCCTCGGGGAGCGTGTGTTGGCCGCGGCTGACCTCACAGCTTCTATGCTTGCGTTATTGGATTCGCCGGCCGAGCCTGCTTCGTGTCCGAACGCTTTCCACTTAAATACATTATAAATGAAGCCGCTGCCACCAATTACACACGCTTTTATCGAGAGCTTCGAATGAGAGCCTCTTGAATGCTGATTGTCAATTTACGACCTTCGTTTCATGCTAAATGCTTTGTTGGATTTGAAATGGTTAAAAAGCCAACGTTATCCGCGTTTCATTGTGATCATTAAGTTTCATTCTTTTCATCATTTTGATGTTTGTTCATTTAAAAACAGTTAGGGAACCCGCAATATTCAAAAGAAAGCAATAAGACTTTTTATCAAAGAATAGATTCGATCAAATCACATGGGATCAAATATTATCCTCGGTAATCGATGGTTCCAGAGGGAAACGATATTTCGAAGTCGTTTACCTATGTTGAGCTTTGCTGGGACTATTATACCAAATGGAAAATAAAGCTCCCATTTTATTTTTCCACAAAATTAAAAGGTATCTGTTTAAAAGGGACAAATAGACAGACATACTTATATTTGAAGACCTTGAAAGTTTACCTTGGATAAGTGAAACATAAACAATGACAAAAAATATAAAGACGTAATAACTTTATAAAAAATTTCATTATTTCTTTTACAATTCTGTGTATTTCTAAGGTTGAGCGAAGGGTGAATTGTACCTTACTTTTCAAGTTGGGATTGGTAAGTCCCAAAGGGCTCAGGAAAACGTTTTTCATGTTTAGTGAATAGGTCCACTGATAATATGGTAGGTATATACTTATTAGTAAGATAGATAGATAAATTGATATCTTGCTAATTTATAGACCAGGGTAATAAGTTGTTACCCTGGTCCATAATTTAGCAAGCTACCTAATCGTTTAGTAAGGTCAGGTGTAATGCGATATTCATAACTGCAGTTATGATAATTATAAAGAAGTTTAAATTATCTACATGTTCGTCATGTATAATTCTGGATCACCGACCCTATCACTGCCAAGAATGGTGATCATGGCGATATAACATCCATAATTTGATCGTTTACTGGAAGTCTTTGTAAGAGTTTTAAAATTTTATTGCTTTTATGTAGCAACTTTAGAAGTTTTTATTGCTGAAACAGTAAAAACCAATATTTAAAGTTTCGTTTTGAGGCAAAAGCCTACATAGTGTCATTCTGAGAAATTGTTTGTATTTGAAAGACTCGTAATAATAAAATTGATTCGTAGAAGGGGTTGCGAAAATACAGTTTGTGAAGCATTGAGTTTTATTATCTGCGTTTTACTTTCAGCTCAGCGAAGCAGCAAGATAATATATCTACATAGCGCGTTCTCGCGGAGCAACTAGTACCATGTTGAGCACACGAACGCGTCCGCTTCGATTAGCGTTACCAGCGGAGATTTTTGAGATAAAATGGGTCATGAACGGAGCGTTCATGACCTACTGGAGAGGTGCAAGCGGAGCGCGCGGCGCGGGCGGCGGGGAGGCCCACGCGACCCTGGCTGACCCACTTGTTGCCTCAACCCGCTAGGTATTTACATTACAACTCTAATTGCTGTCGGCAAAGGGCAGGTGTAAGCCTTTACTTTATCATCACCTTGGGACCAACCTTTTCTAATTCGTTGTTCGACTTGTGCAAATGTAATCCTTTACTGTACCAAATGTTATTTCATTTTTATTTTTTGTCGAAAACAAAGAGTGATTTCTTTCATTGGGGTGCGGGCGAATGGGCCGCTCGCATTTTGTATAGCGCTGTTAATTAAGCGTTGAATGGGCGGAGAGTTCTTAACCTTTGATATATTTATTTGGTATCGACATATGAGCACAATGGTGGCAGCAACAATGGCCGCGTCGAAGTCTCACGTGCGCAGCGAGCGGAGCGACGCGGTGGGCGCGGAACGGAGCATAGACTGCGCAGCGCTACACCCACGGACAGCACAAAGGAATGTAATTACGCGTCACTGGCACACAACGCGATTGTTCTTATTTTAGGACCCAGATAAATATTTGTTGCTTTAATGTTAAAATAGCTAACATTATGTACAAAGTGCACGTTGATGCATAGGCGTATACAGCGGGGGGAGGGGGGCGTGTTGGCTATGCCCACCCCAGAATGGTTTAGTGCCCACCCCAGGATGTTGGCTTACAGGTTCAAAATTCAAGGCTGGACACTTAAGAGAAATGTGGAAATTCATGTGGCAGTTCACAGTTCATTGTTCAAACATGTAAAACACCCTGAGAGTAGTAGGCTGAATGCCAAAAATTTCGCCCCAAAATCCGACGGTGTACCTACTTGAAAAAGCCTGGGTCTTGGCCTTGGAGGCACGACTAAGGGGGTTCCTAAACGCATGCTTTGAGAGAGGCCAGTTTCCACTTCGTTGGAAGACGGGGAAACTGGTCCTCATTAGGAAGCGGGGCAGCATGCGGACTCGCCTTCCGCTTACCAGGCCATCGTGCCGCTAGACGAGGTGGGCAAGCTCTTTGGAAATCATTGCAGACTGCCTCGTCGAGCGGCTGGTGCGGCTGGGGCCGGACCTAGCAGAGAAGCAGTTTGGTTTCTGCAGCGGGCGCTTGATGCTGGACGCCATCATACGCGTGCGACCCCTCACGACGGGCAATATCACGAGGTGGGGTAGTCTTGGCAGTGTCTATCGACATCGCAAATGCCTTCAAAACCTTGTCCTAAAGTTGCATCAGGTAGGCACTCCGGTATCACCAGTTGCCGACCTACTTCTGTCGCGTGGTCGAGGCTTATCTGATGGATAGGGCCGCCATCTACCCCGGCACTGGGGAGAGTGGAGCCGGTGAGAGATGTCGTGTGGTATCCCACAGGGATTGGTTCTGGGGCTGCTTCTGTGGGACATCGGGTACGACTGGGTGCTACGCGTCGACCTCCCATAGCGACGTTAGCGTGGTATGCTACGCTGACGACACGCTGGTCCTGGCGCAGGGGGTCACACCTGGTGGCGGGTGAGCTAGCGACACGCGGGGATCCGGCAATTGTAACTCGAGGTGGCTCTGCATAAGTCCGAGGCCATGTGTTTTCATGGTCCTCGGAACGCGCCACGTTTGGAACGGACGGTAAGAAGGGTTCACACCGGCGCCGGGTTGACGATATCGACAGCTGGGGCTGCCTTCAAGCGGCTCCTGCCCTATCTCCCTTAGGTCCCCACTTCTGAACTTTGATGCGCTTTATTCTGTAATTTTTTATTAATTTGATATAGCAAGAAGTATCAAGAATATGTAGTGAAGAGGAGGGATGAAACACATGTAACCAAAAGAGTTATGAATATAAATGTGGATGGATGTAGAGGAAGAGGGAGGCCAAAGAAAAGATGGATGGATTGTGTGAGGAGTGATATGAAAGAAAAGGGAGTTAGTGATAGCGTGACCGCTGACAGGACAGAATGGAAGAAAAAAAAGTGTTGAGCCAACCCCAAGTAACATGGGATAAGGGTTTGAAGATGATAATGATGATGATATAGCAAAAAATACGTGTTCAACATTTTTGATAATCTAACTTGCGGACTAAATATAATTCTCATTTTAGTACCCAGGTTCCCTATACTCTAACACTCCCACAACTCTTCTCACTTTCTAGATCCATGTAGAACACTGGTATACAGCTGCATTCTGCTAATTGAAAGCTTCAGTATAGTTGGGATTTTCCTTGCTATGTTGGGGTAGGCAGATGCTGTAGTTATCTAAAATAGCTCGGTACGGATTTGGAGTGTTTGAAACTAAGCAATTTATAGGTAGATATTACGGATTTATTTAAAACATATTTGAGTAAAATAAAGATACTAAACTATTTAGGGTTAGGAGTTATTTGGCCTTAAATTCTTACCCTACAAACATTATGCCAAGAATTTTCATCTCAAACTATAACAAACTACAACTATGAAATATTGCCTCGGGGTTGAATGGACGGACGAGGGTGAAATTACGTTCTTTCGGTGGTTGCTGGTCACTATTAAAACGTAATAATATATGAAAAACGAAGCCGCGTTCAAAGGACCGCTGCCGACATTGCGGAGCAATATTAAACTTTGCTTTCTATGTATAGCAGACCATGTAACTAAGCATACTCAAAATATTACATAAATAATATATCGGGTGTAAAAACACAGTTTCTGAAGCCAAAAGCCACATATTCTACCCGTTATTTGGATCATTTTTTTTCCACTAGACCATACCTGGGAATCCACTGGTTCTGGAGATATTGAAGGTCAAAGTCGCCATTTTTTTAAAAACTTTTTTATGAAAATGAATTTGAAGTGTTATTAGGTACTCAACTTTTTTCCAAACAAACATTACCTGAATTTTCATTATTTTTTTCCGAAATTACGCATTTGTTGCAGTTACATAAACGCAATGAATATCAAACATATCCAACAAGTACCTACGTGGCTTAGAGCGAAGGGGCGGGGTTTAACTCCACTTGCCTGGGTTCGCGTTACATTGCGCGTAATAAAAAATTGTTCACACCTAAAAATAAAAGTCGTTTCCCAGCAATAATATTTGCGCAATGTTACTTTGTTAGACGTATAGTATGCGTAGTTAACGGCTTTGTGTTGTGTCTTTTTACACCCTGTATTTACTAGAAAGTTTTAAATCAAAGTGAAAATATATATGGATTAAGAGAAAAACTTTATTGGGTCTTAAATGAGCTGGCTGAATAACTCATAGATGGACGATTCAAAAGACAATCAACCTCCATACCGAAATTCGGACACTGTGGTTATGTACGGGTCAACCACCGTACAGTACGTTTGCCTGGGTCATCATTATTGCGCCACCCGCTCGGTACATTTCCATCATTTATATTATTGCAGTTACACCGCAATAGTTTAGTACGTAGTTCGGAGACATACCGTACGCGTGGCTCATAATCCCATATCTTTCACCATTCATCCTAGTATAAATTAATCTTAATCCTATATTTGTGGAAACAGACAATATAGTCAATTTATTGATCTTAAACTGTCTTTCATCTTTTATCTCTATCTCAATCCAACCCCGAACATTGGTCCTTCGAGCACGTTAGCGGGACCGAAACGCGTGTGCAAAACCTTGTGCTTTGTGCGTTGATTTTTGTGTGTGCGTTTTACCGGTTTCGTTATAAGCAATTAGAAACCTTGGAAATACAGTGCGTTATCTCGTGATCCTGTTCAATCCCGGTGCCTAGAAAGGCGCCAATTTGTTTCATCTCGTGATCCCGGTGCCTTGGAGGGCGCCACTTTAGCTCATCTCGTGATCCTGGTCAATCCCGGTGCCTGGAAGGGCGCCACTTTATCTCATCTCGCGACTTTATTCGATCCCAGTGCCTAGGAGGGCGCTACTCATCTCATCTTGCGATCCTGTTCGACCCCGAAGAAACCCTACAAGTAAGGTATCTTTCTTCTGACTTTTACTATGGCTACAATGGAAGATATTTTAGCTACACAACAACAAATCATTGAAGGCATAGATAGACTTTACTCCAACTTTAAGAAAGATGGAGCAGAGCGGAAGACCCCCGACTACCTACGTCGACGATTAGAAAGCCTAGAGCAATATTTTACGGAGTTTCATAACAATCATATGAATTTGTTATCTTTTGGTGATCGATCTCATGCGTATTTTACTACCGATCAGTATGATCAAATGAAGGTAAAATATAGCAATATAAAAACAGCCATCCAGAATTATAAACCTTCCACAGACAGACCTCAAACCCCTGTTTTGAAACCCCCTACTTTCCAACCATCTTCAATATCTCAAACCTCGAATCTCTCATCTCAAAATAATCCTCCTAAGGATAGCGCAAATATAGAAGACCTCTTGAAGAAACAAGCTACTAATTTTAGGGCATTTTCAAGAGAAGCTGCTGACATTGACCTCAATCTTATCTCTGAAAAGTGGGAGTTTGAAGACATCTTAAAAACCTTGAAAACTCGTTGGTCAGCTATAGACACCCAACACTGGGAGCTGGACAATGAGCTCAACGGCTCCAACGCCCAGTACGACGAGCAGTTCTCAAACTACGAGAAATATTATAAAACCCTGAAAAGAGATATTAACCGAAAGATGTGGTCGGTAGCTCATATTGAGAAATCGACCCCACAAATGGAAATAGCTACCTTTGAAGGAAGCTATAAATCCTGGATCTCTTTCAAAGATCTTTTTACAGAAACTGTACACAATAATCCATCTTTATCAAACGCCCAAAAAATGCAGTTTCTGAAAAGTAAGATCAAGGGCGAGCCGGAAAAATTAATCCAACATCTTCAAATAAGTTCAGACAACTACCCTGTTTGTTGGAATATCCTTACGCATCGCTATGACAATAAGCGTCGTATTTTTATATCTCATCTCAAAAACCTCTTAAATATCCCGACATCTCAACAAAAATCAGCGAGTCACCTCAAACGGATCCACGATACAACGTACGAAAGCGTGAACGCTATAAAAAATCTCGGAATCGATGTATCTACTTGGGATCCCTTCCTCGTATGTATCCTAGCAGAGAAATTAGACCCGGAAACCAACGATGACTACATAGACTCATTGAAATCTCCGAAGGAGTTGCCAGTATTGGAAGAATTTCTTCGGTTTTTGGAGAATAAGTTTACGTCGCTGGAAACTTCGCGAAAGAAACAAGAACCCTTCATTCAAAAGTCATCTCAATCCCAACACGCATCTTCGTCATCTAAAGGTTATCTTAATAACCAGCAATCTCATTCAAAAGGATTTAATTCTCGTTTCAAACAAAATACCAACACCTCAAATCATACCTATTCGACAAACCAGGTCATTTCGCAATCGTCAAAGTCCAATTGGAAAAATAACGAAAGACGTAAACAGTGTGGTATTTGCAATGCAAGCGATCATCGCATACAAAATTGCCAAAAGTTGGCAAAAATGCATCCATCGGCTCGTAGAAACGCAATTGCAAATTTGAACCTTTGTATCAACTGTTTGCACTATCACGAAGGTAAAAAATGCCTTTCGGAAATAAAGTGTAAAGAGTGCAATAAAGACCATAATACGATTCTACATGAATGTTTTACGTCAAGAAATGCTACATCGGATGCGTCGCGACCGGGGCCGAGCACGGCCACTATTACGAAATCTCCACCTCAGCAAGATATGAACACCTCAGTATCTATGCAAAACGATCCTACAGAAATACTCCTCGCGACAGCAATTGTCAAGGTCCAAGCAGCTGACGGATCTTACGAAAGAATGAGAGCTCTTCTAGATCAGGGATCTCAGACCTCAATCATTACTGAAAGAGCTGCACAGCTTCTAAACCTGCGTCGGCAAAAATGTACTGGATTTATATCTGGAATCGGAAACAATGAAAATAGCTGTAAGGGCATGATCTCTATTAAGTGCATGTCGTTAATTAATGACTTCACTTTCGAATCCGACGTATTTATAATGAAAAGACTAGTCAAGAATTTGCCTAGTCATACCTTCACTAAACCCAACTGGCCAACCCTTAACCAAATAACCCTAGCTGATCCTGAATTTTACAAAAGTAGACCAGTTGATATCTTATTCAGCGCTGACGTCTATTCCCAAATCCTATTGGATGGTATCTGCCGTTCCGAGGGAATGTTACCCATTGCCCAGCAGACACAGCTAGGATGGATCCTAAGCGGTAACTGTAAAACATTTCAGTGCAATGTGATCCTCAACAACCTCACCGATATCCAACAGTTCTGGGAAATGGAGGACATTCGCGAACCCTTATCAATATCTCAAGAAGATCAAGCTTGCATTGACTTCTTTCAGTCCTCAACCTCAAGGCGCGAAGACGGCAGCTATGTCGTGAAAATACCTTTTAAAGAAAATTTTGAAGAAAAATTAGGTGAATCTAAAGTCAAATCCATTGCACAATTCTTTCAAATCGAAAGGAAATTAATAAAGCAACCCGACCTGGCACGTGATTATAATTTGTTTATGTCCGAGTACTTAGAGCTCGGACATATGATCCCCGCTGCGACACAGGTCAACGTAACTCCAGATTGCTACCTTTCGCATCATGGCGTACTTCGAGCTGAGTCATTAACTACAAAATTACGAGTTGTTTTTAATGCCTCCGCAAAAACCACAACAGGACACAGCCTCAACGATCTTATGTGCAGGGGGCCGAACCTGCAGCAGGATCTCTTAAGTCTTATCCTAAAATGGAGACAGTTTAAATACGCATTTACGGCAGATATTGAAAAGATGTTCCGTAATATTTGGCTACATCATAGTCATCAAAAGTACCAGAAAATTATTTGGAGAAGTCATCAATCCCAACCTTTGCAAGAATATAACCTAGCGACTGTCACCTACGGTACAAAGGCTGCACCTTTCCTGGCCATGATGACATTGAAACAACTTGCCATCGATGAAAGGCCAAATTATCCCAATAGCTGCGCTCCTGATATCCTAGAGACCTCCTTTTACATGGACGATCTCATGCATGGAGCTCATACCGCGACAGCCGCTAAACATCTCAAAACAGAGATGACAAACCTTCTCAAGTCAGGCGGATTCAATCTTAGAAAATGGCGCTCGAACTTGCCGGAACTTTTAGACGATCATATTAATCCTCATGACGAAGAATTTCATTTTAAACAGCCAGAATCTACAAAGGCTTTAGGTCTTCGTTGGAAACCGAAAGAAGACTATTTTATCTTTCATCCAATAGAAATTACTTCAGAAGATATCCCAACAAAACGACAATTCTTGTCTGAAATCTCAAAAATCTTTGACCCCTTGGGCTGGGTGTCACCAGTCACAATCAAACTCAAAATCTTATTTCAAGAAACATGGAAAACGGAATTAGGTTGGGATCAACCGATTCCTCATAACATTGCCCTAGAATGGAAAAAAATAAAGGCCGACTTACCTCATATATCCCAATTTAAAATACCTCGATGGATACAAGCCATGGAGAATGACATAATTGAGCTTCATGGGTTTTGTGATGCCAGCACAAAGGCCTACGCTTGTGTTGTTTATTGTAAAATTACAAGAAACCACAAGACATACGTAACCCTTGTCGCTGGAAAATCTAAAGTTGTACCTCTCAAAAAATCTCAATCTATACCTCGCTTGGAACTTAGTGGAGCTCTTTTATTATCAAAACTTTTGGCCAAAATAATCTCATCCCTGACTGATCTCAAAATCCAAGCTTATGGCTGGGTAGATTCCATGGCAGTTCTAGGATGGATAAATGGTGAACCAGAAAAATGGAAACCCTTTGTTGCGAATCGAGTAAAAACGATTTGCGAAATTATCCCAAAAAATAGGTGGCGGTATGTGAAATCTCAAGAAAATCCCTCAGATTGCGCTAGCCGTGGTCTGACTGCATCCCATTTAGCAAATCATTCACTTTGGTGGCACGGACCCGATTGGTTACCTCAATACAATCCTGAAAATAATCCTGAACCTATCTTATATAAAACAATTGAAGATCTCAGAAAGAAAAAGTTAGTAAACACTATTACTGCTGACTCTAGCAACTCAGTTATAAAACAATTATTAGAGAAATACAGCAGTTACAGGAAAATCATTCGAGTTTTAGCCTATGTAAACAAATTTAACGACATCTTGATTTACAAAAAAAAGCGTGAAAACTACCTTACCCTGCATGACCTTAAACGAGCGACGGAAATGATAATAAAACATGTGCAACAAGAATACTTTTTCAAGGAAATATCTCAACTTGAAAAAAGTGAACCTTTAAGCAAGAAAAGCCAGATCTTGAATCTTAATCCTATCTTAGACAGCCACGGAGTACTCCGTGTCGGTGGACGGCTAAAACATTCGAGTTTAGACCCCGAAATGAAGCATCCCATTATTATCCCAAATCAAACTAAATTAGCTGATCTTATAATAGACGAATCCCATAAATTAGTATTCCATGGTGGAGTGAAAATGACGAGTGGATTTATACGACAAAAATATTGGATCATTGGAGGAAACCGCGCTACGAAAAAACGATTAAGAATGTGCGTAAAGTGTAGGAGACACGATCCCATTCTAAAACATCAACTCATGGGTGACTTGCCTTCATCCAGGTTAAATCCTAGTCGACCCTTCTATCATACCGGTATTGACTACACTGGACATGTTTTGGTGAAAGCGAACAAAGGTCGCGGCATCAAAACCGATAAAGGATACGTTGCAGTATTCGTATGTATGGTTACAAAGGCCATACATTTAGAACTCGTATCTGATCTCACTGCGTCGGCTTTTATTGCAGCGCTCAGACGTATGTCAGCCAGAAGAGGAGTTCCCGGCCACATTTACAGTGATCAAGGGAGTAACTTCATTGGAGCTAACAAGATCCTAAAACAAGAATACACAGAAATCTCAGAAATCTTATCAAGTCAAGAAACATTATTTAACGTCGCAGAAATGAACATTGAGTGGCATTTTAATGCTCCGTCATGGCCTTCTGCTGGCGGACTTTGGGAAGCTGCGGTGAAAAGCTTGAAGCATCATCTTAGGCGTGTTGTTGGTGAGCAGAAACTCACCTACGAAGAATATAACACCCTCCTATCTCAACTTGAGGGTTGTTTGAACTCTCGACCACTTTGTCCTTTGAAGGAGGATCCCGAGGACATAGACTTTTTAACCCCGGCACACTTTCTTGCAAGTGGGCCTATCTTAACGATCTTTGAAACCGAAAATGATCTCAGGACTCGGTGGCACTTGGTACAAAAAATCTATAGAGATATTTGGGTCCAGTGGAAAAAAGACTATCTCTCACAGTTATCCATTAGAGCTAAATGGAGACAATCTCAAAGGAATCTCAGTCTCAACGATATTGTTATCATTAAAGATGATAACCTCCCGCCTGGGAAGTGGGCTCTAGGGCGTGTAGTAGAACTGCATCCTGGTTCGGACGGACACGTCAGAGTCGTTACCCTTAAAACCAAAAATGGTTTCCTAAAACGGCCTGTTGTTAAGCTATCTCTATTACCAGCAGACAGAGACAATAATCCTCCTAGTGACACAAACGCTAAGGATGAAGCACCAAGGAAGAAAAATCCCAAGCGTACCTCATTCTCGACTATAGCTCTATCATTAACGCTATTCCTATTGTCACTAATAAACTTATCTCAAGCATCTTATAGTTTTACTCCTCTGAGCAACAACAGCGTTTATTTCGATAAAATCTCCAACATGCATCTTATTAGAGACGATTGGCGTTTAATTGTTTATTATGACACATATCCCTACAAAGAAGGCACGTCGGCACTCGAGAAGTATATCAATTACCTTGAAACATTATGCTCCACTATTAAAGAACACACACCTTGCGACGGTATCGTCTTACAACTCGGGCACGAGTTCGAAGAAATTAAACATTATGATAGTATGTTGACAATGAATGAATCATTTGTAACTGGAGACGAGCGGCGGCGCCGGCGTCGTGGTCTAATAGACGGAGTAGGCTACGTCGCAAACAGCTTGTTTGGTGTGCTGGATCAGCGTTTTGCGGAGAAATACGCACAAGACATCGACCTTTTGAAAGAAAATGACAAACATTTGTATAACCTCTGGAAAAACCAAACCTCAATCGTGGAAGCCGAATTTAATCTCATGAAAAGAATGGAGAAAGCTGCGAACAAACACCATAAATCGATAAATCAAAAGTTTAATTATCTCAAAGAATCCTATCAAGATCTTCAACGCCATGTCCAGAACATGACTCTAGTTACCGATTTCTTAGCATCTGCTATGACGGCGAATAACTTAATATATAGCCTCAGGAAAATACAAGACTCCATTATTGATACGGTAACTAATATTTACAACGGAAAATTGGACTTCCATCTGATATCTCCTCAACAGCTGAGAACTGAATTAAGTTCTATATCAGCACATATCCCAAAAGACATGGCACTTCCTGTCAATCATTTGAATCTCAAGGATCTCTACAACTTAATAAAAGTGCGGACCAAGTACTATAGTAAGTACTTGATTATTGAAATAATGATACCCCTCATCGAAAGAGACCTTTATGAAATCTTCAACCTCATTCCAGTCCCACGAATATTGAACCACGACATGATACATGTGAAAGTTATCTCAAGTTTTGCTGCCATTAACCTCAGAAAAGACTCATACGTAACCGTTACTGATGCTGACCTCCAGTCTTGTATAAGACAAAATCCTGGGATGATTTTATGTCATACCAAAAACCCTATAAATATCTTAAAAGATGATCACAGCTTGTGTGAAACGATCGCACACACAAGAACCTGTGCAACGATTGGAACCCCTTGTAAAAACATTTGGAAGGAATTAACAGCAGATAATAAATATTATTATTTTTGTTGCAATGAATGCAACTTTAAACTTCTCTGTGATGGCGAAATTACTGCCGTTAAATTGATGAATGCAGGTCTGCTGAATGTGGAAGAAGGCTGTATGATAAAGACGGACAATTTCGTTGTCCATTCTAATAAAAGGCTGTCTAGCAAAATGAGTACAGGTGCAAAAATTATTGCTCCACAAATATCACCTATTAATCATATAATCAATATATCTATCCCTGAAACTCCAGAAATAAATCCTAATAATTCTGAAATATTGCGACAATTTGAAGATATACAGAAACAAATTGAGATCATGAAACAAACTGAACCATTAAGTGATAAAATATCCTATCACGACGTACATCTTTATAGCGTCTTGTATGCTCTAATCTTTGGAATCCTGATAACTGCGGTGGTATACTGTTGGCGGCGACATAGGCGGTCAACACGTCGAGGATCCTCGGTGCCTGCTGGAGAGGCATCTACTGCGATCTCTTCACATCCCGGAAATGAGAGTGTCATAAGTGAGTGTAGTGCGGTTAGGGAAAAAAGGCAATCTGTAGTCCAAGTGAAAAGTGCAGTGAGTGAGTGTTGTGATCTTAGGGAAAAAGGTCAATTTAGACAATCCGTGAAAAGTGATCCCAAAAATCTTATTAAATCCAGCGAGTGTTTACAAACAAAAGATAGGGCCTCGTCCCCTGTTTTTCGCGTATTTTCCCTTCCCGATCTAAGCTCTAGTAACTACGTGTAATTGTTCAAAATATTGTTAATCACTCACTATTAACCCTTATCCTTGTCATTTAGTTGATAAGTTGAATATTGTTTATCATCTTGTAAATCTCACTTCCATCTTTACCCTACTAACCCCTATCTTTGCCCCTGGGAGCATGTACGGGTCAACCACCGTACAGTACGTTTGCCTGGGTCATCATTATTGCGCCACCCGCTCGGTACATTTCCATCATTTATATTATTGCAGTTACACCGCAATAGTTTAGTACGTAGTTCGGAGACATACCGTACGCGTGGCTCATAATCCCATATCTTTCACCATTCATCCTAGTATAAATTAATCTTAATCCTATATTTGTGGAAACAGACAATATAGTCAATTTATTGATCTTAAACTGTCTTTCATCTTTTATCTCTATCTCAATCCAACCCCGAACAGGTTATTCTCACCGGAGATTAGCCAAGTACGTAGCTTTTATATTAATAATTAAATAGTGCACAAGTGTGTACGCAGACATATGTAGGTGCACTTTCTGTTCCTTTATTGTCACAGTCCGATGGGACGGCAATCCGACACGACAGGGGAGAGATCCGGCGGAGGACCACCGGCTTATTATGATTTCCAAGGCGTGGACGAGGGTGTCACGCCATGACGCCACCAACTTCCAAACTCCGGGCTACTACTGAGAAATTCGTAATAGGAAAAACCAATGCCACTTTTGACCCGACTTGGTAATCGAGGCAGGACCCCAAGCTCGGCAGTTGCGCTTCTAACTATGAGACCAATGGGGCATTTAAAAGCCAATACACGTACTTAAAAAGGGGCTTTGTTCTTTTTTATTTGAAGACCCTCAATTTGCTCCCTAACTTACTCTGCATTAGTCATTCACGATCCGGTCAGTCTATTCTGATCGATCATTTCCAACGATCATATGCGATTGATCTTGAAGGCACGCTCTGTACGGATTTGGTTCAGATTAGACGGATTTAAGTGTACGTAGAACTAACAATGTAATAGCCTTTATAGATATTTTCTCACGAAGTCGGGTTGGTCTTGGATGTGTATAGTACACACTTCACGTGCTTATTGGTTTTGTGCCCTTAAGCTATTTTCTAAGACACTGAGCGCTCCGAGCTTACGTACACAGAAAAAAGTGTACGTGAACCTTCACACACATCCAAAACCACCTTGGTGAGATAGAATTACTAACTATACCTAACTACAGCGTTACAAACAAAAAAAAACAAAATCCAACTGTTAGCCAAACACACATACAAACAACCGTTAAACAATGTGCAGAAAGTAGTAAAGTAATTTAGTAGATTTCCCGCGCTGCCGCTGCCATGTTGCTCGCGAGACTTATGTGGATCCCGTTCAGAAATCACATTAAGGTAGTTTGAGCGCGGCCGGTCGGAACTACACGCGAATAAATCTAAATCACCGACGGCTGAATCTCGCCTAAATCCACTTTAATGCTCTTCACACCCGGGCGCACACATTACGCTCATGTAACCACGAGCCACGAAGCCACGGAGCCACGAGCCACCAAAATACGGCGTCATGCAGCCACTAAATTCTACATTTGTTTGTGCTAAAGCCAACGTCTCCTTGTGTTGTCTTTTTCAGGCTGTATTTGCATTCTGTTAGAGGAACAGCTTTACATGAGTCTGCAAACACATCTGTACACAAAACTGAGTTATGTGCCGGAATAGATAACTACGTTGCGTATAGACAAATGTGCTAGAAAATTGGGTAAGTCTTGTTCTTAGAAATATATTACGTAAAAACCAAGTTTCCACAAAAACAGCAATATTTGTAAAAAAATCCTGAAATAAATTTGATGAATGCAGTCTAAAAATATAGGTACGAGTCGATATTAACAATTTCGTTTAAAGTAAAGATACTACAGCTTTTAGTGCGTAACATTTTACTCAGTGAGAGGAAAATAGTAAATTACACCTGATATCATTTCAGAATATCTCTAACAAATGTTTCAGCTAAGATAATATTCCCAACATTTCATACATATTCGTACCTTATGAAGGGGCGATACTGAAACTAGTTAACTTCATTAGGTAAAGTTTGCAGGCAAGTTTTGCACTAAATAATAAGGCAATTTCACAGTGAGGAATATCGTCATCATAAGTGTTGAAGTACGGCACCGCGCAACATTTAACACTTAATATAGTTAGAGTTGCTTCTGATGCTTCGAGACAGCGCCAATTACTCGCTGAGGCGCACATTTTTAGAACGATCGAACCCCTAACAGCCATCATTACTCAAGAAAAGTTTACGCAAGTACGATCCAAGAAGGACTGTGGCGTTTATTGCTGAAGAAGATTAATTGAGACGGCGAACACGCCAACCGAAATGTTGAACACTTCAGTAGTTTTTTAAGTTGTTGTTCCGTAGCACGCTGCGCTTGCTAAACTCAAACAGCTGTTCATTTTAGGAAGTTGCCAGCGAACCACTAATGTGTTTAAAATTTAAATGTCGTTATAAACACGACGATCGATATCGAGACGGCAAACAATGCAGTCGGGTGGTGCCAAACTTGTAGCTCGTAGCAGCTTGCTACGAGCTACAAGCTACGGCGTAGCACACGGGCGGCGCGCGCTAGCTACAACTTTTGACGTGTACACAAACTACCTCAAGGTTATATTTTATTTGCTGGAACTGAAAGTACGTATGTAGTTTTATTATGTTTACGGTTTGACTTCATACTTATTAAGTTATCAGTGATATGAGTTACGCTAGTCAAAGTATATTATTTAAGTGAGCTCAAAACGTTAAAAAAGGAATATAGATAAAATATGTAAATGTGTTTTTGTTTTTGGTATAAATATGTGTTGTATTCACCTCATTAATATGTAAACCGTTCATTAAGTTTTTGCTACATCAAGCAAGAATCCGCAAGTATTTCGCTATAAGCCTTTATGGCAGGGTATGGGCGTTGTATAACCTCAGTAAGCCTTTCATCTGCGCGAGGCGAAGTCCCAAATCGCATAATTTGACCGGCGACGTGTTGCGGGTTGCGGCACCATTATCTCGTGAGCTGCGTCCACAGGCTCGAGTGGGAGCTAAATATGTAGATACTTACTAGCTTACGAGTAGCTTGTCACAAAAATTCGACAAATATTAGTCGCATGTTTATGTCTGCACGCTTCACTTGGTTTACACAAGGAGACACGTGTGACACACGACACAGCAAAGTGACATAAATTCTTCGTTACAGCAAACAAACCGTGGAGGCGTCGCTAATTTGTCTCCCGCCTGCCAGGCTCGTCGCTCGCTCACGAGACAAAGCGCTCGCTCACGAACACCTGCATTTAATTAAGAATGCAAACGTTTCATAATGAATCACAACTTTACGCTTTTAAAATAATTTCGAGTTAAAACGTAAATTAGAGTTTTGTGTCGAGGGCTGCATAAATAAGCACGACTGCACACTGCGATGATGCAAATTGAAAAAGTTCCGCTAAGTTGAAAATGAACAGAATTAATTACACACAAGGAGCCGCTCACCGTTCAACGAGTTCACGGAACTGTTTAAAATTCAAATACATAATGCATAAGTCAACTATACACCAACACAGCGACGGAATTAGGCAATCATCGAAGTAGTTTAATTACTTACGGACGTATTGACGGCTCTCCACCGAGTGCGACCTACACGCTGATGGAATTGCCTTTTGACTGGCGGGAAGGTTTTGTGTGCTCTGCCTGGACGCTATTTATCGTTATGTATTCGTTATGTACACATCTATTTGTGTGCGTACATCAAAGTCCTCCAAACATATTGAAACAGTAACAATGGCAGTGTCTGTACATACGTCACTGCGATTCGGTTCAAACATTGTGATACGCTGACCGGAGCCACTACAGAAGGCAGCTATTATCGTACACGGCCCCAACCTACATACTCCAGCACATATATTACCGATATGGAGGGTAGGTCTAGGGTACTTCTAACCGTCTCGCGCTGACTTCGTCACACGTCTTTATACGATTTCAATATCGGTCGAGAGCAAGTCAACGATAAAGAGAATTAAAAATAGCCCGGAGCAAAATTAATTTACTTGGAAATAACAGAAAGCGGGATAAAATCAATACTTGGAGCTTTGAGTTTTATTATGAGTAGAGTTTTAACTTACAGAAGTCACCGATGTGGAAGTATAAAATAAAGTGTCGTTATGTTTGATGTCGAGTCTGCCAACTGTCACTCTGTTGATGACAAGATAACAAGTTTTAATTGTATAATAATATTGTTTCAGCGGGTGAACGGGCCATGTTGTTGTTCACGAGACGATATTATTATGATGACTGTATAAAACAGTAAAAAAACTTTATACTTGCACACACCAGTAGTACAGTTGTGATTCCAAATTTTTAGATAAGGAGCTCGCAAGAACCAATGTAGTAAAACGGGGTTGTGAAAACCCCAACAAAAATTGGTCTGAAATGCCATTCTAAATATATCTTCTGACATTTCCAGCAAACAAATTTTCCGTATCTGCTTGCTTATTCTCGGATCCAACGTTGTCACCGAAACTCTACCAAAATTGTCAAGATGAACATTTATCGTCTATCTATAATAAACAATAAATGTTATATCAGAAAGCCCTAATTGCAAGTTAATGGAAACTCAATTTTTGAACCGATCGAGCGTCTCAGTGGCAATACTTTTTCAAAACCTCGAAAGTTTAGTGTTCGATCCATCGATTTGTGAATTCGTCACGATTTTTTCCCTAGTTGTAGTATATTAAGCAATAAGGATTTCTTGACGAAATTTACTGGGATCAATTCACGAACCTACTGCATGAAAAATATAATTATTTGGCGTTAGGATTGAAGAATATCAATTGTTTTAGAAAAATTACCAAATCTTTGGCACGGCAAATAAAACATAAACAATCGAGCGAATAAGAAAAAGGTTTGCGTGTTAAAGTTTCCGTCTTAATTTTCATCTGTTTGTAGTTTTCAGGTATTTTTTTTGCAACTGGTACGAGTTAGCTTTCTCATTTTTATTTGTTTTGGTTTTTTTTTTAATGTTTCATACTAAACTTTAAATAGATAGTTGAAATTATTCAAAACAAGAAACATCAGACTGAATGTTAAATTTTTTCATCAGTTTTTTTGAAGTAAAACCTTCTTTAGCATCATTGTGATTTAAAAGTCGATGAAACGAAAAAGCGACAGTAAAATGAGACAGACACATAAATTCATAAGATTTAACGAGGGAGAAAATGAGATAGGAAGCATTATACAGTGTTTTGTTTTAGTCAAATTTTTGAAGGTTTCACTTCTACCACGTGTGAATTGCCCACATTTTTTATTGTATGTTGTCTTGTCGATGCATTCTTCGAATGATATAAGCGTTAAAAATGGTGAAATTCAAATATTATAAGAGAAAGTAAATAACTTCAGAACACAGTTTAAATTTTTTATTGTATGCGGTCACGAAACATTCAACGAAGGTTACCCGACTTAGGCGTCGTCCTAATATAAAGCGACCATCGCGCGAATACGCGATCATCGTGCTTATTTGTATGGCAAACTTGATCGCGTGTTCGCGTCGACAGAGGGCGCTTTCCAATTTTGCTATACAAATGCACGCGACGATCGGTTGTTCGCACGATGGTCGCTTTATATTAGGACGACGCCATAGAACTACAGGCTGGTCAATTTAAATACTATTTAATTTTAATTTAAATTTCGTCTTTATTAGGCAGCATATATTTATTCATTTGAATTATTAAAATTTTTACCTAATTTATGTATTATCAAAATCGTATTATTTTTATATTTATTTGATAAGCGAGTTTTTTAATGGGTTAAACTATTGGCATTTAGAAGACTTTTCGTCGGTAAAAGCTCGAAAAGTAACATTTATTTAACGCAGTAAATTAGTTTTTAAACAATTGTATTTGATTGCCTAGCCTTTTACCAACTATCTTGTGGTCGGCTTCCAGTCTAACCAGATGCAGCTGAATACCAGTATTTTACATGGAGTGACTGCCTATCTGACTTCCACAACCCAGGTACTGGGTAATATGATACCCCTTGGTAAGACTGGATGTCAGACTTTCGGGATTCTGACGACTCGTAACGACTATCAAAGATGCACGATTGACAGCGGGGCCAACGGCTTAACGTGCTTTCTGAGGCACGGAGGAGTCTCGGTATGTAAAGATGGTCACCCATCTACGGACCAACCCCGGCAAGCGTAGCTTAACTTGATGGATCGACCCGTGCGGCTGTTATTACTTTAGCCACAAGCTCCTCTATTATTCATTTATTATATATTATTAATATCTATTATCCAACCAAATGCTGCTGTGTACACAAACTGTAGACTAAGCCCTCTAGTGGTAAACAAAAAAATGTACAAATATTTCTGTGAATAAAGGTTTATTCTGGTTTATTTATTATTAATCTATTTTATTGTAACTAATTACAACATTCTCTGTTGAAATAATTTTGTTTGTTGGCAATAATTTTTTGACAGACTTGACGGAAAATGAATAAATATACATATCAATATATTGTAAATATAGGACCTACATAGTTTATTAGGTATTGTTGACTACCAATGCGCGTGCCAGATGGTGGAATATATAACCATTACTCGCAATAAACGATTTATATTGTGAATATTTATTCGGAAAATAATTAGGGGCCTCCGCTCCTTTGTGGCTCCAGGGCCTCCAGACCTCTAAATCTGGCTCTGGTAGGTACGCAATAATGATAAATGTCAGCTGAGTGATACGTCTGGCGAGGTAATAGTTAGCTTTGATAAGGGTTGAGATATGAATCACGGGCACTGAGATACCTACTCACTGAATAGTTAATATATACTGAAATACACGTTAGGAGAAATTCACCTAATGTTAAACGTCATTTGGGTTCATGTTTGCCCTGTCAATGTTCGTCCGTCCTTCGACCAGATGGAGGGCACCGAGCGACCCCTAGTGATTTAATCGTAATTTAGTTTTGTTGCGCAGGTAAAATAATAGCAAATACTTTACCTCTCAGGTACCTAAATCACACCGGTGTGATTTGAACTATAGATTTTATATTATGTATGCTGTCCGGTACTTCAGAGATTAAATAAAATACTGATTTTACGTTCCATATTAAGTGCAGGTTTATGTAGTTTAGGTATTCATATGGAAATTATCTCTCAAGTTTTCGTCTCACCTTACAGGCAAATTAGCATTTAAAAAGCAAAAAATATCCATAAAACATTCTAGGGAGCGAGCTGCGAGCGTCCCTCCCGTTCATTTCGTTTTGTTTTCACTCGATGCCGAGGAACGGACTGAGATTGGTTTTAAAAGTTCAAGCTTTTGGTAAACATTTTTACTAAACGTACTTTATTTCTGTAGACAACATCAGGTTGTTTCTATTTGCATATTTTGCATTGAGGTGTGTAAACATTCAGCGAATAAAATACTATGAAAGCAAATAACAAGAAAACGTTAGCTTATTTACTCTGGAAAACAGTATTCAGGGAATGCTATTTATTTTTGGGAAAAAAATGTGGACTAGTAGTTCAGTAAAATACTCGCTTTAATATGCGCGCTTTGATAAGGTGAACCTTTATGCAGCGCGCTGTGTGCTAATAGAGTCGTCAGGGGCGGCCATTATGGAGTGCGGCTCCATTCACGATCTCCCCCCTCCACCCAACCCTCAGCAATTGCAGGATGTTTGGAAAAAATAGAATCGTACTAGAGTATAATCGTAAACAGTACAGAAGTACTAAAGTATAATAGTATCTACACAGATTTTCCCGACAGAGTTTCCTGCACGGTTTGACTGCAATTAAAAATATTTACGAGAATATATTTTTATATGGATGCGAAATGTTATGTAAATTTCAAACGGGATGCCGAGTTACTGTTTAGTATAATACCTATTATAGTAGATACATATACATATCCACGTTTGGCGTCGCAGTTTGCTTCCTACTAGTATTCAAAAGATCATCCAGAAGATTTCTCAAAATTATGATACACAATTAAAATGATGTATTACCTACATCATATGCAACTATTTGCCATACTGCAGCTGAACGTGACTGGTTTAGATATCAAACGCTCCCATCTGTACAACTACTTCCTACACTTTACTATTTATTATTCATATTGATTTAACGTACGATGTTGGCTGATATACCTGTATATGTGGTGCACGCATTGTAGTCTTTGGGTGCACAGATGGTCTCCGGCACAGATGTCAAAGATAAAGGCGAACGACAAAGAAGACTGACCGTGTGTGCTCTGTGGTACAGAAATATAAAAATGTCTGGAAAATCCTGCTTGGACAACGGATATGTTTGCACTTTAAATAAAGTGCAAACATATCCGTTGTCCAAGCAGGATTTTGGCAAATGCCTGCTGTCTGAAGGCATAACTTACGATATTCCTTTTTTGTAGAAATATTTATGCGAAGTCCCAATGTAGTTCATGTTAAACTGCCGTGCATTTACATTTTGATAACAACATTGTAATGACATTGTATATTTAGGAAAATCCCCTGTGATTTCTAAGTTAAATCAGAAGTTGAACTTAGTTAGTTACTGTGGTTTTAACAGGAATTCGACACATTTGTGGCGATGAGGGATTTCAGGTTTGTGTGCCAATTGGGACCGACGGCCACAAGTTTTTGAGAAGTCACTACGTGTACAGAATAGTTATCTTGCGGTTTTTTAGCCCCTATCTCCTATCTTAAATACATTCGAACAAATGTCACTATACGAAATTCAGTTTTCCGAGATTTTTTTTTATGTGGTGGACATAGGGGCGTTTGTTTCACAAACGGTATTGTTGCCAAGCGTGGAACTCGACAATATTGTTTGGATGAGAAAGAAAGATGTTTCCGCTCGGCGGAGCGTTAATTCATCTCACAGGAAGCTCTAGTGAGCCGCCACGGGCACACAGAGCGCACCTGCCGCAGCGCTGCCGCTGCCGAGTGCCGATAGTGGACTAGATACCGCATTCACACACCACAAAAAACAATGAATGCACACACACAGAGACTTTTTGTCTACCTTTCGGTTCAATAGCTTAAAGGTTGCTATTTCCTACAAAATGTATTGCATACTTTGTACCTTGCATTTTCAACGTTCTAGAATGTTGGCTGAAGATGTAACTAGCACAAATTGCGCAGCGTATAACTGAGCCGGAGCTCGAATACTTTCGGTATAAGACTTCGAACTTTAATACCGGAACGGATGAGCCATGTTGTGGATTTTTTAAATCACAAATTGAATTTCTTCGAACGGGGTTGGACATCTAAATCAGGCTCTACGTGAGGCATGAACGTGGCGAGCTAGTTGGTATTTTCGTTGATTCTATTCACAGGGTTGCATGTTTCTCGGAATGGGGGCATTGAATGACAAAGTTGTTTTAGGATTTGGGGACACTGATTGACATAGTTGTTTTAGGATTGGTTTTCCATTTGTCATCAGATGCATATCGACATATGCCATTTAAGTAGATACAGTTAGATTTTTATCATGAGATTGTGAATGCTTCACCGATTTCTGCGAAATATAATTGCAATATCTAAACAACCACGTCAAGGAATGGATAAGTTACCGTTAGAATGCGTAATACGTTAATATGCGCAATAACTCGGGAATCTGTAAATTACCGGGTAAGATCCGTTCAAGTGTGAAATTTTAATTAAAGTAGCAAATATCTGCACATTACTTAGTTAATCTGCATATTAACGGATGCTACACCGTCAAATCGCGGAAGACAGTGAACGAATCTTTGAACTCGCATTTGTACGTGTTACCGACCAAACCATATATAAGCCAAACTGGTTTATCTTAATTTATCCAAGGCGTGTCAGGATATACTAGTTTAGGCCAGGACAATCTAGTTTGGCCTAGGTGGAACAGAAATATTATTTTCAACACATTTGCATAAAAAATGCATTTACTATAAGCCTTGTTTAATATGTTTTTAATATTTTCGGTAATATGGACTCTTTCATTCTTGTGCAAAACTTGTTGGTTAGTTTATCCTTTATTTTTCCTTTACTTGTTCCAAAGTTCATAATTTAAAAGACAATTAAAGGATGATTCACGTTACACCGCCGGTCAAAGATTATGGTTTACATTTTGTATAAAGTGATTCATGCTAGACCGTGCCTGGATCACTTCATACAAAGAGGGGCATAGCTATATGAGGGGCGTAGCTCATGTGACGATTGTAGACACAGCCTAATCTCAGCCTGTCTGTACCGGCCTCCAGATGGCTGTTAAGATTATTGGAGAGCCGTTTGAATATTGAATGGGTATGCATCACATTTGTTTTAGGGATCAGTTCTGCTTGCCTGGCTGAAGTGGGCACTTGTATTTTGCCGTGATTACCAATATAGTTATTTAGAGCGCCCTATTCCTCTTTCTTTTATAACACTGCACAAATAAACCAGTCACTCTCATACACCACACTCTCGCGTTGCCAGCGAGTGAGACCTCTACCCTAAACTTACTAGAACGTCTCAGGATCCCTGCAGGCCATACTGGTGCCTTGGGGTCCTACATGTGACAGCCCGGTGTAGCATGAATGACTAGCCCGGCCGGCGCACGGTGGACGTGCCCTAGCCCTGCCCCCGGCTGGGGCACGGCCCGGTGGCGACACGGTGTAACGTGAATCATCCTTAAGTCAGGGCGTTGTGTCAGGTTTTTTTGAAGGATATCAAGATTTGCTTCCGCACTGAGGTGATTGAATTTTTTTGCTGTAAATATTTATGTGGATTAAAGGAAATATTTAAGTTTAAATCCCCTGAAGTGTTCTGTTGTTCGCGCCACTTAATATATGGTTGGTGTGGTTGGTTCTGCCCATAATCAGTTTTTTTTTATCTTGTTCAATTTAGCTTTCGCAAATTGAATAGTGACTTGCTCTTGCCCGATTTAAGTGGATTTATTATTCTAAAATCGCTATGTTAGCTTCTGCAAAAGCATTGATGAAAGAGCGCTGAATTTTGTTCAAAGTTGGTATGCAATCCGCTTTGGAATTCCTCAGGGCAGTACCCTCGGTCCGACTCTCTTTGCTTTCTATATGAATGACATACTGGATGCTTAACTAGGAATGGCCAAAATGATATCTTATACAGACGATACTGCAATTATATTCCATGCCAACTCGTGGGATCAAGTGTATCAAGTTGCTGAGAACGGTATGCTTACTGTTGCTGACACGCTTAGCAGGAACCTTCTCACCCTCAACATAAAAAAACGAAACTCATCACATTCTTTAAAAGCACAGCTTCCAGTCCTCCTCAACATTTAAAGCTTAAGTTTCACACATACGGCAACCTGCAACCCATAGATTGTACCTGCACCCCTATAGACCGCACTTCTTCCACTAGATACCTCGGTATAACAGTCGATGAAAATATATCATATAAACCATATTTACATCTACTTACCGCTCGCGCTAAAAAACTCATCTACGTTATGAAAAAGTTACGGGATTGCACGCCCATCAAGTCATTCAGCTATCTTGGTCTCTGTCAATCAGTGCTCCAGTATGGGATCTCGGTCTGGGGTAGTGCCGGTAAAAGCACATTTATAATAATATTTTATTTTAAAAAAAACTTTATTATTATTATAGATATAGAAAGAACACAGAGGGCCGTCATTAAAGTGATGTTAAAAAAACCATTCAAATTGCCGACGGACTTGCTCTACAACGAATTCCCAGTTCTCTGAGTTCGTAAATTGTACATTCTGAGTGCAACATAACATGCTCATAAAATAATTAAAAACAGACCTGACTACCAAAACCTACTCTCAAACCTTGTTTTTCACGTCTCTCTTCCCGACTCAAAAAGTCTTTTGGCACGATACCCTTCTTACTCACACATACATGTCTACTAGAAGATAAACAAATTCTATGATATTAAACAACTTAACTTCAAATCATGTAAGAAAATGACCAAAAATGTACTAATCTCCCTATCATGTGATAAATCAGAGGAAGTACTCAACTAGTAAATAGTTTTAAGTTCTGAGTCAACTCCACAAATGTCCCACGCCACAATCATACCTCTTTCCTTAAGTAAATGCTTATCACACAACACTTACACAACACACTACACTACAGCACAACACTTACACAAAACATTAGAATTATTTTGAATTTTATTATTATTCTAGTATCCCTATGCCAAAATTGATTTATTTATTTCCTCTTAATTATAATTTGACCATTGTACTCATTCAAATTGCTAATGAAAGTATTTTAAAAATAATGTTTACGCAACGCCGGCCCCTAAGATACAGGCTCCGCCTAGTTCGGGGACCACTGTAAAATGTTATGTTTATCACAAATTGTTACAATTATTCATTAACATTAAGTATTATTAAGAACTTTTTTGTAACAATGATTCAATAAATTTATTATTATTATTACAGAAGTCTGCAAATTAACCAGTTAATGTAAGGACTGAAACAATTTTTTCCACTTTACTGGATTCAGCTAGTTAATCTGCACTCTAACAGATTTACGCACATTAGCGGTAACAGATATACTGTTCTGAAAAAGGTTTTTTCAACCAGTTAAAAGCTTCTTTCATTTATACACAGAATGCAATCTATAATATCTTTCAACACAGTCTTAACTGCTTCTCGTCCGCCACAGATTCGTTTATTTCAACCACGTACTTCTACGAAACAATGGCGCGAAATGGAATTTCGTTTGATAAAATATAAGGAAACAGACACAGCCCACTTCTGTACCGAAGGCATGCGTAGTTCCCCGGGGATCATATCTTATTCCGCGGACGCAACCGCTGGTAAAAGGTATAGTTTACAATAAAACCACGATATTTTCCTTTTTTACTTGTTCGAGATTGCTACTTTGTGGAAGTTTTCCTATCCTGTTTATTAGGGTTTTCATATTTTTCTGTAACAGATAAAAATATGGTTTTTAGTGCGTTTAACCTTGTTTTACTAAGGTACATAGGTTTTGGCCCTACAGCTGAAATAACTAAACTTAGTTTGGATAACAATGGTTGACCCACTTCCATTCATTCTGCGAAAGAACAGGAACGCTATTATCTAACTATGCTTTTTAGGGTTCCGTAGTTCTAACAAGGAACCCTTATAGTTTCGCCATGTCAGTCTGTCAGTATCTGGTATTCAGCTGCATCCGGTTAGACTGGAAGCCGACCCCAAGATAGTTGGGAAAAGGCTAGGCAGATTGATTGATTGATGTCAGTCTGTTCGTCCGTGGATTAGCTTAGATACTGTTATATAATATTAATGACGCCAAAAAAGTGGTAAAATAATATCTTGAAAAAATTTTTATTTTCTCTTTTGCACGTCAAGTGGAGATGATTTTTTTTATCACATAATGTGGGGTATTGTTGGATAGGTCTTTCAAAAACAATGGGGGTGTAGACTTTTTTTCGATTCAGTAATTCGTTTGCGAAATATTAAACTTTAAAGTGCTAATTTTTGCTAGAGTCATGTGTGTGTGTCTCTACAAGCTAAACTGGTAGCTTGAAAAATCTCATAAAGTTCATGATGGTAGTATATATAACGGATTAATTGTTTTAGTAAACTTATAAAATTAGTGACGACCTTTATCTTAAACGGGGTGGTCAGATACGCTCCAAACATAAGTGCTTGAGTGTTCCAAACATTGAAAGCTTCAATTCAATTAAGTAGAATTTTATAAGTCCTTCTCAAGTTACCCACGCCATAGGTGGGCCCATTTTTAAACGTTATTAGCCAATCACCCGTATACTCAATTAATATGTTCATAGTAATAAATATAAAGCCCCCCTCTAACCCCGCATGTTGTAACGGGCGACTACGGAACCCTACACTGCAAGTGGCTTCGTATTTTAGCCCTACTTAAAAGCTGAAAAAGATTTAGATAGAAAGGAATTTCTGCTAGCCGAGCACATTATAATTTATATTAGAACAGCGAATATACAGGGAACTTTAATTAAGGCGAAGCGGTAATAAAATCAAAACAAAGATTTCTGTTTAACACAGATGGCGAGTTTTATGATAACAGACACGAAAAATTATTCCACGAACGTGAACTCCGGGCTTTGTGTCATTAATTGTGTGTGCTTATGTAATTAATGCAGTAGGTACTTACTAACTGTACCCAGGTGGCTTCATATTTACTAAATTCGTTCATCCTGACAGAAGCAACCTGAATAATTTAGGACTGAAAATGGTCGGCGCGTTTTCCGCTCGTGAATGAAATATTTTGTTGAGAATTCAGTTAATATTAACAAAAGAGAGGAACGTTATATTAATATGGTATTGAAATATTAACGTTATTCCATTTCGAAAAGATAAAAGAACGAAAGGAAGTGCGGCGGTACCGCGGTACCAAGACTCAAATGATCTATGTGCGCATAAATAAAATGATTTCACTTAGGAAGTTTTATAAGATACTAGCGACCCGCCCCAGCTTCGCTCGGGTACAAATTATACATAATTATAAACCTTCCTCTTCAATCACTCTATCTATTAAAAAAAACCGCATCAAAATCCGTGGCGTAGTTTTAAAGATTTAAGCATACATAGGGATATAGGGACAGAGAAAGCGACTTTGTTTTATACTATGTAGTGATCTACTTAGTAGGTAATTATATACGTGCAAGTTTATACCTAATACCTACATAGTTTTGTAACATCGGAACTCCCAAGATAACAAACCCTTTCGATTTTCGATCAGATATAATTTAAAAATCACCGGTTCAGCATCCTAGAAAGGTTTCTCGTTTGCGCAGATAATAAGATGAAACCTGAGTCTCGGCTCGTCGGGGCAGGTACATTAGAGGCACAATAGAAAATGGTTCGGTAGGAATACTATTAATCAATCCGTGCCGTCTCGGTCACGAATAGGACCTCTTAATTACTTCCCGTGAGGGGGAGATAAGAGGCGATTAAGAGTTAATATAAGGATAATGGGCAGTTAAACCTACCCCCAACACAGAAGTACGTCCTACAATGATCACAATTCCATCGGACATGAAAGGGACTTCTAAATCTTCAGATTTTTTTGTCGGAGAGGATTAGGTATAAAGAAATCCACGTCCAAGTGACTACTAAACTGGGAGCATAATTGTGCGTGCTAATATTATTCACTCACCTTTTTCATAAAGGACATAACATTTGTCGGCAACATGATGTCGGTTTTCCTTTTGTCTTAGCACTTCACTTCACACACATCATCACACTACACTGAGCACCATAACACACCGTATCCTCAGTCGGGGATCAGCACGCTGCCACCAAAACACGACATTTTCCACCTATCTCAACGCACAAGACGAAAATACACACAAAACTGGCTTCTGAGAACGAAGGTATATCTGAAAAAGAAGAAAAGTATGTGTTAGATCAAAGGGAAAATAAATGCAGATACTTAAGTGTCGAGTGGTACTGGGTATGGGTACTTATTGTTGTGGAGTTGGGCTCGTTCGATAACGACCGCACCGTCGGGAAAGCCGAGAGAGAATGAAGCCATACTCGCAGCCACACAAGCATTCAACAGGTTAGCACTTTGTTCGCGGGGTCTTATCGTCTTTCTTTTCAGATTGATGCTTAAGAATATAAGTACTTGTCTATATTGATACACTGACAGAAAGGCTTGAGCTTGGACGAAAATATAATAACCTCTACAAAATCGATTTTTCTGAGCAGCTTTTCGTGGAAACTTTTATACAATTAGTTTTATATAATAAAAGCTGCTCTTAAAGCTATAGAGTAGGTAGTTAGGAGCTGGCCCGAATACATTATGTCGCCAGCAGTGAACAGTGTCCTTACCACGTAATTTCAATTTTAATTGGAATCGGTTAAACTTGACATTTTATCTATTTATCAAATTCTCAAATGGAGCCGATTTCATTTGCCAATGGAATTACTCGTACGAGTAAATTACCTACCTACGTCTACGAATTTCGTTGAACGCGAATTACCTGTCGTATATGACAATGTAGGTAGCTATCTACAAGTCTTATCTTCTTATTAAACGTCATACCTACTATAGCACCTTAATATGTATCTAATCTGAAATTAAAATCATTGTTTGTCATTGGTTAAAACTTGATTCATCTTGAGAATATGATTGTATTTAGATGATTGCAAATGACATATGCTTCTTTTACTTGTGTTAATTGAATTTCTGAAGTCTATATTTATTTATATTGCACACAATGTAAACATAGTTACTGACACTTAACTTAATAACCCTGTCAGGGTGTAGTGATTACCTTATGACTAAAACAATAATAATTTTACAGTATATTACTAAAAAAATTATAACGAGAACAAGGTGAATTTAAATTTATTGGCCATCTCTCAGTTGGTAGAATATGAAAAAATATCATGTTGTGTTGCATTTTTATAAAGAACATTTAATTTTGGTTCACATGTCTTGGTTCGTCCATGGTACATTTATTTATACTTAATAATTAATGAGAATTAATTGTTATTAGCTCAAGTGAATGGCAATCTGATTGATTTATTAAACCATGTTTGGCCGACGTTTAGCGGTATATATTGATGGACTTTGCAGTTTAACTGTAAAATAATTATTTGTGATTAACATGTTATGCTTAAAAATAAAAATAAATATGGTCCCGATTCCGAAACAAAATATGTAAGTAGATAGATATAAAGTTATAAGTAATACCGACCTAAGTAAGTCTCACTTCACTCGAAGTATCGGATTCAAAAGTAACATTTACATAAATAACAAATAACCTCAAATAGGTTACGTATGAATAAGAGTCAGATAAGTTGGGACTGGGGTTAGCTTAACGCGGGTAACGAATTGCACGCTTCTGTGAGTGCCTATCACCGGTAAAGTGTGTCACCCGAATCGAATCGACTTACACGTACGGAGGGAGACTGCTAGTTCAATCGATACTCGTTATTTTCTGTCCTCAGCAAGGCACACTGGCACACAGCTTGGCAGTATCTCGTTTTAGCCATCTGTATCAAAACGAATGTTGGCGACTCTGAATCAGTGTTGCCAAAATAGTGATTTATTCACAGATTTACAGGTTTGTAGGGATAAACCGATTTTTATCTCCCGCATTCAAATGGGTCCTACGGCTTTAGTGACAATTTGTTTTTGCTGAATGGTTGAGTAGCGAAACTGAGTAGGAGTGAAATAAGCACGTAATTCAGATAGGTAGCAATCTCGAGCGAGAACGGATTTAAGACTGGGTAAGTTTGTCGCAGGCAGAATAACAAAAGCAGGTCAAGCGGTAATGCCTAGGGGTAGCGGATAAATTCGTAACAGAGTTACCGCTCCCCTGGGCACTTAGGCAGGGAAGGAACAGGGTTTTAGTCAGTAAGAGTCTGACACGCCCTCCCGCTCCACCCAGAGCGGGAGATGTCACTGGACGATTTCCCACCCCAAAAAAAAAAATGGTCAAACGGTAAAGTGTGTGTAAAAACCTCTACCTTATTACGTGCGCCTAAGACGTGCGCACGATATTAACGGTATCAGCGGTTAGCTTAACTTAATTATGCACCTTACGTGTAGGTATAATATTCTATCATGTATTCACTCGAACTATTACCTTCGACGTAAATACGCAACAGTGCACGTTGGGATTCAATCAGTGGGTAGTGTAGTATATTGCTACAAGACTTATTGCTATGACGCCTTTTTAGGGTTCCGTACCCGAACGGTCTAAACGAAGAGCCCTATTGCTGTCACTTACGTGTCCGTCTATCCGTTTGTCTGTCTGTCCGTCACAAAATATTGTTTCGAAGATTTTTTAAGTTCCTATTGACCTGTGAACTTGGGTGAGAATGTTTATTATTACGTATAGTTTACTAAATACTAATATTACGGAACCCCAAATGTGCGAAATCCAACACGCACTTGACCGGTTTTTTTTATTTGAAAAGATAATAATATGTCAAAATATCTGATGAGAAAATGGTCATTACCGGTCAGTACCTACCTACAGCAAAATCATCGTATATATTAAAGAAATACTTTTTTGGTGAATTTATATGCCTAATTTTTAAAGTTTTATTGTTTGTTATGACTTCTTGTGTGCATTAGTGCCGTCCCGCGTATACAGCGCAGAAGAATAAACTGGTACGTAGTGTAGCTTCTTGTTAATTATTCTTTGGAGTTTCGCTATTTCTGATATTTCAAAGACTCTTTTTGTATCATAATTTTGATTGTTCATTACTTTGTCTGTAGATATCAGTACAAGCCGTACTCTGGCTTTACCGTACGGGCTGGAGGCGTCCCGAGGGCCGTGAGCCCTTGTGAGCCTGCTGTGTCCAAGGTTCCGTACGTTTACCGTACGGGCTGGAGGTGTGAGCCCTTGTGGTCCAGCCGAGTCCGAGGTTCCGTACGTTTACAAAGGCCTGTGTTTTGCTCCGAGAATTGTGGTGCTATTCCTGCCCATTACTAAAGCAGTACTACCCAGCATTAAAGCAGTACTACAAACAGCGGATTTTTTCGTCAGGCGCAAAGCGCCGACGATTAATTGACGTATCATTTTTTTTTCTTTTTTTTTTTTAAATAACGTAGTAAATTAAATGATTGAAAGACAAAGAAGTTTTAATCTATGGAATTTTAAAAATTCAAACTATCCCGAGTTCGAATTTTTAAAATTCCATAGATTAAAACTTCTTTGGGAAAGTTGTTTTTATCATGAATACAATCATGTGTTTAAGTATCGGTCACTAATTACCGGTATTTTTATTTTAAAACAAAATTATACGTTTTGATGCGGCGTTAAGTGTTTTTTTTCCTTTTTTTATTGCCATAGTAGGTAGGTACCTAAAAGCTTTTAAACTTATTAAGGGTTAGGTAACATAACAAGCAGCCTGATTATTATACAGGGTGTAACGGAAATACGCGGTCATATTTTAGATACTGTTTCTGCCAATGGTCAAGCAATATTTAATTTCCAAAAAAGAAATTGGATTTACTGTTCAAAGTTATCATCAGCTGGTCAAAATTATCGACCGCCGGATGCCCCTTAAGTTAAAGGGGAAAATCTACAAGTCCGTGATTATAGACCTGTCGTACTGTATAGGTCAGAATGTTGGGCTGTGAAAAAGACGGATGAAAAAAAATTGCATGTGGTTGAGACGAGCATGTTGAGATGGATGTGTGGAGAGAAAATGGATAAAGTGAGAAATGAGTACATTAGAGGTAGTTTAAAAGTGGCGCCAGTCACAGAAAAGTTGAAAGGGAACCGCTTATCTTGGTATGGTCATGTGAAGAGGAGGGATGAAACACATGTAACTAAAAGAGTTATGAATATAAATGTGGATGGATGGAGAGGGAGAGGGAGGCCAAAGAAAGGATGGATGGATTGTGTGAGGAGTGATGTGATAGAAAAGGGAGTTAGTGATAGCGTTACGGCTGACAGGACAGAATGGACGAAAAAAACGTGTTGCGCCGACCCCAAATAACTTGGGGTAAGGGCAGAAAGATGATGGGAGGTTTTAGAGGGTTTTTTTTTTCGGAATTTTCTATTACTTTCTTGAAAAAAGTTTTTAATTTTTATGGGCAGAAGCACTATTTAAAATGTGACCACGCATTTCCGTTACACCCTGTGATACGAATGTTTTTTTTTTTTTGTGTGTGTGGGAAATCATCCTATGACTTCTCCCGCTCTGGGTGGAGCGGGAGGGGCGTGTCAAACTCTTACTGACTAAAACCCACCCCTGTTTCTTCCTTGCCTGAGTGCCCAGGGGAGCGGTAGCTCTATTACGAATTTATCTGCTACCTCGGTACGTAAGTACATTCTGTTTTAGGTTGCAGGTACTCCATGACAGGCGTGGTCGCCACAAGCGTTCATGAATGTTTTCATATTTCTCTTTCATTTAGTTAAATATCGATTTTCACAATGCTGATATGTAGGATTCAAACTCTGAGGAACCATTATTTATAACTCGCTCTTGGCCAATTTTAAGTAAATTAATAAATAGTGTTTTGTTTTCACGGTAAAAAGAAAACTAAATTAATTTAATACAATTTCAGTAGCGATATTTTAAAAGCATCCGTTGTTCTACAGGAAATATAATTAGAAGCGTAGTAATGGAATCTCGTCGAAACAAACATTATACAAACTAATGGCACAAAGGTCGCGTTCTGGTAAAAAAAAAAAAAAATTTCAAAGAAGCAAGGTGAAAACGTTCAGTCTGCCGAGCATTTCCATTTGTCAAACAACACAAACTACTTAATTATCTTATCGGCAGCTGTGCCGAACTTCGGCAAGGAATAACGACGCTGAATAAAATTTGATATTCACCTTAGGCAGTAGCTATAGAGATAGCTGATTTGAACTTGTTTCATCGAACAAAGCCGGTCGGAGGAAAATTACGTAAATATTTTGCTGGGACATTGAGTGCGATATTAAATCGCGCGGGTAAGTCGATTACTGGGGGCTATCTAGCTCGGCCCGCTGCGCCGGATTACCGTAGATAATTGGAACCGGCTCAGTTAGAGCCGGCCGGAGACTTACTTTGTCTTTTATGTTACCTACCTACTTTGAACCAACTAATGGCTTTACTACAACTTAATTATGTATAACAATTGGCGCGAGCACTTCAAACACGTCCTGTGACTTGTACACCTTGAGTCATTGGGGACTGACTTGAGTCTAAGCACTCTGTTGTGATGTCAGCTACCTAGTAGGTACCTAGCTAAGGTTGTCTGTACCTACATACACGTGTCGCAAGGAATCAAATTGAATCCTACTTCCTACTAATATTATAAATGTGAAAGTCTGTTACTTCTTCACGCTCAAACGGCTGGACAGATTTGGATGAAATTTGGTATGTTGATAGCTTATAGCCTGGATTAACATATAGGCTACCTTTTATTCCAGTCTAGGCGGGTAAAATCGCGGGGCGCAGCTAGTAATATTATAAATGCGAAAGGTTGGATGGTTTGTTACTCAATCACGCCAGAACGTCTGAACGGGTCTGAACGAAATTTGGCACAGAGATAGATTATAGACTGCAATAGCATATAGGCTATAATTTATAATGGGGGAAGTACTAATTCCACGCGGGCGAAGCCACTAGCTGAAGCTAGTTGAAACAATCATATAGTCGACTATACATTGTTGTAATAGGTTTACCACCCTAAAGATGACTGTCAGTTCATAAAACGAGAAGGTATTTTCACTTTCAATGCCAATAATATTGTGACACTGACCCGAGCATAGCTACTGAGATAGTGAAGTTTTCAAATTTAAATCATTTATTTCAAATAAACCATATACAGTCACTTTTGAAATTTTGAAGTCGGTCAGTTAGAAAGATGAAGTTAATTGCACATTTCAAAGTGTAGCTCTCTTTAGAGAAGAACGTGCAAGAAACTCCATGGACATTCTTTTAAACCATGTTGTCCTTTACAAATCCTAGTTACATATATCATGTTGCTTCTATTATGTGAGAACAATGATAATAGAAAAATAAACATAAAAGATTAAAATAA
Source organism: Polia nebulosa (assembly GCA_951329385.1). Taxonomy (NCBI): domain Eukaryota; kingdom Metazoa; phylum Arthropoda; class Insecta; order Lepidoptera; family Noctuidae; genus Polia; species Polia nebulosa. The sequence continues at coordinate 18,153,870 of OX589599.1, read as the reverse complement.
GCAGATAAATAATTAGCTAAGACCAGTCTCAACTGACGGCGCCCGTTCACGAATGTGATGTGTGGATCAGCACTACTCAGCTCAACCATTTTGAAGGGAACCGAATGACCCGACATTAGCGACCACCATCAGCGAGACATTTGAGTGAGCATGACAAACTTTCAACTGCCATACTCGTTCATGTCAAAAAAAAACAGTAACATAATAGAATTATAATGCCCCATGGTACTCACATTTACAAAATTAGAAAATGCTTCGAAATTATACAGAACTATATCTTTTGAAAAATAAAAAAAAAAACATATATACGGTCGAATTGAGAACCTCCTCCTTTTTTTCGTCGGTTAAAAAAGGAATAATACCTAATCATGAAATCCAAAAAAAAAAATGAATTAAAATGATAAAAAAACTTTGTCTTGAAAAACAAAAGGGTACATAAGCATCTCTTCTAAATATTTATAAAAAAAAACTAAGCATTTTTATCAAGGATCTAATTTTCCAATTTATAATATGCTTGTCTACTTAACGTGCGTTTTATGCATGTTTTAAATTTTGTCTCATTTAGTTGTAGAATGTCAAGCGGTATTTTTTTATAAAATCTTACACGGTACCTACCCCATAAAAGAACTTTGAAAATTAGCCAATCTGAAGCGAGGTTGGTCTAATTTTTTTCTATTTCTTGTATCTATTAAAATTATGCCTGTCACTTATCTTAGTAAAGAGATGCAGAATTTGCCGAACATGTTGCACCTAATGTTTTCGTATATGCATAAACAAGGTACCGTCATAATGTTTATATCCATGAACAGCTCCTTAGGAGAATCGCGCCTGCGAAGATTATATAAGGCTCTGATAGCTCTTTTCTGCAGAATATAAATAAACTCAATGCTATTTTGCTATTTTGCTATGGGGACGGGCCGCAGAAGCCCGTCCCCATAGCAAAATACCATAAGACATGATACTATGAAAGTGACTAAAATAGACCAGCCTCGCGGTATCAGTCCATTGACGGATTTTCCTGACAGCATATGCTGCTGAACTTAACCGTCCTGCAAGAGATGTTAAATGAGGAACCCATTGTAGCTTTGAATCGAATGTGATTCCCAGGAAAACCGTGTTTCCGACGAATTCTAGTTTCTCTTTGTTCAATACTATGTCATACGAGTAACTAATAGGTAGGTACTTTCAACATTCGGTAAAGAAAATCAAGCACTTAGTTTTTTTCTATTTAATACTAAATTATATAATATAATAATTATAATTAATATACGAGTACAATTATATTATTTATGTTTAAATTAAGTAATGGTAAGTTTTGTGGCAACTACAATCAGAAAAACTATAGGTACCTAGGTATGCAAGATTACAGGCTCAAGGCGTAAAGATCATAGTTACAGAAAGTCAGTTTATTCAGCTGATATGTTCGCTTAACCTGATTGATGCCAGGACCACTTTACTAAGCGTCACATCGATCGTCAGATCAAAATAGCTTTAGGTTGCGGCAGCGGTGAAGCCGTATTTCTCCGAAGGAAGAAAACAATAGGAAGGATAAAAAACGCCAAATTGAACTTAAAAAACCGGTCAAGTGCGAGTTTGACTCGCACACGAAGGGTTCCGTACGATTTTTACTATTTGTTGTTATAGCGGCAATAGTACCTACACACTCGGTGAAAATTTCAACTGTCTACCTATTACGGTTGATGAGATACATCCCGCTGACAGACAGACGGACGGGCGGAGGCACAGCAGAGGCTTAGTAATAGGGTTCCGAAAATAAAATATAAATCAAAAGTCATATATTCAAATCAGGCTGAGAGCCAGCACTTTTCCAATGTCAAAGTTATAAAGACAGTCCCCCAAAAACTCTCACCCGTCACCACTTCCTAGTGTTTTAGCTGTGAAGAAGAAGTGGCGCAACAAACTCCACAGCAACACATCTGTCTGTTAAGTTTGAAGAACTTGAATCTATAAAATTGACCAATGAATGATGATTATGATATTTAACATTATCACTACAGCAGCTATCGACAGGCTGCAAGATTGGTTATTGGTCAAAGACTCATAGCTTCACCAACTCATTGGCCTCAGTGGCGTAGCTAGCGGCTCGCCCCGGGTGCCATCCATTCGAGGGTGACACCCGACCTTGAAAACATAACCTACTCACACAAACAAGAAGTAAGTGATCGATAAATCTATCAATAGAAAAGTACACAACATACTCGTATTAAAATAAATAATCAACATAATAATAATAATAATTTAATAATAATAATAATAATAATAATAATTTATTTGAAAAAAAAAAAAACCCTTAGACACTAATAACAGATTTGAGAACAAGTATACGGTAGATATGGAGGTCACATTACTGGTAGGTATACATTGTAAAATAAATGAGGTTGGGTTTACAGTAATTATGGGGCAAATACAGCAGTTGAAAACTCTGGCTCTGAAACTAGGCAATGCCTGTATCTTCAGAGTCAGTGATTCCTCTAAATAGTTAAAATGAGCCTGAGTACAACAAGGACACAGTGTGGCGAGTAGTAGTGTGCAAGGGCAACTATTTGTATGGTTTGTAGGGTTTACGTATTTGGGTAGTAAAGAATGTGGGTGTATGTGTGTGGTGATGGTGTGTGTGTGTGTGTATGCGAGTGTGTCTTCGTGTGAACTCTCTATATACTTATATGATTATATTTCATGATATACATATAAAGAGATTTTCTGTTTCGTCATAAGATAAATGCAGTAAGTAATCCGTCAATTTGTTTTTTACTTCAAATTTATTTAGGGAATAAATGGATAATAATTTATTTAATTTGTTATATAATTTCGAAGCAAGAAAGGAAAATTGCCGTCTCGCGAAACTTGTTTTTATTTGCTCTGTTCTGCATATAGGTTTACCGGTGCGAAGGGTGATATTTTTGTCGAATGGAACGGAGCCGTGTTTCCTAAGAATAGTTCGCAAAATGAAGAGTTTTCTTACAGATAGGATATTGCATTCTGAAAATAGGTCAGATGTTGGATATCGACGTGGCTTTTGCATCATTACCTTTAGAACAGCCCTTTGGGCTCGTTCAATGCCTAACATTGCCGTCTTGTCAGTCCCACCCCATACTGGGATACAGTATGAGAGGATAGACTGGCATAGGGCGAGGTAAACATTTCTTAGGGTGTTATAATCTGCCGACTCTCGGAGGCTTTTGAAAATATAGAGAAGACGTCTAACTCGGGTTTTTAAAGACTCTAAGTGTGTATGCCAGTTCAATTTCTCATCCACATATACACCTAAATATTTTGTGTTTGTGACAAGAGTAAGAGGTGAACAATTACAAGCATGAGATGGGTCCAGACATACATGTGCCTTGATGACTGATTCTCGGGGTGAAGGCGCTGATCTCGGGTTAATACGGAAGGCAACTGCTTTTGTTTTTAAGAGGTTTAGGGTAAGCAAGTTGGCAGAAAGCCAAGCCATTACTGCTTTCAGCGAGATCTCAGCATTTTGTTTAGCCGTTTTCCAGTCGGTACCATATGCTAGGAGTACTGTGTCGTCTGCGTACATATACGTTTCACAGTTTTGCAGCTTAAGTTTGCACAAGTCGTTAACATATAACTGGAAGAGAGATGGGGAGATTATGCTGCCTTGGGGCACACCATAGGTGATTTTTTCAACATTACTGGTCACTTGGTCTATTTGGACGAGTTGTTCCCGATCGGTGAGGAAGTCTTCGAAAATCCTTAGGGCGTTTCCCCGAATACCCGCAGCTTCCATCTTATGGAGGAGGATGGGGATAGAGACGGTATCGAAGGCCTTTGATAAGTCTAGAAAAATTCCGAAACAAGCCACCTTAGAGTCCATTTTCTTTGTAACTGCTTCTGTAAAACTCAATACGGCGTCCTCGGTAGAGATGCCCGGGCAAAATCCGTATTGATTATCTGCTATTGTATTATTAGATTGGAAGAATTTTGTTAAACTATTTTTAAGGATACGTTCGAGAATTTTAGAGAGAGTGGGAAGAACTGAAATAGGCCTATAATTTGTGACATCATCTCTATCCCCGTCCTTGTGAATTGGATGCACGAGAGCTCTTTTAAACGCTTTGGGGAAAGTTCCTGTTTGTATAGAGAGGTTGCAAATGTGTGCGATTGATGGAACAAGAAAGTTTTTGCCTAATTTTATCAATTTTGAGGAGATGCCGTCCCAGCCTATTGCGCAGTTGCTTCTAAGACTCATGATTATAGTTTCTATCTCTTCATGAGTTACTTCCAAAATGCACATGGAGTTTAGTTGCAGATTTGAACTTTCTGGAGGGGTGCTGTTCGGGTTAGGTGATATTTGCGAGGCCAGCCTTTCACCTACGTTGACGAAGTATTTATTTACTAAATTAGCTGATGAGATTGGGTCAGTCGCAATGTTTAGGAGTTCGGGAGCAGATAGTGGTTTGTGTTGGGTATGTGTGATTGTTTTGATTACGTTCCATGTTGCTTTAGAATTACCTTTGGCTTTATCTAATTCTAGTTTTTCATAGTCGCGTTTCAATTTACGTAGTAAATTATTACAGAAATTTCTGTAGCGTAGGTATGTAATTTTTAAAACTGTATTATTTGGTGATTTTTTTAGGTTTTTGTGCATTAGGTCCCTATTTCTAATACATCGTAGCAGACCTGATGTGATCCATGGCTTGATATTCCTCTGCTTTTTTGGGACACGTACTCGTTTTGAGTGGAGATTTATTATTGAGGAAAGGGTGGAAATTAACTGATTAGTGGCCATGTTTGCATCAGTACAATGTAGTACTGGAGTGAAGTCTGTGTTTTCTAGAGCTAGCAGGATAGATGGGTAGTCAATGTGGTAAGCCAGCTTTGGAGGCTTATGTACGGCACGTTTAGTGCTCAGACATAGTAGAACCGGGAGATGGTCCGTCACTGGAGAGTCAATGACCATGGTTACCGCCGTATCTTTGGATTTCAAGAGTACATGATCGAGGCAATTATTTTGCCTGGTAGGTATATTGTGCGTGGGCAGTAGACCAAGAGATGCCGTCAAAGTCAGGTATTGATCAGACAATCTATCCAGATTATTTTCCTTTATGTCTATGTTTATGTCACCAATAAGTGCCATGTTTTTGTTTGGTGGAAAAGTGGTCACTATGTTGTGCAAGCTATCCATGAAATTGTCTATATTTTGGTAAGACGGGGAGCGATATATGGAAACAAGATAAAAGTTATTTTCAAAATTACATACTAAGCAATTTCCGTCCAGGAATTGTGGTTCGGATACACTAACCTTTAGACTATTTTTTATGAAGATTACCACTCCATCATTTTGTAATGGATTGTTAGATGTGGAAAAAGTGTCATAGCCATTTAGTTCTGGAAGGGGGCCCGTAACTTTTAGCCAGCATTCCGTGAGCACAATGATATCGCAGTCAAAATTTAGAAGTGCAGTTGTAGCCAAAAATTGTTCAATATTCTTTTTAATACTCCTGATATTCTGATGGATGATTTTTAAATAATTAATAGGGTGTTTGATAACTGTAAGGCATTGACTCGGAGAACATAGAATTGATTGAGCTATGTTAAAGTGGTCTAATTCAGATATTATGTTAATTGTGTTGATCATTTTATTTAGTTAAACGTAATAAGGTAGGAACAAATGCAAGCGTGGTAATATAAACGTGTAGAAAAGTATGAATCACGGTGTGGATTCGAAAGGAGTATGTGGTAGTTAGGGTACTTACGGAACGTATTTTTGGTGCGAAATGAGTTTGTGAAATGTGTATGATTGTGATGTATGTGAGTAGTCAGATTAAGAATAGTGTATGAACGTGAAATTGAGTGAGAGAGAGTAAGATCTGTCAATGGGTTGGGGTGATAAACTAAATACATTTGAAACAATTGGACAAGGAGAAAAGTCCGGACACAGTACTTAAGCTTTACATATCTGAGTCATATTATATTGTCTTTTAAATCTATTAGATTTTGTTCTGAGCCTACCAGAAACTGTTTCTGTCCCCTCTCCCTACGCAGATAAATTTTAGCGTTGGATACCCAGCAAAACTTGAATCCGTTTTGCTTCGCAAACTCGCGGGCACGGTAAAACAGTGTCTTGCTAGATGGCGGTAGATATTCATCAACAAAGAAGGGCTGTTTATTTCCTGGTAGTCCTAAGAGCTCCGTGTTTAATTTATCGTCAACTTTTCGATTCTTGTTATATCTTCTTACTGAGGACAGGAAGTCTTGCTTTTGTTGTACTCTATTGAACTCAAGTATGATGTTTTTAACTGAACCTGGTTTGGCAGGAGCCCTGTAGATATCCCGAAGATCATTGGGTTGTAGTTGAGTTCCCAGTAAACCTCCTAATTTGGTAGCTATTGCAGAAAGATCTTGCACGCCTTCGTTATCTTTTTGTGGCATGTTGCGGATCTCAATATTTGCATTGCGTGACACGTATTGCAATTCTTTAAGTTTTTTATCAAGGCTTAGAAGGTAGTTTTTATTCTCCTTGTTTTCAAATTCGAGATGTTCCACACTTTTCTTCATATCCTCATATGACTTATTGATGAAGTCCATTGACCTTTCTATTTGTTGATTCGAGTTCTGAATGGTAGAGTATTGCATCTTAAGGTCGGATATATCTTTAGCTAAGTTGGACAGAAAAGAATCTTGGTCTGCCTTCCAGGAATTCAGCATTTCTATGATTTCTTCCTTGAAGTCTCGAAGAAAACTTTTGGGTGAGCCGTCTAAACGAGGCCGTTTATTTCTAGTAGTTACATGGTCCGCAGAGATACCTTCCTCCATGTTAGCCGGGATATCTGAGTCTGACTGTGACTGCATTGTTGGGTCTTTCTTGGACGAGGGTGAGTGTTGCATTCGGGGCATGATTAAGTTTAGCACCAACTTACAGTGGAGACTTCGGTTGTAAGTTGCTTAGTAGCCGCAATTAGCGAGTGTAGTTTGCGCTTACGGAGCCGCTTGCTATAGGCTCGTAGCGAACGCGCCGTTGCAAGTGCGCGGTCGTAGCCGATGCGTAGCACTGGGGTGACGTCAGCGCGTAGAGCAGACGCATGCGCTCGTAGCACTCGTAGCAGTCGTAGATTTCGTCGATCGGTGAAACAGCGTCCGGGGCTCGGTGGTAGGATGCCCGACCGCTGAGCTGTGTGGCGCCGGTTCGAACCCGATGGAAGGGGGCCAAACGAATTCAGCCCGTTGCGGCGCGATGCACAAATATAGGATTGTCCCACTCTAGGCCAGCCCACTGGAGACCGTGTATTTAAATCGTTAAGGAGTAAGTGAGAATTGAAACTTGAAAGTTCAACCAATAAGTAATTGGCACAAAGATTATCGATTCACGGGCAGCGCGGATTTACTACACACGTCTGTTCCGATTTTTAGCGCGCGAGGTGCTCCACCAGTTGTAGCACACGTAGCGGCTTGGTGGGCGCGCAAATCGCGTCTCGCAGCAAATCGTAGCACAGGCGACGTCAGCTGGGCCCCGCTCACCGGCTTTGGGACGCTATTGATGCCGTGCGATGGATGACAGACGTCGCTGGTGTCGCGGTACGGTGCGAGACTGCTAACTCTAGTGCCACCAGTTCGAATCCGCACGGGACAAGACGAATTAGGTGATTTCAATCTCGGGCGTAACACTTATTTTTTATCATTATGATTTACTCTAGGACCGGACTTGTTGCAATGTTGATCGTAGTAGGCGCTTGGTCTGTTTGCGTGAAAAAGTGACAGCTGATAAATAGTTTAACTTCACTTTGGGATGAGGGTAGACAATTCATGTACTCACTATTTTAGTTACTATTTTTGCCACTTTTTTGCAGTCTATCGTAAATGTAAACACCATCAATTACACAGTTTTATAGTTCACAGCCTTGTCCTCAAAATGATGTGGATCAACCACTAATCGCGAAAGTATTTGCACTGTTAAAGTTTTATTTGTGGGAGCGAAAATTTACACGTCCGTTTGCAAGTAGTGATTTTGACAGTCCTAACATGACGCCTGAGTTTTGCACTTTTGACATTAGCTTAACGGCTCTACTATCTATATTTTTATGGTAACGATAGTAACCAGGACCAACGGCTTAACATGCTTTCCAAACCCGGATAGCAAACGGTGATTACATTAATGAGAAAATACGAGGGCCGGCTTGACTCTAAAAGATGTCAGCAGTGATTAACGGGGTCCGCTAGGGCCGATGCCTACCAGGGTCGCGGGTGCGTTTGAAAGAGTCGCCGCGAACCATTGCACAGGCGACTGAAGCAACACGGGTGGGTTTTAGTCACTAAGAGTCTGACACGCCCTCTCGAGCCGGAGAAGTTATTTAATGAATTCAAGACTGTTCAAAATTAAGTTATACAAATGGCTATCTGCTAACAGTTTTTATAGTGTTAGAGAGTTCCTGGAGCATAAAATCACATGATGATTGATTGTATTATGCATGTAATATTTGCACGCTTATATTTAGTAAGGAAAACATGTTTGTTCACATTATTTTATACCATTACCTACCATCTTTTATACCATGTTTTCAGCAAATAAATAATCTTGTCTTATCTTATCTTAACCAAACAACCAAAAAATTTGCCGCTGGCCTGAGGATCGAACCTCCAGCTTGGAAGTTGGACGCTCTTACCACTCGGCCACCGTCGCTTTTTCAACACGTCGTAGGTTCATCATAGACAGCTTTCTGTGTTGGGGTGTTTGTTTTGTCTGTGTTTAGTGTTTAATTTCTAATTTGTGTTGTTTGCATGATTTTTCTAATAAAATTAATCGATTAGTTTTAATATTTTTCTTGATTTTATAGTGTCTTGTTTTTTTTTATAGGAAGACAGTTGAAAAAATTAGGAGGGCTTCCTAGGGAGCCGCCCTTAATTTTTAATTTATTCGTATTAATATAGCGGCAACAGAAATACACATTCTGTGAAAATTTCAAATGTGTAGCTATTACGGATCGTGAGATACAGCCCACTGACAGACGGACGGACAGCGGAGGCATATTAATAGGGTACCGTTAGTTACCTTCGGATAACAGAACCCTAATTACCTTTCCCCCCTTTATCTCCGAAACTACCGCGCCCAGAGGCGGATTATCCCTAAGGCAAACTAGGCACGTGCCTAGGGGCGCAAGGTTTCAAAGGGGCGCATGCGCGGCATTATTAAACAAAAATAAAAACAAAATTAATTGACATGCATAGGTACTTATGCATCTCTGGACGAGGCCTTCACCCGAAGAGGGGTCCAGATGGCAAGTATATTGGACTAACAATATCCACACCCATACCATACGAATGTTCATGCCAATGGAATAATGAAGGCTGTTTTTTTTTCTAGTTTATTTTATAAGTATGCACCTATTTACACTCATCATCTTCATCTTCCTGCCCTTATCCCATGTTACTTGGGGTTGGCACAAGACGTTTTTTTCTTCCATTCTGTCCTGTCAGCCGTCACGCTATCACTAACTCCCTTTTCTTTCATATCACTCCTCACACAATCCATCCATCTTTTCTTTCGCCTCCCTCTCCCACTCCATCCATCCACTTTTTATACTCTTTTAGTTACATGTGTTTCACCCCTTCTCTTTACATGACCACACATCATAAGCGGCTCCCTTTCAACTTTTTGTCACTGGCGTCACTTTTAAACTACCTCCAATGTACTCATTTCTCGCTTTATCCATTCTCGTTACTCTACACATTCATATCAACATTCTCATCTCCGCCACATACAATCTTTTTTTCATCCGTCTTTTTCACAGCCCAACATTCTGATTCCTACAGTACGACAGGTCTTATCACGGACTTCTAAATTTTCCCCTTTAACTAGAGGGGCATCCGTGAGTCGCAAATTGTTCCAGTCACCTGTCGCCATTTCATCCATCCTGAGTTGATCCTGTGCGTTACGTCTTAGTCTATATCGTCATCCCCCTGGACAAGCGACCCGAGGTACCGAAAGTCGGAGCAGATAGGCGTTTCCATAAGAGCTATAGACATAGGACTGGAGAGACCGCCGAAATCGCAGAACAGGTATTCTGTTTTGGTTCTGCTCAATTTCAGGCCAACACTCTCCAGTCTTTGCCACCACGTCTCCAATCTGCTCTGGACCTCTAAGCCGCTTTTGGCAACCAGCACAATATCATCAGCAAACAGCATACACCAGGGAGCCTCTTCTTGGATGTCCGACGTCAGAGCGTCCATTATCATCAGGAAGAGGTAAAAGCTGAGGGCCAAACCCAGGGCAAATCGACTGCCACACTGAAGCTATCAGTAGTTCCCACTGCAGACCGGACTTGGGTAGTGCATCGGCTGTACATCACACGGATCAACTGCACGTACTCCCCAGGCAAACTTCTCTCCTTAAGAGCCCACCACAAAACCTCACGAGGCACCCGGTCATATGCCTTTTCGAGGTCAACGAACACCATGTGCAAGTTTTTGTGCACAGCTCTGTATTTCTCGCACAGCTGACGGATAGCGAAAATGGCATCCGTTGTACCCCGACCAATGTAAAAATTTAATCTTAAAGAGATGTAGAGTTTGCGGTACATTTAATCCGCCTCTGATCGGGCCTAAAATTTTGAAAAAATACAGAAGATAGTTCCTTACAGATTACAGGATAAGCCTACAGTAATATGATTTGTTCGGAACCCTTTGCGTGCGAGTCCGACTCGCTCTTGGTCGGTTTTTTACCACGATATAGGTCCTACCGCTGTCTACATAAGTATTTCGAGATGTTTTCTCTTTTATTATTCAGAATTGGTTTCTTTTTTGGTTTAATATTTTTTTTAAATTTTAGTTTGATGGATTTAAAAATAATTATTACTTTTTAGAAAAAAAAAATATTTTTTACTTTTTTTTAAATGTGATTATGGATCTTTTATTATGGTCTGCAATAAAAAAATTCGAAGCATTTTATTTTAATTTTGTAAATGAGTGAGTACCTACCATGGAGCAACTTATGTTATAATATACCTAACTGCTTGTTTGACATGAACGAGCATGGCAGTTGAGAGTTTGTCATGCTCACTCAACTGTCTCGCTGATGGTGGCGCATGTGTTGGGTCATTCACTTCCCTTCAAAATGGTTGAGCTGAGTGGTGGATCCACACGTCATGTTCGTGAACGGGTGCCGTCAGTTGAGGCTGGTCATCTCTCTCAGCTGCTAGTGGCTTGTTATAGTAATATTTTTTTTTATTATTATTATTTTTATTCTTGATAGGCTCGCGTTTGACCACTATCTCACCTGATGGTAAGCGATGATGTGATCGAAGATGGAGCACACTTGACTAGAAGTAACCTATTCACTCTTGACTTAAAGGCTCCTAGTTTGTAGCTATCAGGAAACACAGACTCTGGCAGGGAATTCCACTCCCAGCTGCACGCACAATGAATGTGTTCTCAAAGCGTTTTGTGCGCGTGGATGGGATGTTCACCATGTACCGGTGATGCATCGCCGTACGTCTTGTGGTCCGAAGATGGAACGGGCTTGGCGGAATCAAATTATGCAAGTCCGCCGCACACTCCCTAAAATGTAATCGATAGAAAACCAACAGGCTAGCAACTCGGCGTCTATGCTCAAGACTTTGGAGCTTCGACTCGACGAGCCTATCACTGCAGATGATCCTCTTAGCTCGTTTCTCAATTGTCTCAAGGGCATCAAGCTGGTATCTGGCCGATTCGTCCCAAAGATGAGAACAGTACTCCAAACACGATCGACCTTGCGCTTGATAAAGTTTGAGCAGTTGTTCCGGCGTGAAGTACCGTCCCACCTTAGCGAGGATCCCCAACTTTTTGTCAGCCACTTGAGCCACTTGCCTCTATGAAGGGACCAAAATTGAGGGTAGATGTTAACGTAACACCAAGAAGATCGAGTAGGTCAGTTATCGGCACGGTTACACCTCGGAAAGATGGAGCCGGGTGAAATTGGCTCCTTTTAGCGGAAAATAGACACGCCTGGGTCTTAGCAGCATTGTACTTGACCAGATTGGCATCGCCCCATTCTGAGACAGCCTGTAAAGACAAGTTCAAGCGTCCAACCATAGCCTCTCGGAGAGACCGGACCTGAGACCCACTAGCTCGTGCGTCGGGCACGTATCTCTCGGCAACAGTGCTGTCGTCTGCATACCCAAAGGTACCGGATTCTATCAGATCGTTAATATGCAGCAAAAACCCCTGAGGGACACCGGCTTTAATAGCCAGCAGTTCGGACGAGCAGCCATCTATGACCACTCGGATAGACCGATCCCTCAGGAAATCAGCAATCCAATCACACAAACCGGCGGGCAGACCGAAAGAAGGAAGCTTACCAATTAGGCTATCGTGCCAGACCCGCTCGAAGGCCTTCGAGATGTCAAGGGAGACCGCAAGGGCTTCCCCTTGCTTCTCTGGTCTCACTCCAAATGTGAATTGGCATACGCTAGAAGATCCCCAGTTGACCGATTTCGGCAGAAGCTGTATTGTCGGTCACTGCGGATATCGTTAGGTTCTAGGTATGCCAGGAGCTTACCATTCAGTATACGTTACCGAGATGGGCCTATAATTTGCTGGGTCAGCTCGACTACCCTTCTTGGGCACGGGTTGCAAGTTAGCTTGCTTCCAAGCCATCGGCACATTTCCAGTCTCAAACGAAAGGCGAAATAGGCGTGTAAAGATCGGAGACAACTCAGGCGCACGCAAGTCCTCAGTACAATTGCCGGTATCCCATCGGGGCCACTAGCCTTGTTCACATCTAGGTTACGCAGTACCCTTCGGACATCCTTCTGATGAATGCGAATGTCCTACATAATCGACTCGCATCCACCAAGAGTACTAAGGGGCCTCGCGCCACCAGGATCTAGACGTGAAGATTCCGCAAATAGAGAGGCAAACTAGTTTGCTTTCTCCTCAGGGGAGTGGGCCAGCGACCCGTCGGGTTTCAGCAGTAGAGGTAGTGAGGAGCGGCAGAAGTTCGATTCAACCGACTTAGCCAGGGACCAAAATGCCTTAATTACTACCAGCTGGGTAAGAAGCAAGTTTGTTTCCATTTCGGCTAATGTGGTCAAACCGAGCCCTCCGCAACACCTTCTTGCAGGTCTTGGCAGCCCTGTTAAAGGCTCTCTTCTTCTGACTTACGTCATTTGTTTTGCGCGTCCGAGCGTTAACCCATGCTAGGTACGCCGCGTGTTTAAGCCCATCAGCGCGATTGCACTCGGCACCAAACCAAGGACGAGCGTCGCCAAACAATGTTACGTCAGAGAACGGAATGTAGTAGGTACTCCATTCCCTGCCGCAACACATCCGTCACGGCGTCCGCGCGCGACAATACATCAGTCGAAGAGAAGCAAGTGGGCTGCCCAGGATAGCATGCGAAGAAAGATCGCATGCCATCCCAATCTGCTGACCTGAATCGCCAAACCCGCCTGATGCCTCTAGGGCTAGGATCGGGCGAGGAGTAGACGGATACAGACTTCACCAGACAGTGGTTGGAAGTACCTAATGGTGAAGAAATCGACACCGGTCTGGATCTGTTGTCAGCAGAAGGTCCAAGCAATTGGCTGTGTGCGAATCAACATCCGGCACAATCGTTGCTCCCTGGACCAGCTGGGTGAGATTTAACGCTAGCGCTAGCTTATGCGTCTTTAATCCAGCATGGTCTGTGCACTGGTATCGGAAGAGTCACTCCTGATGGTGAGCGTTGAAGTCCCCCAGTAATACCAATTGGGCAGAAGGGTACCGCTGCTGAGCCGCATCCGCCGCCTCACTGAGGTGTTGTGTGAGCCCAGTTGTCTCCAAATTACCGCTGTGCGAACGGTAGACACGAGTAGACAATTGTATCTAGGCCTGTTTCAACTAGGACCCAAAGAGGTGAGAACCTGGAGTCTTTAAGGTTGCGGAGACGCCGATAGCAGATGTCATCCCGGGCGTACATACACACACCCGCGTGTGGTTTAAAATTGTGCTCCAGGGTAAACCCTGGGTAAGTAAGATACGACACGTCCGACGGACATACCTGCCCAGGGGTTGTGGATAAATTCGAAACAGAGTTACCGCGCCCCTGGGCACTCAGGGCAGGGAAAGAGCAGGGGTGGGTTTTAGTCAGTAAGTCTGACACGCCCTCCCGCTCCACCCAGAGCGGGAGATGTCATTGGATGATTTCCCACCCCAAAAGAAAAAAAAGGTTAGGTACCTCTCGTAAGACTGGTTGTTAGACTATTGGGCTTCTAACTAGCATAATAATCAGCTTTTTAATGTTCCCACTGCCTGGGCACAGGCCTCCTCTGTGTGAGAAGGTGTGCACACGCGGGCCCAATGCGTGGATGTCTAACTTCTCTTACCAAACCTAACGATTGACAAAGATTTTCAACAACACCAGTAGGTACCTATCTCTTTAACGCCAAAAAATCGGCCAATTATTGTAGATTTTTGATGCTAGAAACATATGCTACCGCCTTGCTGATGAGATGGACAAACATTGCGTACCTATCGTACCTACTGCCTGAAACATGTTCATTGTAAGGTGTAATACGATTTTGTTGTATAGGTAAGGCTATTCAGTAGGTCTCACTCAAAATATCTGTATTGGTGCACACAATGTGTACGAATTAGGTGTTACAAAAAAATTATAAAAATAAGTTACATTCAACCATAGGTAATATCTACTTAACAAGGGCAGTGTTCAGTGTTATAGAATTTTTCCATTAGGAATTTCTCAGTAGCAGCCTGGAGTTTGGAAGTCGGTGATGTGATACCCCCGTGCCTCCAAAGCCGTTGGACCTGCGCCTGATCTTTTCGCGGTCGTGTTGAATGGCCGTCCCATTCCCATTGGACTATCAGAGTAGGTACCTATAGGAACCTAAAGTGAACTTGTGTTTGCGCGCACACTTGTCGTGCACTAGCTCCTATAGTATTTCCAGTGTAGGTACATACTTGGCTAATCACCGATGAGGTTGGCCACCGTTGCCGAAATTCGGTCGGAAAGATTATTTGGCTTGGGGTGCCTACACGCGGTTGGTGCGCAATTTTAGGGTTCCGCACCCGAACGGCCCAAACGGAGCCCTATTGCTGTCACTCACGTGTCTGTCGTCTGTCACAAAATTTTGTTCCGAAGAATTTTTTAACTTCCCATTGGCCTTGAAATTTGGTGATGTTTATTATTCGGTAAGTAGGTACCTACGTATATTTTACTAACAAATAATCAAATAACTACCAATAAATTGATAAATCAGATTATTTCTTTGAAATGCCCTCATTTGGTACGGAACCCTAAATGTGCGAAGTTCGACGCGCACTTGACCGGCTTTTTTCTTCTCGCACTAAGCCGCTATTTTATATTAAGCGAGTCAGAGCCCATGCCATACATTTTGCACGAAGCGTTAGCGTTAACGTTAACAGAAAAGTATTTTGGCTAAGGGGGCTGTTCCATCTATACCTACTAATATTATAAAACTAAAGAGTTTGTTTGTTTGTTTGTTTGAACGCGCTAATCTCAGGAATTACTGGATCGAATTGAAAAAATCTTTTTGTGTTGAATAATCCATTAATCGAGGAAGGCTATAGGCTATAATAACATTACCCTACAACCAATAGGAGCAAAGCATCAATAAAAAGTGTTCCAAAAACGGGAAATATTTTTTCCCGTTTTTGACACTTTTCCTTTTGAGAGCTTCCGTTGCGTGCGCTGCGTAAACGGTTAAAGTTATGCAAAAATTATGTTTGACGGAATTGTTTCCCTTTAAAAGTTCTAAAAAAAATCCGCGACAGCATGTCTATCTTTTAAGGTTAACTCACTATTTATAGTGAAAAGATTATAATCTTTTTATGGTAATCAAATTGGTTCTAAGTCTTGTGTATGGATGTGGATGGCTATAAGAGTAGGGGAAGGCCAAAGAAAAGATGGTTGGACTGTGTGAAAGAGGATATGGGTAAAAAGGGGGTGACTACAGAGATGACGACTAATAGAGGAGTATGGAAGAAAAAGACATGTTGCGCCGACCCCAAATAAATTGGGATAAGGGCAGGAGAATGAATGATGAAATTGGTTCTAAAATAATGCATTATTGGCGAAGGTGCAAACATGCAAGCATGATATTAATCCATATCCAAATAAATACATTATCCATCATAAGTATTTAATTTTGAACAAAATTGCCCTTGACATGATTTGATTTTAACGAATATCTTAGGAGATATCATAGTTTTAATCAAGTACCACGCGCACATTCATAATGTGCTAGGCAGGCGATCATGAGGGATGTGGGGGTGCGCTTGCGCTGGCCGGCCGCCGCCAGTAGCTCTGCAAGGTACCATTTTGTACTGTATAGCCTATTTATTGAGAAAGGTTATAGACTATAACATCACGCTACGACACAGTAACCATAAACGCGGGTGAAACCGCGGGCACAGCTCATATAAATATAAATAACAATCATGAACGAATGAGGATGCAGCAAAAGGGGTAAATTACATACTCTCTAGCCAAAGCAGTTGGCGTTCTATAGATTCTGCCTACCCAGCTATAGCTAAAAGGCGTAAGCATACAATAGTGGAACGTGGTGGTGGTTATCAAACCTAAACCAGCGTCTGTCAAGGGATCAGCATTCCTGCAGTAAAAAGAAGCAAGTGTTGCAACATATTTTATTATAATTACCATTTTCATCAAATGTTAAGGATTGAAACAAACCATAAGACAACTTATATTACATCTATTTGAGAATTAACTAGACAGTTGGAACTCGCTGCATGTACCATTATCATCAAAGATCATTACAAAACAAATTAAATTTAGCATACATTATAAAAGTTCCACTCATTATGAATAAAAAAAAAACAAAATGTTTTGTTTATTAACATAGATATCACAATATAATAACTTAGTGCCTGAACTGAGACAAAAACATCCTAATCATCTAAAAGTAAAATCGAGTTCAAAATGTGGATGTTCATTATTAAATAGTCCCTGCAGTAAGGTTTTGTCAGTACTCAGGTGTTATTCACAAGTACCTATGAAGTGAAGTGTGAGGGAATGAATATTATGACCTACATGAGAATATGTCTATTAATTTTAGATTATAATATTGGATTATAATGAAAAATTTATGAAAATATATACATTATAGTTATAAACTGAACTATTTTTACTTTGAAGAAACTTACAAGTAATGTTTGGATTTAAACTCAACTTAATTCTATATCAAAACATTGTATGAAAGCTATGTGATACATTTGTGTACACATTACTACATAATTTTGGACTTATATAATCATCACACTAATTATGATAACATACATGCTACCAGCTTCACTAAGTAGTCTAAAACAATACATAAATAACACATTGATATTGGTTGATGCTAATTATGATTTACAATATAAGCACAATCGCAAAATATCAGCACAAGTATTTATTTTCTGAACCAAATGTACCTACAAGACATGAAACAAAAAGATTTAACTACTGTTTCGGTATGTAAGCCTTGTGATTATCAATCTTAAATACATCCTAAAATGCCTTGTTTAACACATTGATATTGGTTGATGCTAATTATGGTTTAACAATATAAGCACAATCGCAAAATATCAGCACAAGTATTTCTTTTCTGAACAAAATGTACCTACAATACATGAAACAAAAAAATTAAACTACTGTTTGGGTATGTAAGCCTTTTGATTACCAATCTTAAATACATCCTAAAATGCCTTGTTTGGATAAGCAGTTGATAAATACAGTTAATGGGTTTTTTTTACACACATAGTTGGTTTGATTTCAGAGTTATTGCTTTTATGGCACAAGTTATATAATAAACATGTTGTGGATTATTACTACTTTTACAATGATTGGATTATGTATCAACTTTAGTGAAGCTAAAATAGCAGATTATACAAAAACTACAGTACTTCTACATAATTTGGAAAATTATTAATCTTAGAAACTCATAATCAGAACCATCACCAGTATTTGGTACTGTTTTGATGAGCATCACCAACATTGACTTCAAGCTAGTTGAGTGAATGCTTACTGCGGCAATATTATAATACTTTTTTGCCATTTATATTTGACTACTGAGTAAAAGGAATATATAGTATTTAGAAGCAAGATGAATGCACCAAACTAGCTAGCAATTTAATATCAATTGTGTTGCATTGGTGATGCTTGAATTACTAAAAACCAGTTAATTTCAGTCTCTGCATTTGGCAGTTAATTTTAAATAATAAAGTCAGAGAGTAGACAAAATAGAATAAATAAGAATATTATTTTGGTTTAGGACAATTTTACATAGAAAAGAAATTAACATATTAGTGAGAAGAATTCATGTTCACATTGCAAAGCATCTTTCATACTCTGTTATAAAAATAGTTTGTGCAATATGTTACAATTATTGCAAAACTATGAGATTAAACATAATATGGAACATTGTTTTGAAGATCCATACTCATACTATGGTTGAAGTCAATGCCCATTATGATATTAGTTATATAATAATATCTGTGACAATATTTCACCATTGTCTTTTGTTTCTCTAGTAGTTACATTCCAACAGTCAGATACAACACCTTCTATAAAAATACACACAGCTTATTTGTTCATTATTAGGAAATATTCACCATTCCGCATCACCATTAGCTTTTTGAAAGACATAATCCTTCCCACCTAAGTTCATGATACCATCTTTAAGATAGAACTTCCACTTATTGCGACTGCGAGTAATTTTGTCATATTGGCATACCACCACATTGTCAGTATCAAACATGTCACCGGGCTCTTCATCAGAGACGTCATCACCTGAGTTGAGAGGTTCCTCCTCAGCTCCGCCACTCTCATCGCGCTCCTCCTCTTCTTCCTCTGCTCGCTCCTCAGCAGACTCTTCATCCTCGTCATCATCTCCGGCACCATCTTCTGATCCATCTCCAGCATTAGATCCTTCATCATCAGAAGAGTCTAGTGCACCATCTAAAGAGAAGGGTGCAGGTCCGCTACGGCCACCTCCACCTCCATCAAATTCATTTTGTTGTCCAGCTAATGCAGAATTGATGTGTTGTTGCAATAATGTTGCAGCTAATGGTTGAGGTAAACTAATAGTTGCATTTATAATAGGGCCAGTAAGTACTTGATGTAACTTGTTACCGTTAAGTGCCGATGCAGGAATCTGGATGGTAAATGATCGCGGCTGTGATCCTGGCACTCCAGGCTGAGCGGGCAGGGTGAGCTGCACGGGCACCTTGTTGTTGGGGTCCATCACGTGATGCTGGTGCGCGCCGGCAAGATTAGAGGAAGGAGCGCCGTGCTCCACACCCGAGTTTTGGCTAGAACCTTGCTGTCCAAAATGTGTTGTGTCAGCTGCTCTTTTAGATATTACGTTACTACCGTTGGCCTTCTGAAAGTTCTGTAGTACTGGAGGCGGAGGTATGGCTGGTTCCGGCTGTGGTGGATCCATAGACCCACTGGCTTGAAGTTTCGTTTTCCATAATTGCTTTAGTTCCTGCAGCACTTGTTCGTCGACACCATCGTCAAGAAAGCAATCCCTCACTCCAGCTATCACGTCGTCCACTACTGTATTATAAAGTTTCATAACTGATAACTGACTCATCGTCATCTTGATGGCTTATGCCTAAACTAAACGAATAACGAAACTGAATTCAAGAGATCTATAATTATAATATTTCGTTATGACGGAAAACTTCACGTTGTTGATAGTAAGGTGACGAGTGCGTATCCACTTTCGTGTTCACATCTCAATTCAATAACTCAATGTCAAGTAATACTCCGAGATCGACACAGTCATTAAATGGACGATGGATGTTAAATACTTCACTAGAACCGAAGATCTAAAGAATAATTCACAAGGCGACACAAGCTACAAGTTTATGTCCACTCCATTATTATCTGAACGAATTCCACGAAAATATTCAACATAAAATTTGACAATTAATCACTAAAACATAACCTACAAACAAAAAGCAGATTTTGCTTGCCAGATAACGAAAAATTGTCTATGGTATTGGTCGAAGGAGAGACTCTTGGCGCATGCGCGAAGATGGCGGAACATTGCCGACGCCCCGTTTCACATGGCAAAATATTGTTGAGTTTGCGCAACTAGAACTAAATTGATTTCGTTTTTAGGATAGATTTACCATTTATTTTAGACAATTTTTCAGCCTCACTATTAAAAAAAAAATTAACATCGACTAAAAAAAATATTTTATTGAATGGTGTGCGAAAGTGTGCCTGATCCAACCAAAAGCGAGGCAAAATTCAAAATAAGTTCGTCGCATACACTTTTGTAGTTGAAACTAGTGTTTTTTTTCATAAAACAATAATATTATAACACATTGCAGTAATTGCGCGTATTTACCAATCCGCATTGGGCCCGCGTGGCTGATTAAGGCCCACACCCTTTCACAGAGAGGAGGCCTGTGCGGCTGTGCCCCAGGCCCAGCAGTGGGGATATTAAAAGGCTGATGATGATGATGATGAGTAATTGCGCATCAATGAGTAATAATTGGGTATAATAACAGTGACAGGCTGCCAGCTAATTATACTCTGAAATGAAATGTATAGGGTAGTCCGCGAAATTCAAATCTCACGTTTTTTGCAATTTGCAGGTCAGTGTCAGGTTATATGTTGGTCAATCAAAATATGATTCGCGGCCGTAGCAAGTACGTATTTATAGAATAAAATCATCAATACAACTCTCTCAATTAGAATTGATGTCAAATTTAGTACCTATTTCATGAAATCATGCATGAAATAGATCATGTCGTGGTCTTTTTGTGGTCATATAATACGTATTGTTTCAAATAATATGTAGGTAAATAATAATATCTTACGATTCTAAATTGTATTATTAGACATGTTTTAATAATACTTTTGTTCTGTTTGTTATCCTGTCCAATAAAAGGTTAATTTATCTAACTACTAATACTAATAAACGAAAGTCTTATACAAAAGATTAATTACTTAGTGAATTATTTTTTACAAAGAGTTTTTTGATAAGTAGATACATATTATGAGTCCATAATTTACTTCTCTGTTAGTCTTACACCCCTAGTCGTCGTAGACCAACGGAGAAGTATGGATGAAGACCAAGAGCTAATATTTACTGTGCCGGGCGGCACGTCAGGCCCCGATCTCGTTTTTGACTGGTTCAGGTAAATAAAAAAATCGGGTATGTTTTTGAACAGGACATCTTTTTATTGTATCAAAGTACGCGTACTTTGTTATAATAATAAATGTCCTGTTATTTGTTATAATAATAGCGTTACGCGAACGGGGGTTATGTGCTGACAGAGTTATAAAACTTCCAAAACGTTGCATCCGGGTTATAAATAAGGCATGGTTCATAAATAGTTGTAAACCTCTATTTCAAAAGTATAAAAATTTAATAGAAATTTTTCCACTGCCCTGTACATATATAAAAGATATCTGCATTTTTACAAAGAGCCATGCATTACTTCAAGCAACATATCCACTGGCGCGTCCACTTTACGCCACGCACCTTCACGAAACGTTCAGCCGTGCGATCTAGAATTGTGCGAGGTTCTACCACGGCAAAAAAGAGCAAAATTTCATAATCTATTATATCAACCACCAAGTCATACAGATATATAAGAAAAACGTATACAGAATGTGTGCAATTAATGATTTATAAGAACATTCCAAATGAATATAAACTTTTACAACGATAAAATTGTCTGCCTAGCCTTTTACCCAACTATCTTGGGGTTGGCTTCCAGTCTAACTGGATGCAGCTGAATACCAGTATTTTACATGGAGCGACTGCCTATCTGACCTCCGCAACTCAGTAACTGGGTAATACGATACCCCTTAGTAAGACTGGTTGTCAGACTTTCGGGCGTCTGACGACCCGTAACGACTGTCAAAGCTCCACGATTGACAGCCGAGACCAACGGGCTTAACGTGCTTTCTGAGGCACGGAGGAGTCTAGGTATGCAAAGATGGCCACCCATCCATGGACCAACCCCGGCAAGCGTACCTTTAGGCGTATTTATACGACTTCTAATGGATTTTAAATGAACATTACGTCTTTAAACACTTAGTCTTATTTCTTTGAATAAAATATATGTTACTCTAGACATTTTTTTTCTCGGAATTTGATATGTGAATATTTGAAATTATATTTTTATAACATATGTGTAATTAATTTGTTAGGTTATGTCTAACGCGGATAAAAAATTGAGATTCAAGCAAAAACTTTAAAGCATATTTCTATGAAACCCTCAGCATTTTAAAGATCATTCAATTATTTATATTTTAGTATACGTTTTTAGTTACTTGTTGTTTCATGTATAGTAAATTAATAATGCGTCTAATTTCAGACAGCGCTCCTTGATGGATGAGTCCTATTACTGGGTGGACGTACGACGCGTTGCGTGAGCTCAGCACATAACACGCAAGCTAAACACACAAGGTCATTGGCAGCTAATAGCGCCTTAATGTGCGAAATCCGATACGTACTTGGCCAGTTTTTTTGTTTACGAGACAAAAGAAAAAATACGTGTCCAATATTTTTTGGTAATCTAACTGACGAAACAATTAAGATTTTTTTAAGAAACTACCATATTCCTCGTTAGTAAGAATACTTAGGTACTTGTATAACATGTAGGTTATCCCATTAAAATTTTAAGTTTATACAAATGTATGAGGTTGTTTATTTATTTATTACTCAATAACGATTTTAACATCATGTCTGAATTTCTAGTACTAAATACATAAGTACCATCATGCAAGAAAAACATATTTTAAATCACTACATTATCCAAACCCTGAGCTCAGGCCCCGCGCGCGTCAGGTGTAATATTAAATTGAGAATCACGTAAAAACTATAAAGCGTATTTTTATGAAACCTTCCCCATTTTAAAGATCATTTGATTATTTATATGGGACGCAGTCTCCTCCTTATTTCGACTGGCCTGTTGGTCTAGTGGTTAGTGACCCTGTCTGCTATGCCGGAGATCGTGGGTTCGATTCCCACCCAGGACAAATGTTTGTGTAATGAGCACGATCATTTGTTCTGTGTCTGGGTGTAATTTATCTATAATATGTATGTATTTAGAAATATATAAGTATGTTTATCAGTTGTCTAGTACCCATAACACAAGCTCTGCTTAGCTTGGGACTAGATGGCGTTGTGTGATAGTTGTGCAATATTATATTATATTATTATAATGCGAAGCAGTAATGCTCGCGAAGGAGGAGGCGGAATGGGTGAGGGAAGCTCAACGGAGTGGCCCTCACGTCCCCAGCCGCAGCACCATGCCCGTGATACGACGGCGCGTAGTGTTCCACTCGCGCCTCAAAGAAAATATGTCAGCCACCACTGACGTGGCCCATCATGGCTGGTGCCTGCATGCCAAGGGGTAGCGGATAAATTCGTAACAGAGTTACCGCTCCCCTGGTCACTCAGGCAAGGAAGGAACAGAACACAGCGGGTGATGTCATTGGATGATTTCACACCCCCAAAAACAGAAGAAAAAAAAAAGGTTTAATGCTTTCCTGTTGCCCCACGAGAGCAACAGTAACTATTCTATGTTGCGAAATCATGTTATACTATCATAGCCGTTAGCGCACTCACTATACGAATGCGATATGTGTGTGGCTGTCATTGTGAACGGTACGTACACTAGCGATATAGTTTTGTAGTGTACGTGCCTAGTTACTTAACTCTTTTGGCGTGTGTACATACGACTGATTAATACCGTTTTAATTAAGGTAACGGGACCTAAGGCATAATCATGACGTGGTACCGTAGCCGACCGATAATCTTCGGCATCCTGATAATGTTTATTTTTGGTCTCTAATATTGTGCCATGTTAGGACGGATCATCGGGTTTCAGCGTTGAATGGAGCATTATGTAACCTGGCGACATTAATAGGATCGCTGTTTCCACTTGCTTTTTTGATTTTTAACTTTTGCATGGATAAAGTAGGTACCAACTTACCTATTTTTTTTTTAAATAACTAGCAGACTCAGGCGAAGTTGGCGGGAGGAGCTTGACGGCTATCGATAGAATTGGTCGACACTTGCCCAAAACTGGTAGGAATGGAAGAATGGAAAGAAGAAAAGGCTTTTGCCCTGTAGCAGGACCGAGCAGGCTGAAAATAAAAATAATAAATACTTACCTTTCATCTAGAACCGTGTAGAGCCTGCTTATCATTCAAATTCGATCAGTGATTGAATATTGTCAACGCAAACGATATGTACATGTATTTATTGGCCTAAGATTCATGGAATTCCACCCAGCAGCGTACGCAACACTCATCATATTTCGATTTGGTTTGGTTACCTACAGCTTGAACACTGTCCGATATTTTTTGCATATCAAAGAAAAGAATAACAGACTATGGGGTTGACGACTAAAAAAATTTAATTATTCCGTCAGTTAGACTACCAAAAAATATTGGTCACGTATACAGTGGGTTGAAATTTTGGATGATGTCACACTTAGATTAAAATTGTACCACTTCTTACTTAAAAGTGACGTAACAAGTCCCCACTCCTGAACTTTGATGCGTTGTATCTTTGTAATTTTTTATTAATTTGATAAAGCAAACGTGTCCAATATTTTTTGATAATCTAACTTACGGAATAAATAGAATTATTCTTTTTTTACCCTGGCGTCATCTCTATTGTAAAGGGTTTTATTAAAACTGAGTATCCGCCAAGACTGACGGTAGGTTTCAGGCACCAGCAGACATTTAAAACTTAGGTAAGGTGGAAGCGCCAGGGTAGCCCGCGAAATTCAAATTTTCTTACGTTTTTTGCAATTTGCAGGTCAGTGTCTGGTTAAATCTTGGTCAAAATTTGATTCGCGGCCGTGGAAAGTACGTATTTAGGTACAGAACTGTAATCATTAAAATCATCAATACAACTCTCTCAGTTAGAATTGATGCCAAATGTAAGTATATCATGAAATCATGACATTACGCATTAATTCTAATAATAAAATCTAGATATCACGAGCAATTTAATGTGTTTTAGTCTTGCGCAAGATTGTATTATTCAGACAATGCTATTCTTAACTAGCAGGCTGATGGTTCTTCCATAGAGGTACAGTCTAATAGAGTGGCTTGCTCCTATCGGACTAACAGACCCGGGCCTGCGGACGGCGAGTAATGGGTAGCTCGCCGTCCGATCAGCACGAGGCCCGAGAGTCGACGGCGCGTAGTGTTCCACGCGCGCCTCAAAGAGTTGTCAGCAAGAGACGGGGCCCGTCATGGCCGATGCCTGCCCGGGGGTTGAGGATAAATTCGAAACAGAGTTACCTCGCCCCTGGGCACTCAAAGGCAGGAAGGAACAGGGGTGGGTTTTAGTCAGTAAGAGTCTGACACGCCCTCCCGCTCCGCCCAGAGCGGGAGAAGTCATGGGAAGATTTCCCACCCCACAAAAAAAAAAAAAAAAAAACGGACTAACAGCATATTTTATATTTCCTGGGTTTGCTCAAAAAATATCCTCAGAAAATATATGGATCTGACGAAGAAGAAGTACCAGATGGTCCATGTCAGTACCTACGTGTCTACAGGACTGAAGTGTGTGAAGAGAGTGTATCGTCTGTGAGTATGTTCTATGGCTTAGCTAGTAGATAGCAAAATGGAAGGATACAAGGCGTGTTTATTCACAATCAATTTTCGTTTAGCGTCGGGTTAATGAGGAAGTGAACGGCAAATGCAGGTTGTGCGGTCGGGCGTTTGGTCGGTCTTCGGTCGTCGGTCGTCGGTCGGTCGGAGGCTCGGAGTGCGACGGCAGATCAGGTTTGTTCGCCGGCCGGCTATTTCCGCGCGATCGATACGCTCCAGAATGTCATTACCCGCTCACCTGAGCCGTGTTGAGCCTCTGACGATCCAACTCGTTACCGTGACTGCCGAATTTCTAAAATGTCATAACCGTGATATCTTACATGGAAAATTTTAATTCTACCCAAAATGTACGTAGATTAAAAATAATCAGCGGCTTTTGAAAGGGAAAGGAATTTTGGAAGATTGTAAAAATGAAACCAGGAATAGGTGGGTGGATATGAATACCATAGGTACATCATTTTTAGGGTTGCGAAAGTCCGAATGAAAAAACGGAACCCTTATAGGATCACTCGTGTGTCTGTCTGTCTGTCTGTCCGTCTGTCCGTCTGTCACAGCCAATTTGCTCCGAATCTGCTGGTTGAAATTTGGTACACATATAAATATCTGTGACCCAAACACGGACGTGTACCCTAAATAAACTTTTGGGGTGAAAATCGGAAAATTAAAAATCGGAAAAGTATTCAAACTGTGTCGTGTGACATATCAAATGAAAGGGCACATTGTGAGGGTCTCGAATTTTTTTTTCATAATTTTAATATATATGATTTTGAAGTTATTTAAGAAAATAGAAGAAAAATGACCATTCCCTCCCCTTATCTGCGAAACCACTTGGCCTAAAATTTTGAATAAAATACAGAAAGTGATTATTTACGTATATTACAGGAAAACCTATAAAGTGGAGGCAGTTTAAAAAAAAACCTGAAAAAATATGATTTGTGCGGAACCCTTTGCGCGTGAGTCCGACTCGCTCTTGGCCGGTTTTTTTTTTGTTTTACTCTCGGTTTCTAAGGCTGAGCGACAAGAGCTATCAAAGCTTACTCGCTCAGCGACACTCGCTCAGCGATGGTCGCTCAGCGGTCAGAACTCACGCCGAGAGACCAACCCGAGCGAGTGGTGCGAGTAATCGTCCGTCACACTCGAACACTCGCTTATAGCCCAGCGACAAAACTATCGGAACTTCCACTCGCTACTTGCTGCTCGCCAACTCACTTTCAGTTTGAAGCATTGATAGCTCTTGTCGCTCAGCGACAAACTTGTGGACCGAGTCTTCGCCGGCGCGGCGGTGCACAGTCAGCGATCAACTATATGCATCTCTTTTGTTTACACGGAATGTATATCTATTGTACCTTTCTTGAGCGTCAAAATAGCCGAGAGTTAGTCGCTTAATCGCCGGCGGTGGGGCGACTGCCTAAATGAGGAATTTGGGTTTTTATCCAACTATACTTTAGTCTGAAAAGCTATCAATACAGGATATAAAAAGACACACACAGCCATCAACTACGCATACTGTACATCTAGAAAAGTAGCTTTGCGCAAAAATTATTGCTGGGAAACGACTTTTATTTTTAGGTATGAAAAAATAACATTTTTTTATTGTGCGCAATGTAACGTGAACCCAAGCAAGTGGAGTTAAGGGGCAGTTATACGACTTTTAATGGTTTTTAATTGAACATCACGTGTAAACGACTAGTCTTATTTCTTTGAAAAAAATATATGTTACTTTAGACAATTTCCGTCGTAATTTGATCTGAGAATATTTGATATTATATTTTTATAGTGTAATTAATTTGTAAAGTTATGTTTAGACATAACTTTACAAATTGATTGACACGGACAAAAAAAATGAGAATCACGCAAAAACTATAATGCGTATATTTATGAAACCTTCACCATTTTAAAGATCATTTAATTATTTATAATTTAGTCTCAGTGTTTTATTTTAATACCTGTTGTTTTATGTGTAATAAATTAATAATGCGTCTAATTTCGGACAGCGCTCCTTGATGGGCGAGTTCTATTACTGGGTGGACGTACGACGCGTTACGTGAGCTCAGCATAGAACACGAAAGCTAACCACTCAAGGTCATTGGCAGTTAATAGCGCCTTAAGCCCCGCCCCTTCGCTCTAAGCCGCGTAGGTACTTGTCGGATACGTTTGATATTCATTGTGTTTTTGTTACTGTAAATGCGTAATTTAATAAATTCGAAAAAAAAAATCGAAAATTCAGGTAATGTTTGTTTGGAAAAAAGTTTTGTATTAACACTTGGAAATCGTTTTCGTAAAAAAGTAAAAAAAAAAAATAATGCGACTTTGACTTTCAATATCTCCAGAACCAGTGGATTCCCAGGTATGGTCTAGTGGAAAAAAATGGTCCAAATAATAGGTAGAATATGTGGCTTTCGGCTTCGGAAACCGTCTTTTTACATCCGATATTTGACTCGTTCTCAACCCTAAATTCTTAATTCAGAAATCAGTCCTCACAAACGTTCTACAGACGTTCGTAATTGATGTGAAACTGAAAACCTTGTTTAGGTATTCGGATGTGTTTGAAAATACATATTTATTGACAGCACGCACCATTCAGAAGCATTCGAACTGTATAGGCCGCCTCCATTTTATAAACGAGCTCAAAATGGCAAAACGTTTTCATCTACCATTTCCATATGTTTTGATGGTTCGACGCAAGAATCTACTTTAAAACAGTCAATTTTAGCATACGAATTCCATTTTATACAATTAAGCTGTGCCTAATAGAATTTAGGTATCTTAGGATATTGTGTCAGTCCTGCTATTTAGATATAGGTATAACCTAGACACTGTGTGGAAAAGCATTTGATAAATCACAAAGCAAGAGATCGTAAATAAAATGGCAAGTTAATAACTTATCTCAAATCAGAGAGAACTTTTTCTTCCTATGTCTGTATAAGAACTTTGTCCATCGCGATAAGATGTGCTCCCAACACTTATTGTATTCCGAACGGTAGAATAATATATTTAAACAGTTATATAAGCCTGAATATTTTATGAGAGGAAAATACGAAATTTGTAGGCATTCTGATTATTTGCTATATTTCCTGTGATATATTTTCCTTGAATACCCTTCCCGGTCGACAACTATAGGATGTCACTATATTACGTAATACAGTTTACTCGTTATGCTATATTACATCAATTCCATTCTATATAGTGGAACATAATACGGAAAATCAGGAAAATGAAAATGGATGGAAATTGGACACGATTAGAGTTATCTTTTTGATATTTTTTTAAATATTCCAAAGCATCAGCTATCACATCTGGCTGTCTTTAATTTTTTTAACGTGTTGTTGTAGAAATAGCAAAACGTTTGGTAGGTCAAGTCAGTCAATAGTTTAATATTCAAGTATTCTAAAACCTTTTAAGAAACACGTTGCTATTCAATGCAGAAGGTTTGATTGATCACTCAAAAGGCTCATACAATTATTAAAAGGCCGCGCAAGGTCTACATTAGGAAAATCGGTATGAAATGTGCAGATTAAACACACATGAACAGACAATTATACGAGAACGTGCAAACCATAACATATGTTAGGCGTAGATAAACCGGAGACTTGGCGAGGCTTTACCGAGAGAACACGAGCTCAGCTCCCAGCCACACTTCGGATCGGGCAACTGTCGCAGATAATGTCGGCTCTTCCAAGCAAACTAGATAAATCGTTTTACAATTTACGGCTGAGAGGAAACGTTTTATCAACAAACCCTTCAGAAACGTAATATACCGCTTCCCCGGTGAATATAGGGAAACAATTGCCTAATCTGCATACGTGACGGTGACGTGGCGACGTGATAAATAAACTTATACTGTCTTAACAATTTTCGTGCTATCGATCAAATTCCTGACGTTCTGTCCTTTGTGGGATTATGGGTAGAGCGGTAAATTCCTTATTCTTTTCATAAATCTTTTCCCCGCGACGGTAACAAGTAACGGAGGCACTTTGCGCCCCTTTGGAGAACCTGCGCCAGTAAATTTGTTGCTTCCTAGAGCGCTACATTATGTACATACGTGCTCGGTTCACATACCCGCGCCGTATTCTACAACACGATAAGATCAGATTTATATATCCCCGCGTGCTGTGTCATGTTTCTCTTTCTAATTCTTAAAGCCATCTACCTCGCTTATGGGTGCTACAAAAAGAGAAACACGACACAGTTGTTCTTTCCACTTTATTTCCACAATGCGGGTAGTTTCAGTTAAAATTCGCCCCCTTCATTACGCCGCGCGGTCAATGTTATAGGCTATTCACAAGGGAGTGTTAATTTCTGTGGTGTCGTTGATACTTGGCACTCGTTCTGTTTGCGTGCGTACGTGGAGGGTAGTTGAATGTTGCTGGTAATTTATGCGCAGCGTAACAGGTGGGGTTACTACCACCATTCTCAGGCTACGCGTGTTAGGAATTCATTATTAATGGTTGGTTTACCTCATGATTAGTAGTAACTTCATTAGGCAAGCTGTGATATGCTTAATGTTTAATAGACTTGATATTTAATTTTTAACTGTAATTTGTTTTTTATCATTGATAGGCTCTCGTTTGACCACTGTCTCACGTGATGGTAAACGATGATGTGGTCGAAGATGTTACCTTTTCATGAGTAGTTTTGTTAGGTTAAACTGGGTCGCGGATAATCTCGAAATAGAGTTACCGCACCCCTTGGGCACTCAGGCAACTGAAGGAACAGGGGTGGGTTTTAGTCAGTAAAAGACTGACACGCCTTCCCGCTCCACCCAGAGCGGGAGAAGTCATTGGATGACTTCCCACCCCACAAAAAAAAAGATGTCTACCTATAACGCGCTCTCATTCAGAACTTTTTTTCACGGGCAGTTAATTTGAGAATAATAGACAGATAGACACGTAAACGTTCTGAAGCCAGTCTATTGTGTTCATCTCCGGTATTGAAACTCGAGTGGATATCAAAATCTCCCGAGCGTTGTCTGAATTCTTCTTTAACTTTAGTTGGAGTCTATTGAAAATTCCGATGGCTACCTCGCCGTGTATCTACAGTCTGTTCACTTTTTACTGGCTCTCCAGCGATCGCATGTCGACTTCCACATGTCGATATCGAGTGCATCGTTAAAGCATTCCACTTATTGTTTTATCCAGTTTTCACGGTACGATTGATAGGCTAGGCATCGCTTTGAAATGTGCGCAAATTGTGAATTCCTGCATTTATGAGAACTCTATGAATCCCAATAGAATTTTCAATAGCATTCATTCAGATCAGTCATGACGATTGCAAGTATTTCTGCATGGAAATTGTAAATTGGATTTATTAATAAACCATAATTATAAAACCATCAGAGTAAGCATTGTGTTGATGGACACATTTGAAAGTCCGCCTTAACTGTGCAAAGTGCGAAAAATATTGTAAATCGCTACAAAATAAAGAAAACCAGCCAAGTGTGTGTCGGGCCACACGCAGCGTAGGGTTCCGAAGTCACGGGTCACCCGTCTCAACATGCGGACTTAGAAGGGGGCTTTATGTTTATAACTATGAACATATTAATTGATTTTACGGTTCAACGGCCTATAACGTTTAAAAACGGGGTCAAATAAGACGATGGTAACTGAAGAAGAAGTTACAAAATCCTACTTCCCTACATTTTATACGGGTGACTATAACTGAAACTAACAGAGCTAACTCAGCCGTGATACTTTTCCTTCGAAATCCGTTATATATGTTACGCTCAAAGACCGAAAACGCTCATAGAGCGAAACAGCAGCTCACAACGCGTTGTGGTCATTGTAAAACATCCACATCGCGAAATACGTGAA
This sequence comes from Polia nebulosa, assembly GCA_951329385.1. Classification (NCBI taxonomy): domain Eukaryota; kingdom Metazoa; phylum Arthropoda; class Insecta; order Lepidoptera; family Noctuidae; genus Polia; species Polia nebulosa. Next base: position 18,122,481 of record OX589599.1, on the reverse strand, counting down.
AACGCTCACGACGCGTTGTGGTCACTGTAAAACATCCACATGGCGAAATTCGTGAAAACGTTCACGACGCGTTGTGGCACTCACAGAAAGACCACACATCGAAATTCGTGTCGTGGCTATCGTGTTATACGACCACAACGTATTGTGGCAATGAAAAAAAGCCGTGACGCGTTCTAAGAACAAGTTGGTGTAATCATAATATCACGACAGACTTTTTATAAAAAAGTGCAAGTGTCGCTCAAAGAATATAAAAAAAATGCAACTCAAAATGCCACAGTAACAGTTCCTGTAAAAATTAATAGCAGTCAAATACTTATTTTTCACAACAAAAGTGATTTCTGATTACTTGAAGTACCTAATTAATTTACCTAAATTGTTGTTGTATACTGTGAACTGATAAACATAAAATGCTTGTGTTAAATATTTTTATAATTTGAAAGAATTGTAAATTGTCATAAAATATATTTTGTTAGCCTATATTATCCCACTGCTGGGCAAAGGTCTCTCCCATGTCTTTCCAGACATTATTTTCTTGCGCCACCTCAAACCAGCCTTCGTGATGAGCGTCCAAAAAATCTAAGTCAATAATTATTTTAGTTAAATTTTAAGTAGTTTACCAATGATAAATAATTTATGTTCAATAGTTTATTACTTAATAAGTTGATTAAAAAAACAAAGTAATCCCAATAAATAACAAATGCCTTTTCACTTCGATGACCATTTTTTATTATATTTAATAATGGCAAATACGTCATGTAGCAGTTTTTGTGTGCATTTTTAACCGACTTCAAAAAAGAGAAGATTCTCAATTCGATTTTTTCCAGAATAAAAAATATTTCATAAGGATATCTACCAAAAAGTTACGAGACTAGAAGGCCCTATATCGAAAAGCACTGTGTATCGTAATCTAATATGGTTCCTTAAGCGTCACGGCTTTTCTTCATTGCCACAATGCGTTGTGGTCATACAACACGATAGCCACGACACGAACTTCGCTATGTGGTCTTTCTGTGATTGCCACAACGCGTCGTGAGCGTTTTCACGAATTTCGCGATATGGATGTTTACAGTGACCACAAGGCGTTGTGAACTGTTTTTTTCGCTCAGTGAGCGTTTTCGGTTTTGGGTACTAACAATCAAGAATTATTTCAATTTTTTTAAGCCAACAGTTTATCTTATAGGGGGTATACACACACTTGAATCTAACAAAACAATGCACTTTAAAGTGTAATGTTTCGTAAACTGATCACTGAATCGAAAAGTAGTCTTCACAATGCAAAACTGCAAAATAGTAGTAGATCGTTCAATGATTTTGAACGATCTACCCAACGATACCCCATACTATGGGATATCCGAGAAAAAAAAATAGTAGTAGATCGTTCAATGATTTTGAACGATCTACCCAACGATACCCCATACTATGGGATATCCGAGAAAAAAAAATAGTAGTAGATCGTTCAATGATTTTGAACGATCTACCCAACGATACCCCATACTATGGGATATCCGAGAAAAAAAAATAGTAGTAGATCGTTCAATGATTTTGAACGATCTACCCAACGATACCCCATGCTATGGGATATCCGAGAAAAAAAAATCCCCACTTTACGTGTAGGTACCCTTATTTTTTTTAATACAGTTTTCTAGTACTAACAGTCTATGTGGGTGATGGTAAGCCGCGGACGGACTTAGAGACATGGCGAAACTATAAGGGTTCCTTGTTAGGACTGCGGAACCCTAAAAAGGTAGTTATAAATATAACGTACATCTCGCCCCATTTCACCAGCAGCTTAAAATTGAAGTTTCCTCGAAACATTTATTTTATCGACATTATATTTAATTAAGAATATCGTACCCGTTTGCTAAAGAAAGTGAATCTCCTGGAACTTCAGCTGATGTTAATAAACTCAAATTCTGTTAAGGTAACTTTAAGTCTCATAAAACGGATACCTGTTACTCCACTTTTTTGTGACATATTCAAGAATATTCAAGATGTGTCACGATTTACAATATTTCGCCCCACAAGAGGCGTCACCAGCCCTATCGTTCATCTTTATACGTCACTCTCACCTATTTATTAAAAGAAAAATTGGAGGAGCTTTTGCAAGATATCCACCGACCTAATATTTTTGTAAGTAAGGTATCTTCTATATTATTTATAATGTTAGCTTTTTGCTTTAGTGATGTTCATAGTCACTTACGTTCATTATTAAATAGAAAACCCCCTGTGTCTATCTTTATAACGGTGATTAAGGTAGTCTCCAAGAAAGGAAAGTAACAAAAACCTCGTAGAAACAAGGAATAGTGGGTCAAAAGGTTGTCTAAGTAATGACAGGTTGTCGGCCTATTAGCTGGTGACTTGTTCGTCCCCCATTATTTATTCAAGAGGAAAATCAATAGAAATAACGAACACGGAAATAGCAAGCTTGTTAAGCCCGTATCTAGCTCATTATGCAACACAGTGAAAATGAAACGCTTCTATAATTAATTTAGCTTTCGTCGGATGCTCACGTAACACGAATTGTTCAAATCAGGTGCATTTAAACATTGCTCATTAAATTAAATTCCGTCGACTCTTTAACTTGTGTTGTTTATGAAGCGCAGCAGATTATGTACGTGATGAATATTATACGCGCAACATTCTATAAGCAATAAAGAGAAAGCCGAGAGGACGTGCCCGCTCATGTCGATAATAGCCCTTTTCATAAATACTCAATTACTCTTACTATCCCAAGAACACTGTAGACTCAATTTTCTTGCATTTAAATATCCTTGGAAAATATTTAAATGAAGCCAAGTACGAGTTAAAGATATTTTATTACAAACGACTAGAAAAGGAATAGGTATCGATGATCGCCGCTTATTGGTATTCAAGCGGGATTCGTGTTTTTTTCTTCTTAAAATGAACGATACCTACAATTTCTGTTCCAGTATAAATATGTATCAAGTCTGTTATCAGGGGATGGACCACTATTCCCTGCAACCGTGAGCATCAATAAGTTTGTCGGAATGAATACAAATGCTGTGAGTATCCACGTTGTGCCGATATTTTACGCTCCGTGTGACTGACTGGTGACGCTTGCCTCGTTATCTGAGAATTACAGGCATTAAAATATATTATGGGCGTCTGAATTTCCCTACTTACTACTATGAATTCGTTTTCAATTTAAAGATAATTTATGTACTCGTAGGTAAATAAACGTGTGTCACGGATGATAAACGATTTGTTAAATGTCAAAGATATTTTATTGTTGGGTTGTTATTCACCTGTATATTTTTATCACTAAATTTACTTTATGGTGACTGACCCGTGGGCCGTGATAGCCATTGAACAATGACTGAAAAAGCCATTTAAATTGAACTCGTTCACGAATCAGTTCGCCGTCAAAGATAAATTCAGTCTCCGTTTGTGCTGTTAAATATTTATAGAAAAGTAATACATGCTCTATCCGATTCCATAAAATCGTTTTCACTTCATTGCGATTCATACAATTTTACAGAATAACAGGGTAGGTATCGTTCGTTTGCTGGCTACATCATAATGCGCCGGCTGAGTTGAGGCAGGCTGACAGTTATCGTGAGCCTCCCGATCGCGGAATACAATTTGTATGCTCATGGGCGGAATTTGCTTCAGTTACTGTACCCATTCAAATAATATGGCATCACGTAGGTACTTTACGGATATTGCGCCTCGCTTCAGATTCTATCACACTTTCTTTAAGGGTTACAGTTTGTTTTCCTGTATCCACATGCAAATTCTTTGTTATTTTCCAGCCTGTCATATTTAAGTAGATAAGTACTTCTGGGTCGTGTTATGGAAAAACTTGTATGAATAAATATACTGAAGAGATTTCGCCTATTTATTTAATATCTATGTTGTCGCTTTTCAGTATAAGTAGCATCTAGCACTTCACTGTATCCATTCTCGGAAATCCCTAAAATTTTAACAACTAGAAACATTAAATGTGAAATTAGTTGTTGGGGCAGGAAGTTACATAACTAAGCTATGAAGTTGAGCAATGCTTCTGGTCCGTTTGATAACTCTATGAATTTGTAGCAGTAGGTACCTACAGGGACAAGATATTAAGCATTATAATATTAATAGTTTTATCTAGGTATATGTAACGTCAATGAAACTGACGGGTTTATTCACCAATTAACTAAGTACCCACCACCATACAATTATTAGTGCCGACAGATGTCACACTTCTCTTCCATAAGTCTACGAGTACTAATAACACATTTAATATAATTATAACACTTAAAACTATCAAAGTAAACAGACCTCTAGTTTGCGAACGATTGACCGCTTGTTTAGCTCGATTGAACGCACACAGTGCTCGAGCAGAAGCACGCGCACCCAGTGGTGGTGGTGCAGACAGTTCGGGCCGAACCCGAGGCACCGGCTCTGATAAATCCAGCAGCGTATCCTTGGTATCACTGTCACCGCTGGATGCGTCCGCGTACATCTCGACTTCGGCTCCACTATCGCCCCCCGGTTTCGCTGCCTCACATATAGTCTCCTACTTTTAGGAATCATTTGATCCACGTGTCTACGCCTCTCAACCTCGTTACCTACACGTACTTTGTAAGAAACTGGTCCTGTCTTTTTTACAACTGTACCTTCGGCCCACTGTGCGTCGACTATGATAAGATATCATATGAAGAAATCGGCGTGTATGCGTTGCCACTGGTGCAGCGGAAACTCCCAGGGATCTCTTGCTACATCTTTGAAATACACAGGCAACGTTTCTTCTACCAGATTTAAATAATCTACCGTGTCAGCGACCCGGGCCCGGGACGGCGAGTAGTGGGTAACTCGCCGTCCGATCAGCACCAGGCCCGAGAGTCGACGGCGCGTAGTGTTCCACGCGCGCCTCAAAGAGTTGTCAGCAAAGGACGGGGCCTGCCACGGCCAATGCCTGCCCGGAGGTTGAGGATAAATTCGAAAGAGTTACCTCGCCCCCGGGTGCGCAGGGCAGGGAGGAACAGGGGTGGGTTTTAGTCAGTAAGAGTCTGACACGCCCTTCCGCTCCACCCTAGAGCGGGAGAAGTCATAAGATGATTTCCCACGCCCCAAAAAAAAAAAAACCGTGTCAGCGAGGCGACCCTCCCGAGGTAACCTCCCGAGGTAACCTCCCGAGGTAATCGATGGACCACGGTCTCCGGTGAGGCGGCGAGCCTCCTTGCCGAACTGTCGCCATGGGATCTGGAGGTCAAGGTCCTCGCGCTCCTCTGGAAGTGGCGCGAGGAGGCGAAACGCCGGGGAGGAACTCCGCTGCCGCGACACCTCGCGGCTCGGTTGACGGAGCTCCGGCAGGATCTCGTGGTGACATGGAGACAGCGATTGTCGCAACCCAGCGCTGAGCACGCCACCATTGCGGCGGTAGTACCCCTCTTTGAGGAGTGGCTGAAGAGGCGTCACGGCGTCCTCACGTTCCGCCTGACGCAGGTCCTCACGGGACACGGTTGTTTCGGGAGGTTCTTGTGTCGGATAAGGCGGGAGGAAACGCCCGGGTGTCACCACTGCGCCGATCGCCCAGAGGACACTGTGGAGCATACGGTGAAGGTCTGCCCTGCAAGGAGGATGCGATCGGCGGCAGCGACCTCTCGCGCCAGTCCCTGGTTCAGGCCATGGTACGGGGCGAGAAGGAATGGGAAGCAGTCTCCTCCTTCTGCGAAGCAGTAATGCTCGCGAAGGAGGACGCGGAACGGGTGAGGGAGGCTAAATGAAGTGGCCCTCATGCCCCCAGCCGCAGCCACCGCAGGAGACGTCGCGAGACGATCTCCGGCCACCGTAGACACGGGCCTGCGGACGGCGAGTAGTGAGTAGCTCGCCGTCCGTTTAGCACCAGGCCCGTGAGTCGACGGTGCGTAGTGTTCCATGCGCGCCTCAAAGAGATGTTTGTCAGCCACTACTGAGGGTGTCATCATGGCCAGTGCCTGCATGCATAGGGGTAGCGGATAAATTCGTAACAGAGTTACCGGTCCCCTGGGCACTCAGGCAAGGAAGGAACAGGGGTGGGTTTTAGTCAGTAAGAGTCTGACACGCCCTCCCGCTCCACCCAGAGCGGGAGATGTCATTGGAAGATTTCCCACCGCCCAAAAAAAAAAAAAGTATCGGCTGGACTGTTGTCCACCAATCTTACAAATTGTATGTCGAAGTCATATGCAGCTAGTCGTCGCAAACATTCCTTATCTATATAAACTATATAAATACAAATGAATCGCCGAAATGTACGAGTATGTACGCCTATAACTTCCGAACGACTGCACTAGATAATTCTTTTTTTGTTGTGTTCGTGTTTGTCAGGACGAGGTTTGTATGAAAAAAAAAGAACATTTTGGGAAATCAAATAAACAAAACTGCAATGGACTAGGGTTGTTGCACCACCCCAGGCGGGGGCAACGTAAGAAGCTAGCTCGGGAAGTGAGATTATGCAAGTTGGAATGTTGGGACTATGACTGGAAGGGCCAGAGAGTTAGTGGACGTATTAAAAAGAAGACGAATAAATATAGCGTGTTTGCAGGAAACTAAGTAGAAGGGAACAAAGGCGAGGGAAATTGGTGAAGAATACAAGTTTTTCTATAGTGGAAGTGACGGTAAAAGAAATGGCGTGGGAATAGTATTAGATAGTAAATTAAAAGAAAGCGTGATGGAGGTTAAAAGGATTAATGATAGATTGATAGTTGTGAAAGTTATGATGGACAATGTGATGCTGAATATAGTTAGTGTGTATGCCCCGCAGGTAGGATGTGACGAAAGGGTAAAGAGAAGTTTTGGGAGGATTTTGATACAACGGTAGTGACCATCCCCGTGCATAAGGAATTGATAGATGGAGGTAATTTTATTGGGCATGTAGGAAGAACGAGAAATTGTTATGAAAGAATACACGGAGGATGGGGTTTTGGAAGTCCCAACGAGGGGGAGACGCTGTTGCAATCTGCTACCGCATTTGATCTGGCAGTAGCCAACACTTGGTTCCAAAAGAGAGATGAACACCTACTCACATACAAAAGTGGTAACCACAAGACCCAAATAGACTATTTTCTAGTTAGGCGCAACCATATTAGGCACGTCAAAGACTGCAAAGTGCTGCCAGGAGAAGACTTGGTCTCACAGCACAGGCTCCTGGTTATGGTATTAGCGATAAAAACACAGTGTACAAGAAAAAAAGAGCGTCCTCATGCATGCGTGCACGGATGCAGCGAAGGATATTTTGGGAGAGATAAAAGGAAGGGGCACAATAGAGAGGGATACATGGTGGTGATCTACAGAAATACAGGAAGTGTCGAAGGAAAAAAAGAAGAAATTCTAGGAATGGCAGAGTGTAGAACTGGAAAGCGTTAGTTTGAAAGCTAAAAAAAAGAGCGAGTATGATGCGTTAAAGAAAAAAGCTAAGAAAGCCGTGGCAATAGCGAGAGCAAAAGCTCAGGACAAACTGTACGATACACTGGACAGTCCAGCTGGCCAAAAAGATCTGTACCGGCTTGCTAGAGCCAGAGACAGGAAGGCGAAGGATGTTAGTCGGATAAAATGTGTAAGGGATGAAGCTGGAATGCTTCTATCAGAGGATGAAATGATTAAGGATAGATGGAAGGGCTATTTTGAAAGATTGATAAATGAGGAAAATATCTGGAGTGGTGTTGTAGAGAATAAACCAATCAATGAGGGGTTAGTGAGAATGGTCAGTGTGGATGAAGTGAGAATAGCAGTGAATGGAATGAAGAATGGTAAGGCAATTGGTCCAGACGGAATACCAATTGAAGTGTGGCAGTCATTACGGGTAGATGGATGGACGTGGTTAACTTTGTTCTTTAATAAGTTGTTGCTGGAAGAAGCCATACCTGATGAATGGTGCAACAGTTCGTTGGTGCCCATCTTCAAGAACAAAGGTAATGTGCTGGAGTGCAACAACTATAGAGGAATAAAGCTAATGTCACATAGTATGAAAGCGTGGGAATAAGTTATTGAAAAGCGGCTGAGAGAAGAGAGTGAAATCTCACAAAACCAGTTCGGTTTTATGGTCGGGGTACAACGGATGCCATTTTCGCTATTCGCCAGCTGTGCGAAAAATACAGAGCTGTTCATAAAAACTTGCACATGGTGTTCATTGACCTCGAAAAGGCATAACGGGTGCCTCGAGAGGTTTTGTGGTGGGCCCTTAAGGAGAAAAGTGTGCCTGGGAAGTATGTGCAGTTGATCAGAGCGATGTACAGTCGATGCAGTACCCAAGTCCGGTCTGCAGTGGGCACTACTAACAGTTTCAGTGTAGCGGTCGGTTTGCACCAGGGGTCGGCTCTCAGCCCTTACCTCTTCCTGATGATAATGGACGCTTTGACGTCGGACATTCAGGAAGAGGCTCCCTGTTGTATGCTGTTTGCTGATGACATTGTGCTGGTTGCCGAAAGTGGCTCAGAGGTCCAGAGCAGATTGGAGACGTGTCGGCAAAGACTGGAGAGTGTGGGCCTGAAATTGAGCAGAACCAAAACGGAATATCTGTTCTGCGATTTCGGCGGTCTCTCCAGTCCCATGCCCGTAGCTCTCAACGGAACGCCTATACCGATCTGCTCCGACTTTCGGTACCTCGGGTCGCTTGTTCAGGGGGATGGCGATATAGACCGAGACGTAACGCACAGGATCAACTCAGGATGGATGAAATGGCGACAGTTTACTGGAACAACTTGCGACCGACGGATGGCCCTTAAGTTAAAGGGGAAAATCTATAAGTCCGTGATTAGACCTGTCGAACTGTATGGGTCAGAATGTTGGGCTGTGAAAAAGACGGATGAAAAAAGACTGCATGTGGCGGAGATGAGAATGTTGAGATGGATGTGTGGAGTAACGAGAATGGATAAAGTGAGAAATGAGTACATTAGAGGTAGTTTAAAAGTGGCGCCAGTCACAGAAAAGTTGAAAGGGAACCGCTTATCTTGGTATGGTCATGTAAAGAGGAGGGATGAAACACATGTAACTAAAAGAGTTATGAATATAAATGTGAATGGATGGAGAGGGAGAGGGAGGCCAAAGAAAGGATGGATGGATTGTGTGAAGAGTGATATGATAGAAAAGGGAGTTAGTGATAGCGTGACGGCTGACAGGACAGAATGGAAGAAAAAAACGTGTTGCGCCGACCCGAAGTAACATGGGATAAGGGCAGGAAGATGATGACGATGCACCCGTGCGAAGCCAGGGTGGGTCACTAGTTTATAATAAAACCTAGGTATTTCACACTATCTTGCATGAATCTACATTTACTTAATTTGACAGTCCCATGTTACGCAACTTTTTGAGTACAGCTCTCAGATTTTTCATGGGCTAGAGCCTGTTGGACCCTGTCACACAAATATCATCTAAAAATACTACACACTTAGGCACCACGCGCAGTGTCTCTTTAATATTTTTTTAAACTTTTCCTGTTTATCTGATAACCCGTACGGTGTACGTCGATAAGCAAAAGTACCCATATGCGTAGTTATAGCAGTGTAAGGTTGCGAGTCGTCTGACAAAATGCAGCGTTCATAAGCATGTTTCAGATCAATTTTTGTGTATTTATCTGCCTATTACACTAGGATTCGCAAATAACTCCTCGATAATTAAAAAAAGATTACTATCCGTTGCCGCGTCAACGGATAATAATCTTTTTTTAACTTAGGATTTATTGTTATTTTATAATCGCCACAAATGCGTATATCCGCTTTAAAAATGTTTCATATCTAAAGTAGTAAGCAAAAAGCAAACGGCCGTTTTTACACTTTTGTTTACTACTTTGGATACGAAACATTTTGATTCCTGTTTTAACAACGTAAATATACGAGTACCTTATCCTCTTTGTAACAAACGCAACATAGGATTCTTTAATCTTTATTTTCTATGGTTTGCTACGAGTTTTTATTCAATGAGGGCGCCGCTTGGCGGCTATTATATATACAGGGTGTAACGGAAAGGTGTGGTCATATTTTAAGAACCGGTTCTGCCCATGGAATTGAACAACTTTCCCTAAGAAAAATAGAAAATTTCAGAAAAAAAATAATTAGACATTCCATACAAAGTTATCATCAGATCAATATTTGTATGGGGGGTAAAAACAAAGTTGAGAATTTCCTCAGGTTTTCTTGAATAAAGTTGTTCATATAGATGGGTAAAGAAAGTTCCACCAATATGACCACACATTTCTGCTGCATCCTATATAATTATTAATAGTTTCAAAATGCTGGTTTGAATGAAACGTTGTAGATTATTCGTTAAGTAAGGAAAGCTTCAAAAACAGTGTGTGAGTTTTCTTAACCAACATTTACTTCGCCATCGCGCCATTACGAGCATTTGTTCCCCTTGCGCAAAAACTAAGCACGTGGCAACTGAAATTGTTACCTAGTAGGTACGTGTGTGTGCGTGTCTGCCCAGGCACTCTTTTCCTTGTAACTATACTAAGTTTTTTCATATGTGTGCGTAAAGTTGTTTACCCGTGTTGTTGATGTTCGCTCGCCATCAAAAGTTTTGGGATAAATTGCTGGGCATGCGGCCGCGGCTGCAAATACGACGCTCTATCAGTCCTTGTGGGTTTCGTAACGGACTACTTAGGACTTCAGATGGAGGTAGATTAGGTACCTACATTGTATACATACTTATCTATCAACCACAACGTTGTAGCGGTAATAAGGACGGCTAAGTTTTAGACTTATTTGGCATTAGAACTTCACGCTTATACTCGTAAGAAGGTAAAGAAAAAAAAAACCCAGTAATTTTACAGACACTCTTTAATTGACGAATAGGTAAGTTAGTGCACATGTCACAGGCTGATTGTATACGAGTAACAGACGGCGTTTGATTGTATTTCAATTTTATCACACCTAAAGCCTAGCCATCATACCTACATTTTGCCTTCGGCACTATACAAAGCGTCGTCAGTTTGTAAACATACGGCACCGTATGAGTATTGACGGACTATATAATCTGCCAGCGACATACATACTACTAACCTACGAAATTAGTACTGTAAAGGAACAGTCCAGAGAGTCGACGGCGCGTAGTGTTCCACGCGCGCCTCAAAGAGTTGTCAGCAAAAGGACGGGGCCTGCCACGGCCGATGTCTGCCCGGGGGTGGAGGATAAATTCGAAAGAGTTACCTCGCCCCTGGGCACTCAAGGCAGGGAGGAACAGGGGTGGGTTTTAGTCAGTAAGAGTCTGACACGCCCTTCCGCTCCACCTTAGAGCGGAAGAAGTCATAAGATGATTTCCCACCCCCCAAAAAAAAAAAAACAGGAACAGTCCAGAAAGGGCCAGTCGTCGGGGTCTCAGATGAACGTTTCATGACCATGTATATTACAATACTAGGTAGAAGGAAAGCAAGAAAAGGACCGGAAACAGGTCATGTGCGAGCTTCAGTTAATGGATCTTTTTAAATTTGATGGTAGGAGGGTGGCTTTGCTTTTTTGTGCTCAGAAGAAAAAATGAGCAAATTAAACATAAGCAAATTAAGAACTTCAAAGTTCGAACTCATACAGGAACCTTTATAGTTTCAGTCTGTCCATCTGTCTGTCCGAGGCATATATAGCTAAGAGACAGTTAGTACTAGAAAGCTGCAGTTTTCCCTGGGTAAGTATATAATATTAAAAAAAAAACATATATGCGGTCGAATTGAGAACCTCCTCCTTTTTTTTCGTCGGTTAATATCGCCAAGAAAATTTTTTTTATGGTACCTCTCTACTACACGTAAAGTGGTATTTTTTTTATTCTCGCCTATGCATAGTGTGGGGTATCGTTGGATAGGTATTTCAAAATTATTGAGGGGTTGTTACGACTATTTTACAATTCAGTGATTCGTTTGTGAAATATTAAACTTTGAAGAGTTTCTTTTTTTTTCAATTTTATCGTAGTGGGAAGGTCGCTCGAGACCCCCCAGTACGATAAAATTTGTTTAGCTTTTAGTGGGGGGGTCGTTCGACTTAAAAACTCTGAAAAAATTCGAGATGGTAATACGAGTATATATAACGAACTTTGAAGGAAAACTATCACGGCTAAGTTAGCTCTGTTAGTTTAAGAGAAATAAGCGCCCAACTTATAAAATGTACCTACGTAATTGGAAAATTTCGTACACAACACAAAATCCTTAGAAAAAAATACTGAGGTGATGTTGTTATTTATTTAATATTCAAAACGGGTAGTAAACATGTTAAATTTTGGAAAAAAAAAATCGTTTTTTTATTCAAACGTTATTGACCGCTAAACCATGAACTCAATTAATATGTTTATAGTAATACACATAAATCCCCCTTCTAAGTCCGCATATTATAACGGGCTATTACGGAACCGTACACTCTCACTTATATATATATATATATATATATATTCGTTTTTTCTTTTTGTCGCTTGCAATTAGTTATAACATATTTTTGTAGCAGTAAAAACATAATGTACAAAATAATAAGGATACATATTCTTGTAATCCATGGGGGATTGGAACTGTTACTCCTTCATACAGGTTATACAGTAACCTAGTTAGGAGATCAGAACTGTACCCACTAAAATTGTAGCAAATCTGTAATTTTACGATGTATAAACCAAATACCCATGTACTGCAATACTTATAATGATCAATAAAGATTTATTATTATTATTATATATTATTATTATTATTACACTGCACGTGGCCCGACACGCACTTGGCCGGTTTTTGAGTAGTTTGTGTTAAACGCATTATGAACATGAAAATTCCAAGATTTTTTGGAGTCATAAACTTAAAAGAAAGAAAGAAAAATTATTTATTTTGTAGATTACAAAACGCACATTAATTTTCAAAAGCATAGTATACAAGCTAAAATAAAATAAAACTTAACTAATGCCTAGTGATATCGTTTCTGGTGCCGTGCACCACCACGCGCCATAGACGAAACAAAGCCAACAAATTAGTAACTTCTGCCATCAATTTTAAATTGACCTTATATAAATGTTTAAATTAAATATAATTAAATATAAGTATCCCTTTTTTTTGAGAGGGGTGGGAAATTATCCAATGACATTTCCCGCTGGATGGAGCGGGAGGGCGTGTTAGACTCTTACTGACTAAAACCCACCCCTGTCCCTTCAATTGCCTTAGTGCTCAGGGGAGCGGTAACTCTGTTACGAATTTATCCGCTACCCCTGGGCATAAATATAAAGTATTCCTGAATTTTATTTCGTGAAATAAAATTCAGGAATGACCGATATCAAAAAATCAAACCGTGAAGGCCCTTCATCATGTTTCAGGGAATCGGGTAATAAATAAAAACATTACCAAATCTAAACTACCACAATGATTATAATGAAATAATAATCGAAATCTGGTAAGTCACAGACCCAAAACATTAACTAAACCATTATAGTGATGTATCTAATTACTTATTAAAATTAGCGAAATAATCTCATCGCGGTCGAATCATCCCTTCCCTCTTAACCTACAAACGGTACTTAACTATAACGTAAACGTAGCCCTACAAGCCTGGGTCGAAACGAGTGTGAGTACTTTCAATAAATTCTAACGCCAAACTGTTGAATTTTTGCGAACGCAACCAGCGTCGTTCGATCGAGAGGGGCCCCCCATCACTTAAAAAAATCGCGGTGACCCGGATGGTAGGTACGGCCGACCAGTGTCCTGTGGGCTCGGTGGAAGATGGTTATCAAAACCTCACGCTCGTTTCAGCCCGGGTGTAAAGCGGTAATAGGAATATTTTAAATGTGAATGTGTAGATGTTTATTAATCAATCACACTTCAACGACTGAACAGATTTGGATGAAACTTGGCAATCGGCTAGACCATATTCTGCATTAAGACAGAGTATAGGTGCGATCTCTTAGATTACCGACTTCCATGCGGTCGTAGACGCTGGCACTACCTAGTCTAAAGATAAATAATTTCAACCTTGACCTTCAGTTATCCTCGCATCGGCTTTAGTCCTCCCTCTAAGTCTCGAGAGTCTCAAGTTTGCAGCAGCCGCGCCCGGCGCCCGTGATCTGTCAGGTGGAAAACTAACTCGCTTCTACCGAGAATCTTTCCTATGTACAGATAAATTAATAACAAAAGAAGCACTTTTGTGATTTTGAAGGAAAGTTGTTGTTTTGATTATGATCATAGATTGTTCGCCACGTGATTATGTCAGGATACTCAACACGTTTTTTTTTTTGATAAACTTAATTGTCCTAAAACGTCAATGGATATCTTTTGGCTGAAATGATGACGATGATTAATGCCAAAATGACCCCAAAAATATTAATCACATAGATTTAAAAAGGCATATTTAATATATAGACGTAAAAGTGCCTAATTCAAGGATTTTAGAAAAGTCGAAGTCTATATAAATTTGTGAAGAAGAACCCGGAATAACTTCAACATTTACTTAGAAAGTGGATGTGAAAGCATACCAGTGTTCGCTCGCAAAGTATTTCAATAAAAATAAAATTAATTAAGATACGTAAATAAAAACATTCGTTAGAAGCTGGTATTAAAAATTAAAAATATGAACGTTACCCGAAGGCAAGATACAGAACACCTTGAGACTGAAAATAAATAAAACGGATCGCAATGCAGTTTTAGATTTCACAGTAAATTTAATTTTTCCTTTAACTTCACGAACATAGGTAGACCCGAGCAACTTCGGTGAAACTTTGCGTAGGCTCCGTGCGTATCAGTCCTGAATAAACTTACTAATGGACCTATTTAAGTCCTTTCACGTACAGACGCTTGGGGCACACTTCGGAGCCGTCGAGAGGCCGTAACGTCTAACTAGCTCCTGAGGTGCTACAGGTGGGCCAAGTCAAAGACCCACACATGCATATGGAGCCAAGTGGCCAACTTTACGAGTTCCACATAAATTTCAATTTTATCGTCGCCGACCGCACTGAAAACTAATGTGAAAAGCAAGCGCCCCTTGTTCGGCACAGTCCACTGAACATTTATGAACATCCGGCCGAACCTACCCATGACCATCGCTCTTTATTAACGTTTAAGTACCAAAAAGAGCTAAAAATAGTAGGGGAACCTGTTGTACCTTGGACAGAGTTGTACCTAGAACAATCATATTTTTTTCAAAAATCCCGTGCTTTTAAGAACCGTTGTCTAAGGTATTTGAAACGTCATTTGTCAACACTAACGTGAAGTTAGTTGCGATTCGCCGGCACCGTGTGAGCACAGTTAAAAAAGGTAATTTCACACTCAAAAAGTAAGTTTTTTAGGTAGAAACGTCATGCCAATTTATTTAAAATGATGCATGTGTGTGAAAACTGTTTTATTTAGAATCTAATCTTAGTATATCTAGCTACTAGACAGTATGAGTGTCAGATCCTAACCTCAATCTCAAGTGGGCATATAAAGCTGGTTAAGTGAAGTTGTCGCGATGTTGTACCTTAGCCACCCAACTTAGGATGTACCTCGGTCACTGGCCAAGGTACATCATTTTGGTCGGAAATAGGTCAACAATTATTTACATACGTCTTTATGAGTATAATTGTATTGTATTAAAAAAAACATATTTCATTGTTATACGTAAAATGCCGTAAAGTAAGGAAAAAAATTAAAAGACCTGTGCTCGACACAAAAATTATTGAAAATGCAGTTTTAGTGAAGGCAAGCAGAGGAGTTTATCATAGCCCAGGAATTGTAATAGAAATATACTGGTATTTTTGTTTTAATTAAATATAAGTACCATTTGATGTCAAAATAAATAGTAATTGAAAGTCTGAGTATGACATATTTTTTTGTACTTTCTTACATTTTAAAAGAGACTTTGACCTCTGAGTTTGTTTCGGTGTTTCTTCTCAGGGTAGTCAGCTAGGAAACACCGGCCTCATCTAGCTTAAACTGACAAAAAACATTGACGTGTAAAAGTGTTCCTTGTAACCTATTTACTGAATAAACATCATTTATCATTAACTTATTAAAATTTATTTTTGTTTTTATTATTATTTATTTTTGTTTAATCCAGCGGTTTTAATGGATTTTTATTAGAATTTATATAAAGGGATAAAAATATAAAAAAATAATTAGGTTGCAAGTTAAAATTACGTGATTCGATGCCAAAATATTGTCAACAATAATTGGCACAAAACAGATGGGTGAAGCTTTTTAAAAAAACCATACTTGGACTTAAATATTGTTGTTAATAACTGTAATTATTGTTAATTGCAAATGTTCATATGATTAAATAATTATTACTAACATTATTTCAACAGAAAATAAATAAATAATATCTAATATAAGTGTTTACCTCGATTTGAACCTGCTCTGTCCAAGGTACAACGGACACGGTCCGAGGTACATCTGGTTTGTTGTACCTAGGACAGTTTTCTCTTTTTTTTTCAAGTGCCTAGTGGTGCCAGGTTTTGAAAATATACACAGTTTTATGAATGAATTAAGTAATTAAATAAACGATCTTTACACACATGCACACAGGACAGATGTAGCTGGCACCAATATTTTGTAAAAAATCAAAATTCAAAAAACTGGCCTAGGTACAACAGATGCCCCTACCTTTAACACTTTCAGTTATTTTAAAATTGAGTTTACCTATGTACTCACTTTCGGATCGTTTTGTTTTTTTTAAAAACTCGCGTAACGGGTCGTGGCGTCGCGCGTCACGATCGTGTGACATTGTACCTGTGTGAGTAGAACGACGCTCTCTGATATTATCAAGTCTCACACTTTATAACACTCGGGGCAGATAACTATTAACAAAATTGCTTCTGACACGAAATTAAAGCCGTACAGCGTTGATAAGGAGTGACCTGCGCTGAGGAACATTAATTGATGGTAGCCGTAGGTCTGATGACACTTTATTCACAAATGTAAAAGGACAGAGAGTAATTATCCGCGAAATTTATAATAGTCCTCGAGGCCCGTAGAGATTTCTAGAACAGTTAAGGTGACTGAGGCATCGCGCACCGGCTCGTAACAATGTTTTAATTTAAACCATAAAGGGTCCGCTGGCAGCCAGAGACGACTCGCAATTAACGCGATAAAGACATTTTGTATCCCTTGGATAGCAGACAAACAAACCCTTGCCTCCCTAAGTAAAATTAATACTGTAGAGGGCATTAACAACGCGGCGGTGGCGCCCTCTCACGTTTTACTTGCTCACTTTTAATTTGCTTTAAATTCTACCCTTCAAAGACTCACTTTGAATTCTTAAAAAGTCGTACATTACTCAATCGCAGCGGTGATTTCTAAGTACGCTGAGAGGATAGGTATAAATGACTTCATTAAGTACCACCCCCTTTACATTGAGCATTTCTTAAGGCGCAGCCTCACCCCACAAATTGAGTATTTATCGCGCGTAACGCAGAACTCGCTTGTTCACGAGCCAATTTAAACCGTTCTCGAACACTCCCGCTTAACAAAGCCTTCTACAAAACAAGAAAATAAAATCGCTATAACGCTGCTGTAGCGCGTAACACGCCAACAGAAGGGCGTGTTCATAAAAACAGCGTGAAAACGATCCTCTTTTATTGACTGATTATTGTCACCTAAAACAAAAGCGGATATCTGTGTTTGTGTCTATTGCTTTTTTAAATTAACTGCCTACTTATAGTGAATAATCAATCTATGGTTCCAACTGAAGGTCATGACTCGAGCGATAATCATGACTCACTAATTGTGATAAAACAAGCTTTTGTAATCAGTGAAAAATGCCCCACAATAGTGGTTGTAACGCTATGAATACGCGACAAGATGTGTGAAGGAAATGAAAGCTCGAGTAAGCTAATTGCGCGCAATCGGCTGCGAGTAATTGCTAATCTGTCGTGCCGACGACAGCCTCGCTTATCTTACACACACATCGACTAGGGAAGTAAGTACCTACGTGAGCGAACACGATCTAACCACCCACTTACAGACACCACATCAAAGCAATTTGTAATTTAATTAAATAAATATAGCTTAAAGCAATCATATTTCCCCGGTCGGAATAATGTTCGAAGTGAAAACATGATTCATTCAATAACGAGTTTCCGCGCTTCGTGGAATCGATTACATCTCTTGCGAATTGATTAATTTACTACTTGCTTAGTTCCGAGAATTGCAGAAACAAACTTTTGATTTTGAAATCCTACGAGTTGTTTCGAAAGAGTTGTTTCACGTGCGGTTTATATAAAAGGTTTAACGGAAATGTGTGGTCATATTTTAAATACTGTACTGTAGATACTACAGTTTTAGAAATAATATGACCCACTCTTTTTGTTACATGCTGTATAGTACCTATACTACAACTCCTGTTCAGCACTACATCAAGAATGCCCGAAACCTGCACTACTACTAGTAGTAGTGCGGGTACCGCTAAAATAAATGCCTTCCAGCCCCGTGACTTAAGAAGGTACTACGATTTTCTGCGTTGCAGCAAGAGATAAAACTACGGCTGCAACGCGCTGCTTTGCACGTAGCCGCTATGTTTCACAAGTAGCTAAGTAAGTACTTAGCCACACTGCTATTAACGCGCCAGTCACCGGAGAAACAGACACAACAGAAAATCTATTGTTACTTTATCATACTTTATCACTGTAACACACGTAGCAGCCTTACTGCTACACACATGTGTAGTAGTGAGGCATAGTCACACTGCCAAACGTACACACGTAGCCGCACAGCTACACATGTAGCGCGGCACTGCTACGCTTGTAGCCGCACTGGTACGCACGTAGCCGCACTGCTACACACTTACCAGCACTGCCACGCTCGTAGACACACTGCTACGCACGTAGTCGCCTTGCTACACACGTAGCGGCACAGCTACACTCGTAGCCGCACTGCTATGCAAATAGCCGTAGCGTTTCGTATCGCTACGTGTAAAAGCTGACGTTTAATTATAAAAAAAACGTGGCCGATGTTTAAGCACACTAAATGATCATCGCTTAGCCACTAATTATAAAATGAGAAAGAAGAATATTCTTTTCATTTTGTAACAGTTTTATCTTTTACTGGCAAAAGTTTTAATTTAAGTATTAACTGTTCTGATTTACTCCTTAGTAGGATAATTATGAAAACAGTATAAACTGTATATAACGTCACTATAAAATGCTGTTAAATTCCAAACCTTTTGCTATCCATTAATACAGAGTTATTAAAATGAAATATTTCGACTGTATTCTTATCGTACCGTAAAGAGTCTAACTCTCACTAAATGAAAAAGTCTCCATCGTAGACTTTGAAAAACCACTTAAGGTGTGCCAATAATTTTTAAGTAGCGAAGAAAAATCTTCATATTTTAGAGAGAGACTAAAATTGGTTGTATAAGCTAAACGAAATATACTTTCTCCCCTTTATGATCGTAGGCGTCGCTCGTTCTAAGTTGCGAGATAATAGTAATAAAATCCCCTGACCCTCTGGATCTAATTCAATGCCTGGCATAAAAATTGCTCCACAAAGCTACAGTGGAAAGGCTCCAGTTAAAGATGTCATTAAAGAAAAAAGCCTGTCACTCCGCAGCTTTTACATTGCAGAAATCTTTTGTCGCAACACGAAAATTATTCATCGCTTTGTAAAACTGCGAAGCTGATTCAAATTGAGCCATTCTTGCACTTCAAACATCATTTTTTCTCCGCGATAAGTTTTTGGGTGTAAGTAAAACAGGACTACTAAGCTACTTAGATGATTTTTACAAAATGGTGATGTGCTTTGAGCTTGAGATTTAACAAGCATGCCATTTTTATTTTATTCTCTTTTATTCAGCCCAGAGACTCTTTCACGTCGTTGTAAAATACATGAAATATTTGCTTTACACAGGATCGGTGCTCCTGTTTGCATTAAAGTAAAATAAGAGTAAAGTCAACAGAATGTCATGCTATGTGAAAATATTTGTCAGGGTGCAACTCAGTACATGCGATAATTGGCAGGTGATTAATTCACGTCTGCAGTACCACGTGGTTGTGAGTGCGATGCACGAGTTACTGCAGTTTTTGTAAGTGTGTTGAAACCACTCACTCCACTCAAACATAAATACAAAACAACTTTCAAAGTGCCTCATACATTGTTCAACATAGAAACTAACTTAAATTAAAATGTAAAAATTAAATATTTTCTCGCTCCGTTTCGCATGTTGTTTTTTGATTCAGGAATGTTTGAAAGTGGTTTGAAATTGTTCTAAAACTTTGTCTAATAAATGTTCCATATTCACGATGGTCGCTATCAAGCTTCGTTTGAAGTTTCACTAAATTTGATTATAAAATAGTATTAATCTTGGGTAAATTATGTCGTAACTTTGCTTTTTCTTTGTTCATGTTGAATAAAAACAAAGTAGGCCGCTAAAATGACGGAGAGCAAAGAGAGGGTAATTAAACCTCTTTACGAGCCCTCCTCATTTGTCCGCACCGTGCCGGCCGACCGACCTCTCGCTCGGCTCCAAATTGCCGGAATGAGCAACATAACATCTGTCTCTGTACTCTTGAGTTTTTTAAGTAGAAACGTGGCTTTTCGACACGCGTACATACTAATCGATTCCCATTTAATGTAAGTATTCTTCGAAGAGGTTTTCTTATTAGGATTGCAACGAGAATTTCCTGAAATGCTGTTAAATCAAAGCTGATTCATTTGATATATTATATTGGATGTGGACGAATTTTTTGATGCCCAATGACTTCTTGGCCTCTCCTTTTTATGCCGCTTGAACATATTTTATTTATTTTTTATTTGCTTGTTCTGATCTGCCTAGCCTTTTTCCCAACTATCTTGGGTTCGGCTTCCAGTCGAACCGGATGTAGCTGAATACCAGCATTTTACATGGAGCAACTGCCTATCTGACCTCCACAACCCAGTTACTGGGCAATACGATACCCCTTGGTAAGTCTGGATGTCAGACTTTCGGGCTTCTGAAGACGCGTAACGACTGTCAATGATCCATGATGGACAGCCGGGACCAACGGCTTAACGTGCTTTCCTAGGCACGGAGGAGTCTCGGTATGTAAAGATGGTCACCCATCCATGGACCAAACCAAAGTTTGTATTTATATGTATTTTTTTTTTAAATCAGCATGGGAATTGGAAAACATAAAGCATTTTCATTAATAATAAGCAAAGTAGCATGGTTGCAACCATGCTGTAAAACTCAAACGTTCCGTAGCGAAAGAAAAATACACTCGGCACTTTTAAAATATCGTTAAATGTTCACCCAATACTTCGTGTGCTTTAGAGACAGTTCCCGAACTATCAGTAGATAGAGTTGCGCGAGTCAGTGAGGCGAGTAAGTGTTCACTTAGTATGCCTAGCCGTGATAATTACTTCTCTTAGTCACTGTCATACGCTTGGGGGTTATTGGGGAAGTTGCTAGTTAGGCCTGTGATATATAACCGTATAATTTGGGATGGTACAAGTGCGGGAGTGCTGGGCGCTTCCGCCATATCATCTTTATGGGTTCGTGGTGGCTCTAGCGTAGTGTACGATATCAAACTATGTTTAATATAATAAATATCAAAATTAGATATCTTTGTGTAAATTTTGACATGCACAAGTATGCAGTTAAGAGTATCGAATTAATGTTTGCAAGTATTCCCTTAAATGGTCTCTACGTAGTCACTCAGATTTATGCAAGCCAAAATATGCGCAAAGTGAGGTGGTACTCGTGAGATTGCTAAAGGTCCACCCTATGACCGTTGCGCACCGTCAGTCATGCCAGAGTTCAGCGAGTCGGCGGGCAGAGCTAGGCTGAGCGCCGCGGCGCTCAGCCTAGCCCTGCCCGCTCCCGCACCGCTCATGCATCGTTACAACCCTATTCCATGCAACAAAGGCTTTACATATAGATGCTTAGATACCACCATAACGTGCTTCGAATACTACACTGTAGTGACAAGACTGGTATTCCCAGTATATTGCGACCATGGCATTCGTCCTTTGTTCATGATAATTCCGAGGGGAAGTTATTAGTGATGACGTCACACTTACATACTGCTGATGCTGCTGACCCTACACGAGTCGTAAAAAGTAGATTAAAAACTTTTTAAACGTGTTTTTTTTCGTATAAAATGACTTCTAAATCCGGCTGATGTGCTTTTGAAACAGTTTCCTTATGTTTTGGTCAAAGATACACACGTGATATGAATTCAACCAACAGTGTCTCGTAACACAATAACATTTATGTAGGTTAGAATACAGGTAATACCAGAGAATTAGAATAACATCCAGTTAAGCTCTTTTTAGCTTACGGTATACCTCAGACTCAACAAATATTCACATTTCATTACCTAATCTAAGCAGTGATGCCAAGAGCACAAATAATTCGCAATTAGCGATCTACAAAAGCTTACTAAAATACGGTAAAGTGGTCAATTTAATTCAGTAACATAAAACACATCGGCACTTGGTGTTGCACAATATATTATGAGATCCATTAATATCCCAAGGGGACGGTGAGGGAATACTAATTCAGTGAAAGACTCGAAAGTAAATCGCGAGACGCTCGCCGAATATCGCCCCACTTAGTAGTGATGTGTTCGCCGCTCCACTATGAATAACTGTCGCTACACTAACTTGCTGAAAGCAACGTGACGTGACCTCATTTCCTACACATATATACTACTCGTATCTACTGTTCTTTTAAGTTTATATGTGTATCTTAGCTTTTATTTATTTTTAAAACATTATATGCGGTCTGGTGAGTTTTTCTGTAACAAAATTCTCACGTCACTTTCAATAGATCGAATTTTATGCCTTCATCGTCGATGATTACTAAATTCACCATAGATTTTAAAGGGCTTACTAGTGTATAACTTTAATGTCAAAATAACGCAGTAAACTCGATATATGTGCAAAAAGGAATCATATTTTCACAATCCTATTTCTATGTAGAACGATATTGGTTTTCCAGATTTTAGGTTCATCCCGACCCTACACACAATATCTTACCGCGATGGCCTTTTGCTCCTGTTTTCCGAGACAAAATTAGAAAATAAGATTTCGCTCTGACATGAACTATACAAAGAGCTGTGGAACACGGAGAATAATTTCCGGGCATCAGTGGCAGCCACTCAGAGCTGCAAATTACGTAGAAAAGTCTCCCACTTATGGCTCAGGCTAGATATAATAACCGTGGCCATGACACCACGTAATGATCTGATGGCTCCTCGGTAATGGTCCGCTTACGCCGTGACATCCTTCCATTATTATGTTACTGATATCCTTTGTTCGTATGTTATGTTAGATTAATGTCTGTCGAGGTCGCTGACTAACTTTACGCATGTAATAGCCTAACATATAAGAACACAGTTGAACGAACACACCATAACATTACGAGCTGTGTTCACGCTCGCATTCGTGACATAATCGACACGTAGTTAGAAGTTAATAAACGAAAAATAATTTCATCACACCGCACGCGATTTTCATATACAAACGCCGTGAAAATGTCGCTAGCTATGTAAAGTCGAACAATTTCCAAAAAAATAATACAGGCGACATAATTTATGAACGTATTCGTGCTTCTATAGAGATAGTGGATCGTGTGAAGGAAAAACAGGTAAATTTACCCGCTTCCCTTTTCGTTTTATATAGGTGTGTGGTGGAGGCGACGAGACAACGTCACGTCGATACCACGCCCGCAGCCGCGCCGGGCCCCGCCGGGCCGGACGGGCCGGGCGGGCCCCGCCGGGCCGGACGGGCCGGGCGGGCCCCGCCGCATCAAAATACAACACGCCCGCTTTAAAAATATTTGTATACCCTTTCATATTGCGTTCACTTAGAAAAATATATACTAGTAGCATTTGCGCGTAGCTTAGTGCCGAGGACGCCAGGACTGAGTAAAGCCTTTCAATTTATAAAAGTTTTTACCTCCGATTTCTCCTCGCAAAATATCAAAGTGGATTGTAAAAATAGGTTCTTTTCGAATCACAACGATTTTTATATATTGTGATATTTAAAAGTAACTGCAACTACCTTATACCTACTCGATTCTTTATAATTCTCCCCCAGCTAACTACAGCGTAGCGGAGATATTTCTGCTCTATAATATAAAATGAAAATTCATCAATAAATTCTCCTCTATTCATCTAAATATTTCCTCGATGAATGCTCTTCATGTACTGGCCTCTGCGCGTAATCTATGATCCTCTCACTAATGAACTAATGTAGCGAAATATAAATGTTAAGGAATTCAAGTTTCCGCTGCTAAGGAACTAGAGTAGGTAAGTTATCTAGTGTTTAATAATAGACGCACTCAATGAAAAGTGGGTCGCAGGAAATGCGAGTGGATTAGAATTTAATTAAAGTACTAGCCTAATGCTCATTTATATTATTTCAATAAAGCTTCCTTAAATGGGAACGCCGGAGGTGGTTACATAAAATATGCACAAAGCGGCTACCTGTTTGTAAATTTGTTGAATTTCAACTAGGTAGGACTTTATAAACGTTTTGTTTTCTTAATTCTATATCCCCTTTTTTTTACTAACTATAAAATAAAAACTGTTTCAATTATACATAAATATCACTTCTCCAACGGCCGCTTCACAATTTTCAATAAACATTAAAATTAAATCCGAGAATACAAACATCATTAATAACAAATAGAGATATCGGACAAAGCCCTTAGCCATCGTGGGTGTAACAAGTTAATTAAATCGAATCCGTCGCCAGAAATCCGCGCGTCGCAAGCCGCCGACCCGCGACCAACATGACGCGAGGCGACGACATGCCGCGCCTTCTATGGCACACATTAACTCACTGACAGATTTCACGCCCGCACTCAAAATATTTCTATTTTAACAGTAATTTGCTGCTGCTCCTACGAAGCCTAACATCCGACCCACCGCCCAAGGAAATTAAATTTTAAAGCTATCCAAAATATACCGGAGCAAGGTTTGCCCTGCGGCTACGCGATATTATGCATAACACTCATAAAAACTCGTATTACGATGATGTACATTTTTTCGGGAAGCGAATTAATAAAGTAGCCTGTTTACGAGTTTCCTTTATTATCTATACTATTATAAAGAGGTAAAGTTTGTGAGTTTGTGAGGTTTTAGGGGGCTATCTCTGGATCTACTGAACCGATTTTGAAAATTCTTATACCAATAGAAAGTCACGTTATTTGTGAGTGTCATAGGCTATAATTTTTTGAAATCCACGCGGACGAAGTCGCGGGCGAAGTGCTAGTTCACTATAAACGACTGAACCTGAAATATTTTGCGAAATTGCGCCATATTTTATCCTATTTTTGTCAATTTTTGCTTTATCTTGTATTGAAAGTTGGCAAGCGACATGGCCCACAGTCCTTCTGTGACTACAAATGCTGGTCATCGAGTTTATCGACTACTGATAGATCGAGGCATGTGCCAAAAAAAGAAACTTACGTCGACTTATGTCTGAAGAAGTCAGCAGGATGGACTAGCAAGTCTATGATCAGAAAAACAGTAACTACCTAAATGTAATAATAATCATTTATTTCATAAAAAGTGGTACAGTCTGTTACAAAGTAGGATGCCAATTTAAAAATTGTTTACATCTGAGATAAGTAGGTAACAATATAACTCTAGGATCTGATGTCCTTGCTAGGTTACTTAGTAGCCTGTATTAAGGACAATCAGCCCTCATTTCCCGAAAATGGGACAAGAGTATTATTTAGACTGTTACATAATTATTAACAAAATTTAGAAAAAAAAGAAGAAAAATAATAATGAAAGTCCAATACAAAAATGTGTGAGTGCACGCGTTGTGTGTGTTTGGGTGTGTGTTTGTGTTTGCGTGTACATGTGTATGAATGTGAGAGAGAGATAGTGTGAGTGAGTATGTGTGTATTATGAGTTAGTTAATTGTTGTAAGAAGGGATTCGGTATCATCATAATTTTTGGTAGAAAGAAATTCAGTAATCCGCTTTTTGCATGTTAGCTTACAGCAACTACATAAATGTCTTTGATAGTTACTTTTAAGGTGCCGATAGTCCGAATGAAAAAACGGAACCCCTGTAGGATCACTTGTGTGTCTATCTATCAGTCCGTCTGTCACAGTCAATTTTCTCACAGCCGAGTTAAATAAATAATTTTGGAGTATGGACACTTTTGGCGTTAAAATCGAAAAATTAAAAAATAAAGTTTTTCAAACTGTACCGTGCGACATATCAAATAAAAGGGCACATTGGTCTGAAATCTATTTTTTACATAGTTTTTAAAATGAAAATTGACCAATCCCAAACCATTCCAAAAATACAGACAGTAAATAGTTACAGGAAAACCAATAAGAAGTCTATTTTTTTTTAAAACATGTTAAAACAAATATATTTCGTTCGGAACCCTTTCCGCGCAAATCCGACTCGCACATGGACGGTTTTTATTTAACTTGCAATGTATGTATGTAACTAAGTTTGTTAGCGTGGAATCTTGCAACTCAAATTAGACTCACTTACCGATGTCTGGTTGGACTCAAATTTAATATACTTATGTATCTTCGGTGACAATACAATGATATGGTACCATGAAGCTGGTCTGATGATGGAGACGGCAGATGGCCATAGGAACTTCTGAACTAAACAAGATAAACCAATCGAGTCTGGGCTCGATTGATTTGTCTAAAGGAGCACTTTACACCTAGACGATATCCAGGGTTTGATGATGAAGCTGGAAGTTGGCCACGGCATCTCCGTGATAAAACAACATAACCCCACCGAGTTTGCGCACCATTGATTTGTCTTGAGGAGCACTTTGCACCTAGACGATATCTAGGGTCTGATAATGAAGCTGGAAGGTGGCCACGGCATCTCTGTGATGAAACAACAGAACCCCACCGAGTTTAGGGTCGATTGATACGAATCAATCGACCCCGAACTCGGTGGGGTTCTGGACTAGTATTTATTTTTAACATTTTAGTTCATTGTCCCCGATAAAAGCTTGTTTTTAAAAACATTTAAAAAAAAATCGGATTAACTGCATAGAGTAGTCAAATAAAAGAGTTGCTTGAACTGATTTTATCGTCAAAATCAGTTTCATAGTAACGTAATATACGTACTATACGTTTAAAAAGAGAAAAATCCTAACTAGTAAATCAAAAACACGTTCCATTCGTCAAAGCACACACAGTTCGAAATAAAATTTTATAATCTATCAAAGCTTTCAATATCACATGGAAACATAAAAAAACCTTGAAATGTCAAAGTATAGTATGAAAATTCAACGTTCAAATATGAACCGCAATTTTTTATTGCATCTACCTTCGTGAGCTATTAACACGAATCCTGTAACAAACGAACATCGCTAAAACTCAATAAAACTCTCGTTATAATTCGGATGTTTAATATGCATGTGGAAAACGGTAATGACAAAATGTTCGGCCATAACTCCAGGTTCGTTCAACTGTAAAGTGAGATCGTTGTTATTAAAACAAATAAAAATAACGTTGTTATTAGTGCACCGCGCGCGAGCAAAGAGACGCGGGAACAATACGTAGATGTCAAGTAAATACTACTCGTGCATAATGACGCGCGGCAACTTACCTCATGCGGCCGCCGGCAAGCTGCCGACATCATGCCTTGTGTACAAGACGTACACATTACACGCCGCGCCGTCTAATAGCTAAAATACATTTTAATGTGACCCGGGGCACACAGGTTTGTGCACTCAGCCGATATGAAACTCGGAAAATACGGTCGGGGAAAACTTGTGCAGATGACACTTGCACTGCAGGCCAAGGATAAACGACTCAAAATTGTATCGGACGTCGCGTCTGTGCATAAAGCAATTCCATACAAACAAAAGTGTGATAGAATGTGAGCCCGACACAAACATAATAATATTTTCGTCTATCATCAATAGGCTGTTAGGCAACACAAACAATGTTCGTGTCTTTATTAAATTCAGGTAGGTGAGGAGAAGAGCCGCCGGCGACCAGTGTACACTCGGCTTATTTCTATTACTAATATAATGGAACAGGGATAAACATGTAGCGCGCCACCCGCGACATTGTAACTGACATTATTGTAACCTATATCTGTGTCTGCCACCGACTAAATTGGTAGATAAACTTTTTAATACGTTTCCAGAATTTTGATACGAATATTTCAGGTGGCCTACTTAGTTTCAGTGGGGCTACCTTTTAGGGTTATTTGAGCTTGAAATAGCACAGCTGTTCCTGAGCGTTTGACAGCGTAAATGATACACGATCTTGTAAGCAACATAAATTCAACAATTAAAATTAATTATTAAACGACGATGATACTATTAGTAAGTATTTAAAATAAAATAAAATAAAAATTATTTAAACAAAATATCTACGAGTATGTATAATTCAGCTCACTCAACTTTTGTGACATGTCATCATAACAATTCCGATCCTCCAATTTGATACATCAGTGATTTTATGTACGAGTTTTAAATGATACGAGTACAGTATGAAATGCGGGACGTGAACATTTTCAATGATTAATAAATAGTAATTATCTCAACGTACGTCACTCGCTGGAAATAATTTACGAAAAGCGAAATGGTTTGCAGTGATGCAACCAGGCAACCAGATGAAATTAATTTTATTAATATTATGTAACCACAATCAGAATAATTAATGTGTGGATAAATCAAGATGAATCAACCACGGGCTGTTGGATCTGAGTAAATTTTTCTTTTTGTCGTGATACTGTTTGATTTAGAAGTCCTGATTGAGTTTTACACGTTTTAATTAAGCAGTGATTCCAATAGTCGGCTGTTGAAGCTGTCTATTATTCGGTGATATGTCCGGTAGCGAGCGTGGAACATGTATGCACTACCTGGCGGGTATTGATTAATATCAGAACTCGTGACGTAGTACTACACCGCGTAGTCAAACAAAATTGACAACATACGTGAGTTATGAAGCGTTGACGAAACAACAGTCTACCAATGTTCATTTCATGTTAAGCTACCATCAATCCCTACGTTTCTGCTCGTTTTATGAAATGTTCTTCCTGCCCTTTCTAACTAGGACGTTTGTTAGGGCGTGGTAAGTGACCAAGGACTTAAGTTTCTTGTCATTGTGCGGAGGTGAGCGGTAGGAGTATTTAGGTATCTATCCTTAACGCGTGTAACCTGATAATATCTTGCGTAGGTAAGTTGTTTCCGTAAGGGTCCCCAAACATGCGAAGGTAAGCAAACGACATGAAGATAAAATTCAAATCCTTCTCGCTATACAAACGCAAACACTTCGCGAAATATGCATGAAATATAAGAAATCTCTCGTGTCTCTCTCAAAAATCCCATGATAATTAAATGACAAATGGATTTTGTGAAATCCCATTAATATTTAATGACCACCGCAAGGAAATATTCCGAAAACGTTTAAGAGATGTTTAAATTAAACATTTATATGGCGTGGTATATTTTTTGCGGAGCCTTATTTTCCTTCTTAAACACGGAACCCTGAAAATTAAAAGAAATTTGAATAAGCGCCTACTTTTTCAGCGGGACTTTATTCAAGTTACGTCAAAGAAACAACTCTTTGGCTGTAGCCTGCAGAGGCTGTACACCATTCATTATTTCTGGCCTCAAAGTCTTGGCGAAACTTTCAACACGAACACCCGAGTTTTGCAAAGGAATAATATTTCTTATCACAAGTAATAATAAAATAAAGTAATTTCACGAAGGCAACATTTTATGTGTTTTTAGAGAGGCTCAGGAAAGGCTTTTGTAATTAATAATTAGGTAGCTTCGCAACCTTTACGTACCTACCTTTGTGGTTTTAAATCCAAAGTGTTAAGCTGATATTACAAAGCGAACCTTTTTAATTATAACAAAGGTCGAATCGATATGAAACCCATTATCGCATTGTTTATTGAACCCAGATAGTTATAGTCACTACATGGTATAGCTATTTACTCGGGAACAAATTCCTGAGAGAGCCACTAGTTCGTATTAAGTTGGATAAAGGCGACGTAATTTGTTAAAACATAAGTTACGTCGTATAGTCGTGTGTAATCATTGTTAGTTCGCGAATGTAGTGGCATGCGAGGGAGCAGGGTGAAGAGGGAGAGCGGCCTCTTGTTTCCCTCAATGAAGTCAAACTGTGTCATACTCGACTGTGTCGGCTGCCTGTACGAGTACGTCGCAATTAAGAGACGCAAGCCCGCAAAACGACCTCCCTGTTATCTGACACGTACTTGACAAAATTAAAGCTTGCGAGTGACACAGATTTGTTGCGTGTCGCCAGCGTCACAATCACACCGTGATGCGACTAGAACACCGGAGAATAGCTTCAGCGTCAACCCAATTAGTAGTCGGAATTCGTTGATAGGTACACGTTGTGCGTCAAAAGTCCAAAGACAAATTACAACAATGAGAACAAAGTGAAAACGTGTTCAGTAAGTCCCCGTTCTTTGTTCCACAGTTGTCGACGATATTAGTTGCACGACGTCGCCACAGAAGTTGTTATAAACATTGAGTGAATTTTCGCAGCTCTGTGAGTATGGCGGGTGGCCCAGCGAATCGTAGCATTGTTTTATACACTGCATAGCTTACGGCCTCGACCGCGTTTCGTGACACGACTATAAATAAACGGTAAAAGGTTTTGACATGATATATGGCACCGCCGAATAAACCTCATTTAAACAGAATTAAAAGTCAGGTGTTGAAATAAGACGGAAATACTTTGTGGCGACATTTACTTTGTGGGAAAACATTATAAAATAAATTAATGTCGGTTTGGACACTGGATGAGGTTCTATTAATATAAATAATGGACTCTTTCTTTCAGTGGAAGTTAACAACTTTTATGTTATCAAGCACAAAAGACTGAATGTGACCCGATATAATTTATACGCTTCTTAATTTTATACTAAGAAATTAAAGAAAGAAGCCTTTTTCCTTATCAAGCAGACTGGAAGAAATGTGTAGGTAGGATATTTAACGTGGAGCAGTGAGTGATACTTGCGTCGGTTTATTACTAAATTCAGCGTAATCTTTAAGACTCGGCTTCACTGGAACAAAGACGTTGTTTCCGCTGCAGATTATACGCTCTTCTGTCACAATAAGTTCGGAGCTATACTCATCCAGCGATATTTGCCAACGCTGCCTGCTCTACATACACAGTAAACAATGTCATTCGATGAATCGGTGCATCTCCGGGATTAATTCCTAGTCAAAAATATGGTATCACAAAATCTTAAGGTTTACTTCACATAGAATTGTAGGACGAAACAGAGGGGGTGATTATTAAAATGATGACTACTAAAAAGTATGGAAAAAGAAGGCATGTAGTGACCGTCTCACGATGATATAAAATATTGGGATAAGGGCTAGAGAATGATGTGTGACTAATCACAGAAATATTAGACCAAAAAAAAAAACAATGTATTACGAACAAATAAGTGACGATGTTTTCCAACGATATTATTTTATATGTTAAATTAAAAATATAAAAGCAATTTTAAAGGCGCCTAGTAGATTGAAACTATGAAAATTGATTAATCAAATGAATTACGTTGCTCTTTGAAGCAGAAACAATCTAAATGATATTGAGCACGCCGATGTTTGCGATCTTTTATTAGATTTAAAAGATACTCTGGAATTTATTTTGTGAAATAAAATTAGTGTACACTAGTTAATTCCCGTGGTTAACTGAGCATTTTTAGGATTCCGTACCTTAAAATGAAAAAAGGAACTGTCGTTGTCCGTCTGTCCGTCCGTGTCAAGACTCTTTTTCTCAGGAGCGCGTGGACGGACAACATTTTTTCAACCACAAAGTTAAGTTTGTTATCAGTCTTACTTATATTTTAGATAGTACAGAACCCTTCATGTACGATACCGACTCGCATCTGGCCGGATTTTTTCCGCATAAAATGCTCAGCAATAGTGTAGCGTTCTATCAGTGACAAAATTTTCGTAAAAGGGTCAGTACTTCCAGAGAGAAAAGAGTTTTGCCCACGAACCACACCATACCATGATCGCACCATGACCTGGCTAAAAACGTGTCAAGCTAAAAAATATTCTTTGTATTGAAACGTATGAGACTATGCCCACTAAATCGTTCCGTCACCGAACAGCATCGTAGCGAGCGTTACATTTTTCCGGTGCCATATACGCTCTATGCACGTTGCCAAACCGGTGAGCATACGGGTTACGACCGTGTACGATGACTGTTCTTAGCCCGTCAAATAACATTGTACGAAAGTACATATAACAATTTTGCCTTCATATAGATATAGGCTTCTCAATAAAAATATTCACCCGCTCTTCCTGAAGAGTTTGCTTTACGCGAAAATACAGTTGAACTACGAGTTACAACCGAGAGAACGGGAGCAAAAAAGAAGGGATACGAGGTTGACACGCGATTTATACGGGGATGATACGCGGATGATACGCAGATGCTACGGTCACTAAAACCGGTAAGCACGGTTATGATAAGCCGTTGATACGTTTTAGTCGGCTAGGTAGACCGTGTCGCGTTTCTTTCCGTGCTTGATATGCTCCTAGCACTGTCATGGTACGATATAATAAGCAGACTCCTTTACTGCTACAAACATATACCTATAGTTAAACAAACAAATACCTAATACCCCTCAAATAATTAACTCTTTTTAATATTACTTTAGATTTACACACTTGAATTTATTTGCGAGTTCTTGGGAGACGTACCTAATGGCGATCGTTAAAGGTACAGCAAGTCGGAACCATGAAATGACGAAACCATTTTAAAGTTAAAACATTGCACGCTCCAGTAATTGTGTTGCTGAGGTCAGCTGACAGACAGCTCGTGTAATATTCTGCCTTCGGTTTCACTGGAACCTCTCTTCGAAATAAGTTTTACATTCTGTAAAACTTTGGGAATACCTACTATTATAAACACTCATTTTAGGTAGATTACATTTGTGTCTATAGAGACGTTTGCCAAACAATGTCGCATTATGTTGACGATTGTTTCAGAATAGCTCTATTGGTTTAGAATAAATACTAATATTATAAATGCGAAAGTGACTCTGTCTCTTTGCTTCATGTATACTGAGCTAATTTGGATGAAACTTGGCATACTAATAAACTATGTTCATGAATTGGACATTACATTCTCAGTTCCATTACACGTCCAGGAATTGGACATATAATTACTTTTTACCCCGAGAGTATGTTGCCTTACGATAATTAGCTACTTTCACGCGGGCGAAGCCGCTGGCAGAAGCTAGCAATCTATATTTATGTATACATTTACTTGGCTAACACAAATTAATAGCATGGTACATACTACATCTAAGGCTCCACAGAGATCTAGAGGTAAAATCAAACGTCTTATGTAAGCCGACCACACAACCTGTCACTACAAAGTCCGTTACCAACTCTTACCCGTCAACTCTATTCCAAGTTAGTTTTCAATTAGACCTTTAGTTGTAATTGAAACTTGACCCATTAGGGGCGATAAGCGTTATAATATGTAAGGTACCTAAACATTATAAAACGTAGATATGTACCAACACTTAGATAGGTACCTACATTATGTAGGTAAGACCATATTCGAAAAGGTCCTAATTCGAAAAGGTGCTATAAAATATGGGCCCCCATAATCGAACATTGTAATTAACGCCCGAGGCGAATTATGGCTATTATCTTAACGTTTGGCAAAGAAATAGCATTTTTATTAGCAGGTGTAGATAATTATGAGCCCTCATCATAATAACCAATACTATTCATCGATTTGACATATTCCATTAGTCGTAATTTACAACAACGACGAGGAAGGCACGAGTGAGCAATTTGATAGACGTACGAAACGCCCTGCGGGAATACAACACGCTCTAAAGCCTGCAAGTATCGATTATTTGAGTTGTTAATCAACGTTGTAATTAGACCAGACGCTAAAGCGAATGAAACCGTAATGATGATAATTAAATATGCAAGCGCGCAAAATTATTAATTGTACCGAGGCGGGCTGCCGACGCAGCTAACATTTATTATTCAAATGCTTTGGTTCAATCACGAGTTCATCCAGCTTTTCGCGGAGGTCAAGGTCAAGCCTGAATTAGCAGCGTCTGGCTATAATCATTTATCCTAACAAGGACTGGCGTATTAACTAGGCTTGAGTACATGTGTCCGTGTTGCCTGTCAACTGTAGGCAGCGTGCAGCGTGAGGAACGCCGAATGTGTGAGTGGCCAGTCATAACATTAGTTAGAGTTGACGGCCCCTGCTAAATTTACTCGCGAGGGACATCTGAACAAGCCGTTATTCTTTTGAGTGCCAGCTTATACTACTAGTGCCAGCGTCCACTCAAATTGCGTTCACAGACGAGACAGAACATTCTTTGTATTTAAATATTTAGGCAATTAACAGAGTGTGGAAAAAGATTGAATAACATCTTTCTTAGTCAGGTGTCATGGATACCAACCCAATTCTTACACAATTGATTGCTACAGCCCTCCACAGAATGGCCATATTCATCAAAGCACATTTACAGTCTAATTAGAATGAAAATTTATTCAACGCAAATCGTATCACATTGCAATTTTCACCTCTCTGCTATCGATTTACTCATTTCACTAATTACAAATTTCCCATTTAATTCGTATTCTCAATGAGAGTGTACTTATACATAGATAAGGGACGCTTTAGGTTAATTGCTTAAAGGGCTATTCGTAATAAAAGCGGCCCCTAATCGCGCTAATAAAGCGCAGGCACACACGAAGCCTGTTACAAGCCGGAAACACCGTAAAAGTGTCAAATCATTAACTGAAATTACTTTTCCGTTTGTACTCGCGGACCATGGAAGCAATTTCCGAAAACACAAGACAACTTTAAAATTAAATCAACAACCTCTAATGACCTATGCAACGGTTTGCATGACCTAAGTTGAACTCTGTCAAGACATCTATAATTCTAAAACGACATTTGATTTCTTAGAAATATCGTGCGGTTACGTAAGGTGCATTTCCTCAAACAGCCTTAATGGTTCCTTCGAATTTAATAATACTGTAAACAACGTCATGAAATGTTGTGGAATCAGATAAAATTTGATTTTTGAGCGTTATTTTCAGGACTGAGAAAATATTTACAGGTATATGCATTTATGATGATAGTACCTGGCCGGTACGTACCTACATCAATATCCATTAGGCTATTCGCTGTGCTGTCCGAATAATCGCATTAAAGCTAAATTGATGTGGTCGACGACGACGTCCATGTATTGATCAAACTCAAAACACACGAATGAGGGCACTGTGTAGTGTGTATGCTGGCAATATATGTCAACAGTAGTAAGGCAGCGAGTGGCCATTTTACTGGTAAAGTAATTATCTTATATTATCTTTGCTTATAGATACGGAGAATAAAGGAAGAATGCTTGCCTTTGCCCTTTAAATGCATGATGAAAGGCATGAGTCGGTGTTTTCAAATTTTTTTGCTGACTTGGGCTGCTTGGTTAGTGTGTTTTTGGCTTGGATAGTGTTTTTGAATTTTAGCAACATCTTGCATATTATGCCGTATTTTGTTATTATTTTTTAGGTTGCAATTTAATGGGCAAAACCGGCAGATGCCTAGTTAATTCAAAGGAGCCCAGTAAGTAAGTAGCTACCCATTCGAAAGCCTGACAACTCGGCAAATAACGTAGGCGTAACATTACGTAGGTAAAAAAAAGAAAGAGCAATTTCCAGAAGCTA
Organism: Polia nebulosa; assembly: GCA_951329385.1. Lineage (NCBI taxonomy): Eukaryota > Metazoa > Arthropoda > Insecta > Lepidoptera > Noctuidae > Polia > Polia nebulosa. The sequence continues at coordinate 18,086,949 of OX589599.1, read as the reverse complement.
AAAATATTCATAAAAGATCCGTCTGAAAGCTGGATTTAGTTTATTTAAATACATTCACTTGTGGCTCCGTACCCTTGAATACGGGATGAGCATCAATTAAGCAGCCTCTCGCCACGGTCCCGCTACGATTATACTATGTAGGACGTAGGTACCCCGGACCCCCGCGAGCGACACCGGCGGACGAACCTATATTATGTTATTTATAGACTAAACAGTGCGAAGTAGCGTAAAAATGGCTGTTATTATATTTTGATAAGTGGTGTTGAGCGAGTTTAAGTAGGAACATTTTATTGTTGTTTTTCGCGAAATAAACAAACAGTTACATATTATGTTACGTGGATGAAAAACTGTTGCTCAATACGGAACGAGCAACAGATCAAATTTGAAAAGTTCTTTTAGCAGGAGCTTTTCATGACCTTACAACGAGATTGTCCGTTTTTTTTTGGCAGTATTAAAATGTATCAAAACTATAAACGAAATCAATAACAATTAGGAATACAAATTGAGATAACTAAAGACAAGTAACGAAATCTCTCATGGAACTTCGACGTTCGACCTCTCGCTTTTCCAAACAGGCACTCGAAACGGCAATTAAAAACTTAAATAATACTTCCTTGATTTTTTGGATTGGCTTCCCCAATTAAAAAGGATCTTATTAATTAATTCATTCTTTCGTTGCCTCCAGTAAGTCCAATGAATATTTGAACTCAATTGAAATATTATTTGTGCTTTGATTTTATTACCACTCACACTTAAACGTTCCAAAAGACTAAAACGAATACTAAGAGGGTTTGATTTCATACGTACGTGGAATTCTTGATAATGGGTTTTCCATTAATTACAAATAAATGTGAAAATGTTGTTCGAACCGAAGTGTTTGCTAAGCGTTTGTAAATTCGAAATAAAATGTAAATAAATTGGGTAAAGTGCGTGCAATAAACTGGATTTTAGGGACTAGTTAAATTTTAACAGCATTCTAAGGGTTAAGGCCCGTAAGTTCGGAGGCTTGGCGCCACAACCCACTTTATGAGCGGGTATTCCCAGGGCGACATTACCACCACAAAATCGAAACCTTCGCTTATTATTACCTTGTTTTTTATACAATAACCGCGAAATCCCCAATCCGTTGAAGGAGAATGTATGTGCGACGAGCCGATGCTTTTTAAACGAGTAGCCATTAGATTGTCGTGAAATAACATTTGAAATTCAGATTTGTCAGCGTCTATCGCAAGGGACACATTTGGAGATATGAAATTGATCCGCTTTTGTTGGACATTATCGACGATGGGCTAACTTTTATCTGTTTTATATTGTCATCAATTGTACAATAGGTTGACAAATCAGAACCGTCTCTGTAATGGAAGTTTAATTATAATAATTCCTCGCAAAAATTAAAGAAGGCACATTGATCGCAGCGGACCGAGGGTCACTTGACGGACTTAATTAAAAGACGGCCTACACTTTTAATATTGTTCTAAAACATCAGTGACCAATTATTACTGCAGCCAAAAGTAATACAATTCATTTTGAAATTTACGACAAGTATTATTCAAAGAACGAGAAGTATAATCCTCAGACTTAGGAACTTTTAATGAAATATAGAAAAAGGAAGATTGTCGTAAATTTTACCGCAAAGTTAGGGGCTAAGAAGGGATGGCACTGGGAAATTTGTAACGGAGACCTATGTCGGTGGCACCGGGGAGGCGCCGGCACATCGGCACGCCGGGGACACCGGGCTTGCTTGTCGCTGAATGAGTTATGTACAACACTCCGTAGACAACACAATCTCATTTAAATTATCATCGTACATTCCATTCCATTCCACCAGTTGGAAAAACATGGACGCACCCTCCTTCAACTTAACTTTTTGTAGAGACACTGAAGTGGGAGCTGGCAAACTCTGTTCAGTTAATTCATTATTGAAATAATTTTCCTGTTTTCTCTACTTAGTTCAGTTTCCTACTTAAAATTTTCAAATAAATTAAATGGTTCCTGTTGAGATTGTTTTTAGATTTGATTCTCGTTGGTAACGTTTTAAGTTTTAGTGAATCGTTTGTGATGAACTGATGAAGCACGGGGTGCACAGGTCCTCAGTGCTCCGGTGAATGACACGTCACTACACCATTAATCACTGAAGGTAACCAGCTAGCACTGAGATAACGTATCTTCACTAAATAATTTCGCGTTACACAGTTTAGGTCCGATTTCACCATTCGCTCTATAAACTAAGTTTTACTGAACTAAGCTTAGCGTTAAAAATATAAACCATAAAAAAGATAATAATGAGTTAACCATAAAAGATAGACATATGCTGTCGCGGACTTTTTTTTAGAACTTTACAAGGAGAACAATTCCGTTCTATATCATTTTTACGTAGCTTTAACCGTTTACGCAGCGCACGCAACCGAAGTTCTCAAAAGGATTTTTTTTTTCCTGTTTTTGCCACATTTTTCATTGATGCTCTGCTCCTGTTGGTCACAACGGGATTTTATATAGCCTATTATAGCCTTCCTCGATAAATGGACTATTCAACACAAAAATATTTTTTCAATTCGATTCAGTAGTTCCTGAGATTAGCGCGTTCAACCAAACAAACTCTTTAGATTAATGCAGCGGCTAAACGCGTTTATCTGTGCGTTTAGAATTGGTGAAATCAGCCCTGAGTGTTATATTACCTGGGTTTTATCTACCAATTAATCTGATGTAGAGAGCACGCTATAGCTAATAATAGGACAGACGGAAAGTTTTGATTCATTCGGAGAAATAGAACCAAAACATTCATCATTACGAATCCTTCTTTAACAGGTGCCTAAGTACCTTTCTGTGTATTCTATTTTTAAATATTGGTCTGAGCTCTAAAAGTTCCAACATCTCTCTGTTTACTATGACATTTTATTTTCGCATCCATCATATTCCTTCCCCTTTTGCTCGAGGTAAAAAAGTGCAGGTTCAGAACAAAAAATTAATTGCTTTTGCGGCTTATAATAAATTACTAACGTGAATTTTATATTATAATGTTCGGTGGAAGCGTTCTTGTGTGGCCACACGGCACGGCGCGGCGCGCTGAATGGAGTCACACTGCCTGCACCTGCTCGGATAATTTGAATTTAGAACAAACACCGACTACCCACATCTACACAGATTAATGTGAGCTGTCCGTCCAGATAATCCCGATTTTTGTTTGCATGTTTAATTATGTCCTCTTTGAACATTGACTTTGCATGATATCTTTAGAATTCGAAAAATGATTGCTCAAAATATCTTTTCAGCCTTCGGGATAGAACGTGATTTATCAGTATTAAACGATGAAGTCGCTAAATGGAGATAAATTTCAGGGTATCTTTCACTTCATTTTGTTCTACATTACGTTATAGGTACCTCTAGGTTGTCAAAATTTTGTCATCAAAAATTATGAGGATAATTTTCGTTATCAATGTCTGGCTATTATTCAGCAAGAATGTTATAAAGTCGTTTCGTTTGCTGTGAAGGGGTAATGAGCTGGTTTTCAGACGTTTTTCATTTTTAAGACAGTGATGTGGGCTACGTCGTCACCGCTCATCGTATATAAGATATTCTTGCTTTTATAAAAGCAAATTTTAAAACATTGAATAAATACCAAGATAATCATTTTACGTTTATTACTTTGAAATGTTTCGGGCGAAATCTCGCAAATTTAATAAAGTCAAAGATTTGCCGAACCTAGTTTTGAACACAAACTGAATTAACGGGAATGAAGGCTGTGATAAAAGGGAACTAAATGTTTGTTATAAAGTTATAAATGAAGTCGAAGTTATTGTTAGTGAGCGGGCGAAGCGGGCGAGGCGCGGCGTGCGTATTACGTGTGTTGGCATCTGCTGGCTCCGGCGGCGGCCCAGGGATCGGTTATTCACAGTTCATTAGAGATTCGGAAGGCGACCCTAGCGCACGATAACATATCGCTGAATGAACTTTTATCCCCGATTGTTCGTATATTGCTAAAATAAATTGTTGCTAAATTGGTTCGTGCTCCAACATATTTTATTTTTAAAGCCATTTCGGTATTACAGAAAGTATATAAGGATAAGACCGTGTTAAAATAAAAATTACCTTTACTAGCGCCTATAGAAACATCGTGTATTGTGCTTATAAATACACACTCAGAAAATGACAAAAATTACTTTGTCACAGAATAATACGAATATGATTGATAACGTCTCGACATCGTTTCATTTGTCGATCCTTGTACATAAGCGGATTTAGCATCAAGGCTGTCACTACACACACAACGTTAAACAAAAAGAAGAGGAAAAAAATATTGTATAACACGAAAATTAATGTAGCCAAATCTGCGATAAACCCGAACGTCGTAAGTACAAGAAGGCAGTATTCATATTCCTCGTGTCTGTTAAAAATAAACTGTCGCAAACATAAATAGAGGACCGAATTGAAATTCCACTTCCATAAGATTATATTGCCCGATTCTTATTCGGGAATTTTATGTATAAAGAAATTGGGAGATAGGAACCTTTAACAGTGCTGTGAGGAGGGACGTAAGCTTTGAATGTAGGTAGATAATAAAATGTAAGACGAATATGGAAGGTGAACGGGGGGCGAGCGCGGTATGCGGTGCGGCGAGCGGGGAGGGTGGGGGGTAGGCCCCTCCCTGACCAACAGCACAGGGTAGAGAGGTGTAGAAGGTCTGGCTCTTAACAAACAGGGGATGATCAAATCAGAGTGTTTGGTACATGGACTGCTTGCAAAAATAACTATTTATGGAAAATTTAATGAACCCAAACCTTCTGGCTTACAAGTAGCTGTTTTAAGAGTTTTGATATCTACTTTCTAACTCTATCATCAAACTAGCTCCATGATACCCATTTATTGTGTTGACATCTGAAGTGTATACATTTGCTAAGTTTCAAATACGTACAACCAGTAGAAGTCGATGAAAATCACCCAGTCAGGTGAACGTAACAACAATCAAAAACGCACACATAGACATGCATCTACTTAGTACAATTGCAAGCGCACTCGCGACCGGCTTCGTTTGAATAGTTCCAGATCATCATACGTAATAGCGAATAGAAAAAAAAATGTCCCAGAAATATAATTGCGCATGTACTAGAAATGCCTAGTATATGCACGCAACCTACCTACGTATTAGCAGACTCTACTTAAATTATGATTTTAAAAATAAATACAAGCACGAAACAAAATTACATGGTCCGTATCTGAGGGACAGGGCCATCATCTACCCCAGTTACCAGGGAGAGTGAAAACGGCGAGAGTTGTCGTGCGGTGTCCCACAGGGATCGGTACTGGGGCCGGCTCTGTGGAACATCGGATACGACTGGGTGCTGCGCGCCGACCTTACTAGCGACATGCTGGTCCTGGAGCAGGGGAAGTCGCACCAGGCGACGGCCAGATTGGGACAGTCATCGAAAGGATCCGGCAGCTGGGACTCGAGGTGGCCCTGCACAAGTCCGAGGCCATGTGTTTTCATGGTCCTCGGAATGCGCCACTGTCGGGTTCCCAGATAACGGCAGGAGGGCTTCACATCGGCTTCGAGGGGACGATAAAGTAACTGGGACTCGTCCTTGAAAGCCGGTGGAATTTCGTGGCGCACTTCTGACGTTTAGCTCCCAGACTGGAGCGGGCCGGGGCTGCCTTGAAGCGGCTCTTGCTCAATCTGGGGGTCATGTTCTACGCGGGGCTCGTGCGGTCAATGGCCCTTTACGGGGCACCGGTGTGGGCACGTTCCTTGAGGCGGCGACCAGCTCGCCGGTTGAACGCGTCCCAAAGGGTCATCCGGATGATCCGAGGATACCGCACGGTCTCCGGTGAGGCGGCGAGCCTCCTTGCCGGACTGTTGCCATAGGATCTGGAGGCAAAGCGAAACGCCGGGGCGTAACTCCGCTGCCGCGACATTTCGCGGCTCGGCGGACAGAGCTCCAGCAGGATCTCATGGCAACATGGGGAGAGCAACTGTCGCAACCCAGCGCTGGGCACAATTGCGGCGGTAAGCCCCTCTTTGAGGAGTGGCTGGAGAGGCGCCACGGCGTCTTCAACTTCCGCCTGACGCATGTCCTCACCAGACACGGCTGTTTCGGGAGGTTCCTGTGTCGGATAAGGCGGGAAGAAACGCCCGGGTGTCACCACTGTGCGGATTGCCCAGAGGACACGGTGGAGCATACGGTGGACTTCTGCCCCGATTGGGCGGAGCACCGCCGTGTCCTCGTGGACGCGATCGGCGAAAGTGACCTCCCGCACCCGGGCCTGGTCCAGGCCATGGTACGGAGCGAGAGGGAATGGGAAGCAGCCTCCTTCTGCGAAGCAGTAATGCTCGAGAAGGAGGAGGCGGAACGGGTGAGGAAGACTCAACAGAGTCGCACTCACGCCCTCCAAAAATATAAAAAAATGCCATTCCTAAAAAAATGGTCCTAAAATTTAAAAAAAATACAGAATATAGTTCTTTACTTAGAAATTACAGGAAAACCTTTAAGAAGTATATAGTTTTAATAAAAACCTGAAAAAAACATGATTTGTTCGGAACCCTTTACGTGCGAGTCCGACTCGCTGTTGGCCGATTTTTAGTAGTCATCTAAATACGACGTACGCCGTCTAAAACTTTTAGTAGTCACCTAAATATGACGTACGCCGTCTAAAACTTTTAGTAGTCACCTAAATATGACGTACGCCGTCTAAAACTTTTAGTAGTCACTTAAATATGACGTACGCCGTCTAAAACTTTTAGTAGTCACCTAAATATGACGTACGCCGTCTAAAACTTTTAGTAGTCACTTAAATATGACGTACGCCGTCTAAAACTTTTCGCTCGTTGTATAAAGCTGGACTTCTGTAGGTCCCTATGTATTGTGCGCCACAGTCCACATTTCACTCTGATTTCATCATCCCCTGTTTCTTACCCGCATTCCGTTTTGAATATGTGCCCATTATTGTAACATATGAAGGTACACAAAAGGCTTACGCCTTAGTTAAGCCTCTAGATTTTAATCAAGGTTTTGGAATGTGGAGAGCGGAGTAATAACGGATGTGTGTATGTTATACTAATGGAGTGAGCAGCTATTATGTAGATCTAATTATATGTAGTAAAGTAGATGTTGTAGTGTGTTGTTCATTACATTTCAGTCATAGTTTAATAACAGTTAAATTGTGCAATTACTTTACTCAATCATGAGAATTAACCCCATTTTAAAACACATAAAAAACGATTTCCCATTAATTTTGCTGGCACTAATACATGTAATCAAAATATCATGATAAGGGCGCCCACTTGCAACAGTCAGCATTCATCACAGCCCACAAAAGAGGAAGTTATAACACTGATCATTATTTGAAATGCTACCTCCATTGTAAAGGATAGCCTTAAATTAAAGCGATCCCCGGCGGAACTTAATGCCAAGGTATCATTATCTTCCGCAGAAAATGTTCGATAACAAAATCTTTAAGGTCAAAGTTTCGGATTTCCACCAATCTCGATACACTGATTCAGTTAATCTCGCAACACAATATTGTTTTTCACATTTTCGACGTTTGTGCAGCGAGTAGGGCCTCAAAGGAAGCTCGTAATTAAGTTGACTCGAGTTCCTTCAATACGACGGCAAGTAAACGATATTAGCCTTAGCAGCAGTTACATAGCAAAATATTTGTCCGGATACACCCAGCAACTGGTATCGACACAAATAATCTTCACTGTCGTCTGCAATGTATGAAGAGTGTTTTCGTAAAGTACTTTCCATATTCTCGATTTTATTTAGTAAAACTTGGATCATAATTTTGTATGTCATTGCAAGAGTATTTTCGACGCGACGTAACGTAGCTAAGACGATCTAAACGCCACTTTTTATGCTAAAAAGGGGAAGCGGTCGGTAATCTGTGGTAAGTGCGGCAGGTGCTACGCGAGCGCTACGAGTGTGCTACGAGGCTACGACGCTAGTGTGCTACGAGCTACGTCACGCTCGTAGCACAATGAACCACCACCGTTGTGTGAGACTTAACAAAGATGTCTTACCGTGTAGACACATGTTTCATACTTAGATGAGATATTTATTGTAGTTATTATATTCTTGAACGATTGAATTTACACCATGACTAAAATCTTTTTAATCAAATTTTAATGTAATGTAATCGTCCGCACAGTCCTGAAAAATAAAGCTAGATTTTTTTATTTGTTTGTTGTGACGCAAATATTCTGTTCCATAGCATAATAATATTAAACACAAGACATAGGCTTAGGTAAAAAAAAGATATCGTAGTAGTATACCAAAAATATACTTTATATCTGAAATACTTTATAATCATAATTCTACTTGTAAATTTCCAGATTTTGTGAATCTTTTCAGATTTTACTTAGTGATATATGGAATAATAGGATATATTAGTAGTACTACAATATTTCTCTGACCTACTAAAGCGTCAAGGACTTCCTCGAAAAATTATATGCTTTATTAAATAACTCATTTTCACTCAAAACATTGAAATATCATTTTAAATATCCAAGAATATATTACTCATTTATTGCTACTTTAACGCTGTTTACCACTCTAAAAGCAGTTAAAATTACTAAAAGGAACGGTAGCCTCCCTTTGCTTTTAGTATTTTTTAACTGCGAAGCAATTTAGTTCCTGACTACGAAACTGCATTTTCATTTTCTAGTTAAAGAATACAGTTCTATGTATGTATGTTTTATGTTTTTTTTATATATGTCCACCGATTTTTTTGTTAGTTGTGGCCCGATTTTCAAATTTCTTTTTTTATTTGTAAGAATGAGAAATATTCGAGGTCCATATAAATTTTATGTGTTTTTCAGTTTTTCAAAAAGCGCTGAAGCAATTTCTGCTTCAGCGCTTTTTGAAAAACTGAACAAAAACGAAAATATGTATACATAGATGACGTTTTGGTTTCCTCCAATTACGAGTATGTTAAAATTCCACGTCTCATGTTATTGGGGTTTTGAGTTCTGGGGTATAACAACTAAAAAGTGAAAAATAAAAAACTTTTTTACAAAAATATAAACCGACTTCCAAATAAGCAAATAAGCTAAAAATTTAAAAATAACTATAATTTCGGAAGTCGGTGTCAAATAACGAATAAATAAAATACAAATACCGACTTCAAATTTTTAGTGTATTTTCTTTTTTATTTATTACTGTTTTTGGCATGCATTTCCATGGGCAGAATCAGTTTTTAAAATATGATCAGACCTTTTCGTTACATCCTGTATAGTTATCCTAAAACAAAAAAAAACCGCCTTTGTTACTACAAAATAAAGGCGCTGCAAATGTCTTATTGTTTAATTAATTATTAATATGGCACTTCATTCATATGGATCATACCCACACATGCATGAATTAAATACATATCTAGACATTTTGCTCATGCCCCATATTCCAAGTAACTTTGAAGGATCTCCACTCGAATCAGTTGCCATGACAACGAGAAAATCTCGAGAGCCTTAAAATAATCGAGATTATTGTCTATAATTTTTTTTATCATATATAGGTTAGCGCTTGACCACAATCTCACCGATGGTAAGCGATGATGTGGTCGAAGATGAAGTACGTTTACCTAGAAGTAACCTATTCACTAACAATCAAATAATGAACAATCTATATTTTATTCTATATACAGAGTGTAACGGAAAGGTGTGGTCATATTTTAAGAACTGCATCTGCCCATCGATATGAACAACTTTCTTCAAGAAAATCCGAGGAAATTCTAAAAAAAATGTTTTACCTCCCGTATAAATATTGATCATCTAATAATAACTTCGTATGCAAAGTCCAATTTTTTTTTGGGAGTTTCCTTTTTTTTCTTAGAGATAGTTGTTCATTTCCATGGGCAGAACCGGCTCTTAAAATATGACCACACCTTTCCGTTACACCCTGTATATACAGTATGTAACAAAAACCCTGTTGTTCCTTCTACCCACGTTTTAAGAATCGGTATACAAACGTAAAAAAGCAAGTTATTTATAAAAAAACTGTTAAAAAAATAATTAATTAATAATTTGTAATGTCTGACTGATTTATTACCTCTGCAATTCTGCATGAAGCGATTGCGAAACCCGTAGGCTATTTAGCGAAATAAAGACGTACAGGCTGTTGTCAGCATTACCTGACCCACCCTAAAATCAAACGACTTTGGACCCTCTGCATGTAGTATTAAGGTTTATTTAATTTATATGAGCTTATCAGACAACTGCTCGAGGATTTGATGAACAAATACAATAATAATATAGACACGCAAATATGATCTTTAAAACGTTAGCATTAGGTTATATTTTATAACTATATGTTATAATATGATAAGTGTAACAGCTTATTTTAATATTTGATTTCAAGTAATTCTGGTCTCGTGGTCTATGTGTAAGACTGAGAAAAACGAGGTTCGAGATCAAATCCTGCGACAAAGATATTGTTTTGCTTTCAATATAAAATTTATATTCCAAAACTATTTCTTGTATTATTGTAAAGCACTACAGATTAGACATAAACTTTTTAAAATGGTAATATTTTCACATAACTTGTAATAACTGGGTAGTTGAATAATAAATATTCGTATTCATTATAAAGCTGGTATTCAAATGCTACTATGGAGTGATTATTTAAAATACAAAATAATTTGCACGAGGATAAGATGGCTGCTCGTGCTGTGCAAAAATAAACTTTATGATAGTATTCTATATGGTTCAATTTTTTTTTGAATATTGCGTCTAGCATTACAACAAAGATCAAATTTCAATGCGGCTTATAAGAGTTGTGTTGGTCTTGTGGTCACTAAGGTAGTGCGATGTTCATCGTTGTCTACATTCGAAACCAAGTTTAACCTAAATTTAGATATTTTATTACAATTTTTTACATTTCTTTAATAGACAACGTAGGGTATTGTCTTTTTAAACGGGCAGTTTGTATAGAAATAAAACTAAAAAATTGCAAGTTTAAAATGTTTATTATTTCATTAAAACACTTAAGTAAGATAAAGTAAGTAAATGCTCATATATTTCCAAATTAATATACTTTTTATATTAGTATGCCACATAAACATTAAAAAAGGCAAGCTTATGCTTAAAAGTTTGTTATCGAGAAAATGAATTCATCTGTGAAATGCTTTACAAATTTATAGCTGCTTATATGTAGTGAATAAACATGTTATTTAAACAGAAAAAATCTGTTTATAACAATAACATCACCACATAATCTGCAACATTTTAATGGTTGAACAATCAATCCATTGAGCATTTACTTACATGGTGTGTTTAAATATACCTACTAGATGAACTAGTAGCGGAGTGGCACACCGTCCCCTGCTATAAGTTGCTGTAAGCGGCTACGCATACCGCGCACCATGTTCCAACACAAATCTTTGCCTCTCATGTGCTCCCAAGTCGATGTCACGAGCTCAGCCAAGTTGTGTATGTTTCGCACTTCCGTTGTGTCCCAATTTAAAACCATTTGACCCCATAGATTTTCTATAGGGTTGAAATCAGGACTTTAAGATGGCCAATTAATAACTGTCACACCTTCTTGAGCAGCTAACCATTCCCGCACAATGCCTGCACGATGAATGGAGCAGTTATCGTGCATGAAATAAATATGTGACGTTGGATAGGCAATTCGCAGTCGGCAGCATGACGTCACGCAGAATCTCCAAATACAAACTGCTATTAAACCTACCACCAACTTCCACCAATTCACCAGGTCCCATGGACGACATCCAGCCCCAGTAGCCCAGGGTTATTCTACCGCTGGTTCTACAAGGTAGCAAGCACTTCTCGTTCTAACGTTCTCCTTTCCTCCGCCATAAGATTTTACGTCCATCTTTGTCCGATTTAAATGATTTTTCATCAGTGAAGATCACAACATTTTCTTCCCAATTTAAATTTAAATATTCCTGGGCAAAACGGACCCTTTCTGCACGATGAGCAGGTGTCAATGCAATTTTCTGTGCCGGTTTATAATTCTTTATCCCAGCAACGTGTAAATGCCTTCTCACTGTTTCCACTGAAATATTGTGGTTTGTTGCGGTTGCACCAATGGGCGAAAATGGATTTTCAACATGGCTTGAAACAATAACCCGGTGGCGTTCGAATTTGGGACTATACTTAATGGCTTTTGCTCCTGGACGAATCCGCTGAATATTTCCATTGTCTCCATAGCGTCTTAGCCATAGCCTGACCGTATTTCTCTAAAACAAAAATAAACATTTATGCAACCGTGTATGTAACTTGTAAGGAGTGAATGTAATGGTAAAATAGCCAACTACGCGTTCATTTATCACAATCAATAAAATAAAATAGGTATAAAAAAACACTTACTGCTATATTAAGTCGGCGACCAAGCTCTCTAATTCCAACATTCTGCTCATGTAAAAATATTATTTTATGTTTGGTATAGTCGTCAAGTTGCGACATGATGCTATATTACAGCAAATTGCTTAAAAATACTTAACGAGTTAAACGATTTACAAATGTGTGTGCGCAGTCACTGCTATTAGGCGTAGTGTAAATTTTGTTACTTAGATGAATTTATGATCTACCTCACGAAGTAAATATGTTTTACTTCGTATTCAACCATTCTTGGTAAATATAAATTCTATGAACTTAAAGTTTTTTAAATTACCCACCCGTTTACAAGATAAGTTATTAGGCGAAAATCATATTGGTCGTTCTTTAATATTGCAAGCAATATTGTAGAAATGAAAACAAATTAAAAAAGAAACTGATGTATAGGTGGATTGTGTTTTCGAACCCACATGCTGTTCGTCGTCAATCCAGCATCAAACCGCTAAGCCACAAGAACTTGTTGGGAATACGCGAAATTAAAGATTGGTTTGTAAATATGTAGTGTGACTTAAAAGCTTTTCAACTTTAATGTTAACGAGATAATGATTAAAATAGCTTAACAAAAACATATATAATGCCGGTGGCTCCGACTTTGTTGGGTGGGTTTACCTTAACGTTACGTGTTAAAGATCAAATTTGCGTGTCTGTGTTATTATTGTATTTTTGTTCATCGAGTGCTCGAGCACTTGTCTGATAAGCTCATATAAATTAAATAAACCTTAATGTTACAGGCAGAGGGTCCAAAGTCGTTTGATTTTAGGGTGGGTCAGGTAATGCTGACAACAGTCTGTACTTGTAAAATCAGATAATTACAACATTTTTCTGAATGTGTCGATTTTAATAGTTATTTGATTTTGACCTCTCGACTAGCCAATGCTTAATTTTTATTAATTATAATTTCATCTATGTTGTGCTTGTAGGTAAATGTACACATCCTTAAAAGGAACAACAGGGTTTTTGTTACATATTGTATTATTATAATAAAAAAAACTGTAACTGTCAATTGGTTGATTCGAGGTGGAGTCCAGTTTGAGAGCACGAATTTGAATAAGGGCTATAGACATAAATAGCAGTGACAGAAAAACTCAAAATTTAAAAACATAATTATTATAACAGGATATCTTTATTGAATTCACAATATTTAAAAAAAAAAATTGCTGAAGATGTGCGGTTGACTGTACACAGATAAGGGAAATGTTGGAATAACCCCATCAATTCAGTACTAAGCGTTGTATGATTAGAACAAGGATCCCGCAGATCATTCATTATGGTAGAGTGTGTGTGAGGGCCTGTGTGGGTACGAGAGGGGTGTGTGAGCGTGTGTGTGTGCATAATGAACGATTTCCACCTGAACGTGACATTTGACGAGCAACCTGACACAATGACGGGCGAATACTACTCACTTGTAAGATTATTTGTTCTGTTGCTGAGTTCAAAGATCGTCAATGTTATAGAACTTAGACGTATCAATGGTGTAGTTGTAAAATTATGATTAAACTACAGACTTTGCTGAACTTTGAGATATAAGTTTATAATTAAGAACCACATACAATTAAAAAGTCATTTAGAAAAAAACTCCTCGACTCCAATTACGTACCCGGATATTCTAAGTAATTTCTTCCTCGCGAATCCATCAAATTGACAGTCTTAACTTGTTATTTGTTTGGCAATAATCTAGATTTTTTTTCTGTTAGCATGGCGACTGATTAAATTGGAGTGGAGCAAGTTTCCTTCAGAAGGACTTAGAATATAGCTCGTACCTCTTTTTAGGGTTTCGTAATCCTAACAAGGACGAGGAACCCTTATAGTTTCGGTCTGTCTGTCCAAGGTATAGCTAAGAGACTGTTAGTACTAGAAAGCTACAATTTTGCATGGAAATACATATATATTAATCACGCCACGATAACGAAATAATAAAATCTTGAAAAGGATTTTTTATAGCTCCCATACATGTAAAGTGGGGATGACTTTTTTTTCTCGCTCATCCTATTGTGTCGGGTATCGTTGGATAGGGCTTTCAAAATCATTGCGGGGTTAGACAGACTATTTTTATTTTATTTTATTTTTTATTAATCGATTCAGTGATTCGTTTGCGAAATATTAAACTTTAAAGTGAAAGGAGACGGGGATTTCTGTACCTGATTTTAATAAGTTGAGGTATGGCTGAAACTACTAATAACCCTATTGGTTTTATTTTTCTATTTCAAAATGTGAAAAATCAGCCAAATTTACAATCTGGAAATTGAGAACCCAAAAATTAAGTGGTGACGAAAAAAATGAAATATCGATGAAATTATTATCGATTAACGTGACAGAGTTCATAGTATATAAAAAAATTCTTTTATCAGATGAGTAATTCAATTACAATAATTATATCTATTAGAACTAACGTATCATATATCTAGTTTAGACAAATTAAATATCTACATAATAAAGATAAATCTTTAAAATCGATTCACGTTTGTTAATCGATTCTTGTATTTTTAGTCTGTGCTGAGGTTCATATCAAAACACTCAAAACGCAGTTAACGATTCGAAACGAGTGAGTGTCACTGTCTGTCAGTAATCTATGAAGATTGACATTCTCCCAAGTTTTATTGATATTATCCTCGATTCCTGCTTTTTTTCTTTTTCTACGGACTTCTGATCTTGCTTCTTGTTCGACCCTTGCTACCATACCGGATACGGTGGACCCCGCTTATACATTGGACTTGTTATTTTGGATTCTACGAGTATGAAAGAAAAAGACATGTTGGGCCGACCCCAAATAAATTGGGATAAGGGCAGGAGAATGATGATGATGATTTTGGATTCTACGACCGACGTATCAAATCGCACTTCAAAAATTCAGCTATTAAGTATAAATTGCTACGTAACCTCACTTTTACTAAATCTCTTTTAACTCAGCTCTCAGATTGGCAAAATCCGCAAAATTTTAGTGACGGTTTGATAATATAGTAGCTATCAATTGACACCAATTTCATCTTTTTACATCTAGGCCCACTATTGTATGGAACCTTATCCGTCTCCTTTTTTGTTCGAGTGGAGCGTATAAAAAAAAGCTAAGCTTTTTAAATTATTCATGAAAATAAAAAATTGCTGTGTTTATAATTATGAAATAAATACACAAAGTAATCTAAACCTAATTTGTCTAAATCTGTAAGAAGTTTATGGTTGAAAAAAACATTACAAAATTATGAAACGTTCGGAACCCTTTGTGCGCGAGTCCACCTAGCACTTGGCCGGATTTTTCGGATTCTTCTACCTTATATTTAGAAAAGTTGATAATAAAATTCAGTACCAAGCTTAATGAAATAAAAAGTGTACTCGTATGTCCATCGTAATGAATATGAATAATAATCAAGATACAGAATTGAACATCACGTCTAAACGACTTCTCTTATTTCTTTGAAAAAAATATATGTTACTTTATGTTACTTTTACTTTTTTACCGACCCCAAATAAATTGGGATAAGGGCATGAGAATGATGATGATGTTACTTTACACCATTTCCGTCGTAATTTGATCTGACAATATTTGAAATTATATTTTTATAACATAGTGTAATTAATTTGTAAAGTTATGTCTAACGCGGATAAAAAATTGGGAATCACGCAAAAACTATAAAGTGTGTTTTTATGAAACCTTCACCATTTTTAACCGACTTCAAAAAAAGGAGGAGGTTCTCAATTCGACTGTAATTTTTTTTTTTTTTTTTTTATGTGTGTTACCTCATAACTTCTAACTACGTGAACCGATTTTGAAGATTTTTTTTTTATTTGAAAGCTGTTGCTTTACATTTGGTCCCATTTTAATTTGGTGAAGATCTGATGAAGGACTTCGGAGATACACAACAGAACTCTTCAATAAATGATAGCAAACCTTCCAGAATTGCTGCAATCGCATGTCTGTATATTGTTTTCACCACTCCACAACATTACATCACGCTGATGCGCTCTGAAGGGGTATACAGATTTGTACAGTTCACCCTGATACACCCTAATTTCACCAACTACGTTCAAATTCCCTATTTTTGGGGCTATTAATTCGGGCATACTCGTAACTTTACTATTAATTTAGTTTTAGAATGGGGTAAAACAACTAAAAAGTGAAAAATAAAAAACTTTTTACAAAAAAAATACAACCGACTTCCATAAAATAATACTAAAAAATGCAAAATAACTTTAATTTCGGAAGTCGGTGTCAAATAACGAAGAAACCAAACTAGAAACACCGACTTCCGAAATTAAAGTTATTTTGCATTTTTTAGTATTATTTTATGGAAGTCGGTTGTATTTTTTTCGTAAAAAGTTTTTTAATGATCATTTAGTTCATGTAGTTAGTTTCATTTAGTTTAATACCTGATGTTTTATGTGTAATAAATTAATAATGCGTCTAATTTCGCACAGCGCTCCTTGATGAGCGAGTCCTATTACTGGGTGGACGTACGACGCGTTACATGAGCTCACCAGAGAACACGTAAGCTAACCACTCAAGGTCAATTAATAGCGCCTTAAATGTGCTGTAAAATGAGCACTTTCGTACAAAAAATAATTCATCCATTAATTGAGGCATTTTCATAATTGACTTACATCAAGCATACTAGTACCTACCCGTTATAATTGAAAATATTTACATATAAAAATAATATAGGAAGGCATTTCGTAACATAAAAAAAAATCCAGTTGCATTGTTCCTTTGACTGTTTACATAATTGATGTCACAGAGCGGACCAATGACAATTTTAATCATAACACCCCTACTTCATAATTATTTCCGTAATTTAAATTCATCATCACCTATAAACAAAGAAAAGGGAAACCATAAAGGATCCTTGCGTTAATAATAAATTCAAAATTGCGAATTACCTTTGTTTGTGGGTCTCTATGATAACGGATGGCAAGTTGGGATACCCGTCATGCTCAACACTAGCTAACTCAAGGTACAAATTGCCTTGCACGGCAAATATTTAATGATTAGAGCATGGACTGGGACTATTTGAGGCATATAATTACCTAAGCGACGATTTAATCGCGCCGATTGTACCGCTCCATTGTGTGACAACGCCCAAATAATTTAGTCACACCATTACCGGCCATATGTATTCATTGTTCACAACAACCAACTGTTATGCGACCGAAATCAATCATGCGGCTACCCACTAATGCCCCATTAAATATTCCTGTTTACACCGAAATAAAGGCTTAAGTGACGATATATATTACTAATCTACTTATGCACATAAAGCCTTCATTCCTCAACTTTCCTAATCTATATTATTGCACGAGAACCTTAATAATGGATGGCATACGTCTCCGGACCTACAAAAATAAACTTTAGGAAACGATCACTTTTCATGACGTAAGGGATTTTCTGAAATACGAACTATAAATGGGTGAAAAGGGATGACATATTTTTTTATGAAACGTTATTACGCACGTGTAAAATACCTAAATGAAAATGTAAGCGGTTTTTCAACTATTCATCCCGAGTTCCCTTATGGTTCGGTTCATGATTCGTCTTTTCTCATACATAGCGATTAGTATTGCTATCCACGAAAAACGTGAACAGATTTACGGAGAACAAACCATCTAATCTCCGCAACTCTTGTATTTACACAAGTTTCAAGCCACGTCTTACAAGTATAAAATGAAAATCTTCCAAAATACATTCTGAACAAATAACTTGAGCAAGTCTGAATAAAGGAAACAACGATACATCTATAAAGATTGTAAAAATCTCGAGCCCTCCAACTTTGCTCACAATATTCAAGATCCCTCGAACATTGCCGTCGGATAAAAAAATCTGTACAAATATTAATTTCTCTACGATAAAAAGGGTAGAGGAACAATGTATTCGGGGTGGGAAGCCGCGCTGAAAATCAATAGATGTCGAATATGTGTAAAGAATATGTTTGAGGAAGCTGCATTATTTACGAACACATGCTCCTATTAAACGAGAGCTCGTCTGTAAGTTCTCAGTAGAAGCATTATCTATTCACTGTGCGGGAACTAGGTTACATGCGGATCAAATAACACTACCATACCTTTAGTAACGTATGTTTCGCTTTAAATCCAATTAGCAGGTACTGAAACTAATTCAGAGTAAGGTATATCAGGTTCTTTGGTAAGATCTGCAAACATCAGCTGTTTTCTGTCTCAATGAAATAGCGTGGTAACTCAGCCTCTGTTACCTCGTACATAAAAGAGAATCATGCACCTGTGACGGGTCGCAGCTCGTAAAGCCAGGAACTCGTTACTTGATCGACGTGAAGGAGAGGTAGTGTGTCTATGTGCTCGCACTTGATAGCTTTTGTGGGCCGAAAAAAGATAAAAAAACATTACCCTCCTTCTTAGACGACGGATAAAAAATATGGTGCAAATATGATAAAAACGGTACGACAGAACTTAATATACATTATTCTTTAGAAAACTCGGCGTTGGCGGGGACTTATAATTTTACACTAACAAAATCTACCCTCGAATGTTTCGAGTTTTGAAGGGTTGATCGCGCTTGGGTTACTTTACGAGTGGTTTTCGGTTAATAAAATTAGTTATTGCGCCGACATAAACGTAGACTAGTACTACTCTTAGTAGGTATATGGAGTGTGTTGTCAGGGCTTCGGTGTTTTGGACACGGCATACTTACTGCGGTAAGGCCTCTCTTTGAGGAGTGGCTGGAGAGGCGCCACGGCGTCCTCTTCTTTCGCTTGACACAGGTTCTCACCGGACACGGCTGTTTCGGGAGGTTCCTTTTCAGGATTAAGCGGGAGGAAACGCCCGAGCGTCACCACTGTGCGTGTGTCCCACTCAGAGGACACGGTGGAGCATACGCATACGGTGGAGGTCTGCCCCACTTGGGCGGAGCACCACCGTGTCCTCGTGGAGGCGATCGACGGCAGCGACCTGTCGCGCCCCGCCCTGGTCCAGACCATGGTACGGAGCGAGAGGGAATGGGAAGCTGTCACCTCCTTCTGCGAAGCAGTAAAGCTCGCACGAGAAAGGAGGCGGAACGCGTGAGGGAGACTTAACGGAGACGCCCTCACACCCCCAGCAGCCACTGCAGGAGACGCCCTGGGCGTCGGGGTTCGCAAGCCGATCTCCGGCCACCGTAGGCGCGGGCTTGCGGACAGCGAGTAATGGGTAGCTCGCCGTCCGATAAGGACCAGGCCCGAGAGTCGACGGTGCGTAGTGTCCCACGCGCGCCTCAAAGAGATGTCAACAATAACTGACGGGGCCCGCCAGGGCCGATGCCTGCCTAGGCGTCATGGATAAATTCAAAAGAGAGTCACCACACCCCTTGGCACAGGCAACTGACGGAACAGGGGTGGGTTTTAGTCAGTAAAAGCCTGACACGCCCTTCCGCTCCACCTAGAGCAGGAGAATTCATTGGATGATTTCCCCACCCAAAACAGAAAAAAGTAGTGGTACGTTATAAACTTGTCTACAATATTACAATTTAAAAGTGTGTAGGTACCTACACACACATGCATTACCACGTCAAGCCCCTCATTAGCAGACACAATTAAAAACCTATTGTTGCGTTACCTTATGGTTTATATAATTCAATAATATATTTATCTATTTTTAAATTTAATGTAATCATACACCTAATTCATTTTAATCATGCAATTTTACCACCTATTTAAATGACATATACCTAATAAAAAACTTACCATTATACTGTGAACCAATATAGTTCACTTTCACCTTTTCTTTTCTAATTGCAATTTACAATACTTCGATTTAAAGCAATAACTGTGGGAATTTAGATAGTTTGGCACTTGGAAATATTTTCTGGAAGGCAGCTTTTTCTTTTTATGCACTGGCTTTATTGTGTATTGTTGTATTTACTTATTTCTTCTAATGACGGCTGATGGCTGATTGCAAAGCCGGTATCTGACGCGATTATGCGTCAATTGCGGTGAACGTCGCGTTGACTGATGAGCAATGTTTTCGCGTTATTTTATTTTATTATTGTGGATAGAGTAGAAAATTATAATTTGTAACCAGCGTGGCACATATAGATTATTTAATATTTTCTTATTACTTTACACTATTTATTTACGTATTTTAATTACAATATTACATAATACGTAAACATTGATATTTAATTCAGTTATTATTATTTTATTTACCCTCGTCCGTGCGTCACTGCGGGGTGCCAACTGAAAACCAGCGCTGGGTGTCCAACGCCCAGCAAATGCTGAGATGGTAACCCTTTCGGTATGACGCTCAGCACAATTTTATTGTAACTTTGTGTACCTACTGTTATTTTCTTTACCTTTTGTTTGTTGCTGTTGTGTTGTGTCTGTGTCGAATAAATGTTTATTCTATTCTATTCTTCTATTCTATTCTATTCTATGGTAACGCGAGGGGCCTGAAGCGTTAATCTATCGCCCGATATAAACTTAAGCAACTAAAACGAAATGACAATTATAGAAACCATTCAAAGAATTAATTTGTCCATTCATAATTGGGAATAAACTGATACGAATCATTACTGTGAAAATGTCGAATTCGAACTAAAGCTTCGGATTTCAAGAACAGTTATAAATAGGTTTTCTCGCAATAATTCATCTGTAGGTAGTTTGGCAAATCAAAAATGAAATATCATCAATTTACTGAGCATTTTATTGAAGTATTACTGGGCAAAGCAGAATCATATTTTGATGTGCTTTCAGTAACTAACTTTTTGTAACAAACGAAACCAGATTCCATTTCAATAAATGTATTCAACTTATACAAGTTCACTTGGCGATGTCGCGCGCAGTGAAAGTATGTTTGAAGTGACTATGGAAACGGGACCAACTGGGAGGAAATTCTGATCTCAAGATAAACCCATCGAGTTTGGGCTCTATTGATTCGTCTTGAGGAGCATTTACATCGCACGATAATATCCGTAGAATATTTTAAAACATCACGCCTAGTCTTACTTACTAAAAAGTTACAAATAAAATTAAAAGTAAAAAAAAATATATACACGGTCGAATTGAGAACCTCCTCCTTTTTTTCGTCGGTTAAAAAAGAAGTATAGTAGGTAAGTATCTAACCTGTAACCTGTAACGGGTAGTGCCTCAAGCTTTTAAGAATATAGGTAAGTACCCACACGCCAAAAACTAACTAGAATTTATTTTTAACTTTTTAGTTCATAGTCCCAGATAAAAGCTTGTTTTTATTTTTTTTTTCTTTTAACTTTTTTTATGAGTAGGTATTTCAGAGTTGCTCGCGTAATAATAAAAATTGTTCAGACTTATGAATACTAGACGTCTGAAATATTACTGATGAATCAAAAGTCACTCTGTATATATGTGTATGTCCATGTATATATGTGTATGTCTGTATATATGTGTATGTCCATATAGGTCCATGGCTCTCAACACAGGGGTCGCGGATAAATTTGGAATAGAGTTAGAGTTACGTGCTATAGTTTAGTCAGTAAAAGTCTGACACTCCCATTGGATGATTTCGCACCCGCCATAAAACAAAAAAAAAAGGCTCTCAACACAAAATACTACAGACCACACCTGTGCCACCCTCTTACTCACTTGTCCTAGTTGTCCTACATTTGCAAACATATAGTATGAGCGACGTAAGAACGTGTTAAGGACGCAGTTTACCGCTGGAACTCTAGTAAGCCAGGATCTTGTACGGTGACCAAAAAATCAGGTAAAAAATTGTGCTCGGTATACAGTTACAAACCGTAAAAGTAGATGTAACACCTGTCAGGATAACTGTTTCGTACTGTTTTTTAAAAAGCTCTGAAGCTAAAGGTTAGACATTTTTAGGATTCCGTACCTCAAATGGAAAAAAGGAACCCTTATAGGATCACTTTGCTGTCCGTCGGTCAAGACCCTTTTTCTCAGGAACGCGAGAAAGTATCAAGCTGAAATTAACATCAAATACTCTTAGTCTGCAATTTTTTGGAACAGTGAAAAAATCAAACTTCTAAGTCAACGCAATCAAAAGATACGTTATACGTTTATCCCACATATTTTGACCCTCTCAAGGGAATCAAAACCTATAGGGCACTTCCCGTTGACGTAGAATCATGAAATTTGGCAAGAAGTGTTGCCATAGAGCACAAGTAAAGGTAAAAAAAATCCGAAAACCGTAAATTTGTAGTTACATCACAATAAAAATTTTTTTTTTTTTACAAACTTATTTGCTGTTGGTAAACTCACCACGACCTATGTCGATGTATGGGGACAACAGTTTTCCAACGTCAAAGTTAAGTATAGATTCTCATGATGGACAAACTACAATATTTACATACCTACGGTGAGCGAGTCCGACACGCACTTTTTTTACATCAAATAGGTTTGTTCCTATCCAACTGCACAAAGAAGTAAAACACAACCTAAATACTTAATCCTATTAGGCCACACAAGTGCACATTTTGGACACAGCCGCCGCCGACCTATAAAGATACTTGTTGCCATTAGTCCGAGTGGACGAGGGATAGTGAAATGAAACACTTTTTAAATAAAAGATGTCTCGTAAGAAGTATCAAGACGCCGCCAAACGGCGAGCCGGTAATGGCCGCCGCTCAAAGCCCCACATTTAGCCAACTTCCCGCTGAATATTTAACATCGGTTTCTTTATTTAGCAATAACATTATTCTTATTTATTCTTGTATCTGACATTGACCTTCCAGCGCCAATTCTGAATGTAGTAGCAACAATGTGCTGAGTGAGACTGTTAAAAGCTTTGGGGTCAACCGCATATTAGGTCACCCATAAACGGGAGAAGGGTTGTGCTTTTGAAAATATTTGGAAGGGTAGTATCAACAGTCCCGTAACACCCGTTAGGAACACGTGGGGTAAAACAATTTTCGCTTTTAAGGTCAGAGTAGTGCAGACGCAGCAAAAGCTTGAGATCGTGACCCATCTCACATCTTTGACACTATATACCATACCAGGTTGAGTTAGGTAATATTCTCCTAGTACCCAAAGATACGAAAGATGAAGGCGTGGTACGTCCCTTTGTCATTTGCATATCAATCAATACTTAGCTCATCATAAAAGGTATATCAACGACGAAGGCGCACCATTCAGAAATCGATTCTTCATACCTACTTTTGTACTGTAGCAAAAAATTATGGTGCGGCACAAAGGAAAAATAGCTCAGCCAGACGCGACAAACGTGACTATGACAAATGATATCTTTAAATTGATGTCGTGACGTGGAAACGGCATCTTTTATATACAAGTAATAACATGATATAATAAATTTTCGCCCCAAACTAAATAAACAAAGTTTAGTGTGGTTCGTAAAATCTTGAACAGTGTTGCAGTTTTGTTAATAACGCACCACGAATACTAGCTGCGCCAATTTGTACAACAAAATTGCAGCTAGTGTTAACTAAGTTACAAAAACTTGAAGAGTATCATATAAAAGTGATGGATGTAACATGGCGGGTGCAGACTGCAGTGTGACGTCACGCGTCGGTCATTGAGCGAGGGAATATTTATAATGTGAACGGATGCTAATAGGAAGGCACGGCCATGACCAACTTGTGTGACCGATATCCGTGCTCCCCTGCACCTGCCCTTAGCGATGAGCGCGCCCCAACAAACACTTTAACACTATTCCGATTCTAGTACATATGAGACAATATTGAATTTAACGTTAATCATAAAACCTTTTACGAGCATTCGTGCAATTAAAACCCGGATAACAGACATACCTAATATTAATTGATACTCGAATGTTATTCAAACAGTTAATAGAGAGTTAGAGAGGGCTTCTCTCAGAGACCGCCACAATGAACTACAATGGGGGATATTGTCATAACAATCACAATAACAGGCGACTTAATGACCTCACTTCGAAATTATTATAGTCCCGAGTAGTTAGTGGTGGTATAGGAGTCTCAGATTATATTAAATACCATGAACAATGATAAAATGTGATAATAAGCAGAAGATCGTAAGGAAAGTTAATTTTCCTTCTAAAGTTCATAACTTCTGTATATTGCACTGGATAATGGAGCACTTCCATTACTATATTTTTATCATCACGTAATCGCCTGTGGACTACCATAGACTGTGTTTATGGGTTCCAGTTGCCGGCTCTATTACGTGCTTCAATAGCCACGGATACAATATGCTCGTATGACAGTAAAATAAAAATAATGATACACTAGCTCTAGTTAGAGAAAAACTTTGCACCGCTCTGGTAATTGAAGCTTGTTAAACAAAAAACATTCATAAATCATGTAGGCATTCATTTGTTTTATGACTTTTTACTCACGGAGGTTTAAAATATTAAAAGTCCATCAACCCGGATCATCCATTTATCAATTTACGTATTTACAGGATCAGTTTATCGTGAATTTTAGCTTGGATCAAATTGTCGCCAAATTAATGGCGTGGGGTAATCTCCGGTAAAGCTTGATTTGATTTGAGATGTCAATGATTTCTAAAGTAATTAGGTACATACTGTAATGTTGACTTTTCTGCAGGTTAAAGTAATTCTAGATTATGTTATTCACAAGTAGAGTAACACTTTTGATTAGTGTTTGGATACTGTACGAAACAGAATACAACTGTATTCTGTTTCGTACAGTTAACTCAACGATAGTAAATTATTTTTTGTTTTGCTTGCGGATTTTCAATAGTCGCGGAAATTGGTATATCCAGCACGAAACGCGCAGTTGTCACTAGTTATTTCAGTTGTCAGTCACAACTCGGATCCGGAGACATTTTGGAATGAATTTACTTTTTTGCTAGCATATTTAGTTTCGCCAAACAATCGACGATTGGAAACCGGCTATATGTTTTAAAAACAAGCTTCAAAGAGTTGTCAACCTTGTTTTAGTGGAACGCAATTTTCAAAGCTGAACAAGAGCTCTGTTCCAAACAAACGGCAATACCTAAGTACCACCTTAGTTCACTCATTTGATATGGAGCTGTGACATGCAACTTAAAATCGCGTTTAGTTTAAACTTATTAAAACTACGAAAAGTACATTAAAAGCTCGGCTTTAAATTGTGTGAAGGATTTTTATTGCTTGGTACTTTTAATACCCAGAAGCAAGATATTTAATAAAGTAGTACTTATAATTTCCAGGTTTTAATAAAGTGAAGATACCTTGGGCTACTATTCCCTGCTTCCAAAGAGGCGCTCACAAAATATTCCGAGAACAGAAAATATGAGAGCCAATAGAGTGACGTGCGGACTTTGAATACCAGGAATACCTGCAGGGCGTGCCTCGAGCCGCCAATGAAAACGCCCCTCACTTTTCCTTTATTGTTTAAAAAGTCGATACGGGAATATGTCACAAGAATAGGCTTTGCCTTACAATGTCAATTACAAAATATTACCTACTATGACCCACCGACGCGACGATCGCAATATTCCTTGCAGATATTATCAGGCTCTTTTCACAATAAGTGGAGTGAAAATAAAGAGGTGAATAACCATTCAGTATTCAGTAAAGGTCAGAACGAATCATATTTTACGACGTTATATCAGAGAAGATCGAGGGACAGTGTGCACGTAACTGATAATATATTTACTAGTAGCGATGTTCTGTCTAGTAATTCTTTTATCTTGGACCTGACGTTGCCACAAGCCAGCGATAGAACTTGCTAGGCGGGAGTCTGTGTATCTAAAGAATTATGTCTTGCGTGGCCTTCTATTAGTGATTTTGGCGTCGCATCATCTGAGATGTCTCGTTATCATTATTATTTTGCAAATCATCTGTTATAATTAGTAACAGATATATTAGACTAGCTGTGCTCGCGGTTTAACCCGCGTTTATGGTTACTGTGTCGTAGCGTGATGTTATAAAGTATATAACCTTCCTTAATAAATAGGCTATACAGTGCAAAATGGTACCTCGCAGAGAAACAGGCGGCGGCCGGCCAGCGCAAGCGCAGCCCCTCATACCTTTTTTTTTTGTGGTTTAGTAAACCATCCAATGACATTTCCCGCTCTAGGGTGGAGCGGAAGGGCGTGTCAGACTCTTACTGACTAACACCTACCCCTGTTCCTTCCCTGCCCTGCATGCCCATGAGCGAGGCAACTCTTTCGAATTGATCCTCAACCCTTGGGCAGGCCCCCGGGTGTTTCCATTGCGAGGATCGCCCAGAGGACACGGTGGAGCATACGGTGGAGGTTTGCCCCGCTTGGGCAGAGCACCGCCGTGTCCTCGTGGATGCGATAGGCGGCAGCGACCTCTCGCGCCGTGCCCTGGTTCAGGCCATGGTACGGAGCGAGAGGGAATGGGAAGCCGTCTCCACCTTCTGCGAAGCAGTAATGCTCGCGAAGAGGGAGGCGGCATACGCTAGGGAGACTCGAACACAGCCGAGTCGCCCTAGCGCTCCCAGCCGCAACCGCCGCCTGAGACGCCAGGGGGTTCGGACGCCGCGAGACGATCTCCGGCCACCGTAGACCCGGGCCTGCCGACGGCGAGTAATGGGTAGCTCGCCGTCCGATCAGCACCAGGCCCGAGAGTGATGATTGAGTTCAAGTAATTCTTATCTCGTGGTCTGTGTATAAGACTGAGAAAAACAAGGTTCGAGATCAAATCCTGCGACAAAGATATTGTTTTGCTTTCAATATAGAATTTATATTCCAAAACTATTTCTTGTATTATTGTAAAGAACTACAGACTATACATAATCTTTTTAAAATGGTAATATTTTCACATAACTTGTAATAAGTGGGTTATTACAAGTTAATCATTAAAATAAGCTATTACACTTATCATATTATAACAAATAGTTATAAAATATAACCTAATGCTAACGTTTTAAAGATCAAATTTGCGTGTCTATATTATTATTGTATTTGTTCATCAAATCCTCGAGCAGTTGTCTGATAAGCTCATATAAATTAAATAAACCTTAATGTTACATGCAGAGGGTCCAAAGTCGTTTGATTTTAGGGTGGGTCAGATAATGTTGACAACAGTCTGTACATGATTAAAACTATGATATCTCCTAAGATATTCGTTGAAATCAAATGATGTTAAGGGCAATTTTGTTCAAAATTAAATACTTTTGATGAATAACGTATTTATTTGGATAAGGATTAATATCATACTTATGCTTACACCTTCGCAAATAATGCATTATTTTAAACAAATTTGATTACCATAAAAATATTAGAGTGAGTTAACCTTAAAAGATAGACATATGCTGTCGCGGACTTTTTTTTAGAATTTTAATAGGGAAACAATTCTGTCAAACATATTTTTTGCGTAACTTTAACCACGCAGCGCACGCAACGGAAGCTCTCAAAAAGAATATTTTTTTCTCGGTTTTGCCACACTTTTCATTGATGCTCTGCTCCTTTTGGTTCTAGCGTAATATTATATAGCCTATAGCCTTCCTCGATAAATGGACTATTCAACACATAAAGAATTTTTCAATTCGATCGAGTAGTTCCTGAGATTAGCGCTTTCAAACAAACAAACAAACTCTTTAGCTTTATAATATTAGTATAGATTTAAGGCGTGTGTTCGCTATCGAAATAATATTTTTAAAAATTATATTGAACTATCTAAAACCAACAACACCACTTAACAATTACCTATCAAATAACATCATGAAACATTTCAACTAATGTTTTGATACTTCAGTTTCCTAATAAGCGTAGTGGCGACCAAAAAGTCGTGCCTTCATTTCGGTCATAACTAGAAAAGTTACAAGAGTTGCGCCGGAGCCTGGAGACATCAAGGTGTTAATTAACAGAACTCAGGCAGACGTTTGTTATGTACAAGCTCCAAGTCCCCAGCTACAAAGCACAAAAGTAGTTACTCCACCATGCTTACTTACCTACTGCAGTATTACGTAACAGAAAGCCTCATTGCATCTTGCCTTTTTGGAGAACCCGACCGTTGCTTTCAATATTTGAATTTTTTGAGCTTCAAACGAAAAAAAATTACTGAGAAAAATAAACATTGCATATAAAAAAATAACCTACCTAAATTCTGAAGTATTCACAAGGAGTGTTATGATCACTGTGCTACATTAGCGCCGGGTTGCGCTCAGCGCAGACTATCGATACGTGATTAAAGATTATTCAGATATCAGAATTTTTGTCAAGCCGATTCTGCCCTTGTGTCACTGCCGGTCACGGAGAGCAGATCGTGTTATCGTACGAGCTGGAGGGTGTGCCGCTGTAGGACTGCCTACCCTTCACACGGACCAGAGTAAAACTGTAATTTTGTTCCTTCGCACGTGAAGCACCGACGTACCAATTTTTTACATAATATTTTTATAATCCCGTGTGTAACTTCCTGAATATAATACTTTACAATTGTACAGATATTTAACTAGGTTGGAGGCCGTAAAAAGGAAATCTGGAGATCTAACAATTGCAATCGAGTAGGCTGTAGGTAGGAGTGCAGATCGGTAAATTTACTAGACATATCGAAGGTATGTAACCTAGTTTCTTCTCCCGTTACCAATTTGATTTCTTTTTTTAAATTACTAATTTAAGTAATGTCAAATTATTAATTACGTTCACTTTCAATACTTTCTCCAAGGTTTTGATAATCTGTTTATTTACTTGTCCGTCCAGGAAAAATTTTTTTTACATGATTTTTATATTGTTTCGGTGTTTTTTTATGTTTTAATAATAAAAATTATACGTATATAAATGACGTGAATCTTTTTATTACGTTATACTACGTAATACGTAGGTATAAGCATGGTGGAGTAGTAGTTTAAGTATATATATAACGTGTCCCAGTTGTAAACGACACGCTCCTGGTACTTTTGTTTAACTAACAAAGTTTTGAATAGAATCATTTAGTCCAAAACCCGACCATTATTTATAAGCTAAGTATAATATACAACTGACGACCAAAAGCACTATTTGAATTATTATTTTATTCAAACGACCATTACTACACGGCAAACTAAGCCAGTCGAGCAATTCATCCCCAGAAATAGTTATTATTTGAATAGTTTATTTATGAATGTAATACGTAACTTACATTAGAACTGTTGCCCAAAATAAATCCCTATTGAAATGGGAACATAAAACATGTGGGACTCAATTACAGCGGGTCTGTAGTTCGTGTTGGGTTTTGTTCTTTACATTTTCACGTTTATGTACTCGGGAAAAAGTAGCGTATCAGTCGGGGTCAACCGCGCGTCAGATTTTAATGACGAGAGCACGTGAACTTCATGCATTTGCATAATTTGTAAAGCCACTCAGTAATTTAGCCTGGCCGACGACTGCTGGCAGCTTCACAGGGCACTGAATACATTCCGAACATTTTTCATAACCCATTCGTGATCTATGTAAGCGAGCTGAAGGAGACTTACCTATTCGTCGGCCATTTATTGAATACAGCGATGAAATACACGTAGCATGTTTATTTCAAAATCAATAAGCGTTTACTGTAAATCCTTTTCGCGGAATGCAGACAGCTGCACTTTCAGAGTGAATTATTGTTTCATGATTTCAAATTGGATTCCGTGAATTCGACGCATTTTAATGAACATTTCGTCGAATCTGGTTCGACGAAATGTTCATTAAAATGCCATGTAAAAACAATATTTATGAATTATTCGAATTACTCCTGTGTTCAACAGAAATACAGTAATGGAAACCGTCCATTGATAACGTATCCGGGATGGTCACAATGGTTCCATATAAAATAAATCCCACTGAATATTAGGTATCGGGAAACAATCAATTCCATTGAAGTTTATTCCTATATTTATGACTAGCTTTTTCCTATAGTAGGTATCTATCCCGCATGGCTTCCGCGATTGAGTAGAAATTGTTATTGCATAGTGGTACAACGCAATGATAAATATCGGTTATTGAAGCGTGAAGGAACTGTGAAAATACTGTGGTGATTTTCCGATAAAGGTGTGTTTCTGTTTAACAAACGTCGAAAAGGGATTATACAAGCAAAAGCTTTACGAATGTTTTTTAAGCCTTTACGTTTGATTTTCGAATAGCAAACTAGCATTTTCCTTTCACAAATTGGGTGGATTCGTTATTTAAGAAATCGTGTTTACAATTTTGTAATTGACAGTCAGTAATTTAAGTTTTAGTAATAGATGCCTACTTGCCTATCTTACGCAAGATCTTAAGAAAAGTCAAACGTTAAGTAATCATGATTTCAGTATGAAGTTATTTCGCAATTAAGTTGTAATCGTGTGCCATTATTAACTTTAATGTCGGGATCAAGGGCATTTTTCTAAAGTACAATGTTTAATGGAAAAAGTTTTAATGGGATTTCATTTGAACGAAACGCTTCTTACGGCACTCAGTTATGGAATCGCTTCTTGTCTCTACCGAGCGTCAGGAGCGGAAAGTTTTATTTTTATATGTTGGTAATAAGCATTGATATATTGTACAGGTATTTTGACATAGAAGTGAAGTCATTTAATCAATGGAATATTTTTACGTTTTACTGTGTACATATGTCTCGTAAACAAACTCCTTGTAGTAACAAGAACCTACATGTTAACCTGTTTTCTTTTGCATATTGCTATCATGTTTAATAAACGAAAATAAAAACCAAAAAACCTGTTTAATTAATTATTAATTTAGATTCTCTCTTGTGACTATAAAATATTTTAACAAGCCCGCACAAAATGTACCAATGGGAGAACACTGCGTGCGAAGCCACATTTGAGCAATTTGACCGAAACCTGATGATAAATAATGTTATGAGGAACGTAGAGATAAGGACTTAATGCTTTCAGGATCCTGCAAAGTTTATAGATAAGTTGATATGTGGCAGGCCCAGGGCGAGGGCTTCAGAAACAACCTTCAATAGATAGGTACTGATTCTGTAAATTCCTAGTATATATAGGTATGTATATTCGTGTTTTACTAAAACTTTTTGTCGAGAACATGCTCCAAATTCTCAGAACAGTTATTTGAAAAGCAACCAAAGCTTCCAAAAAGAAACCAAATTATATTATTAAAGGCTGGCTTTATTTTCGAAAGTGAAAAAATAGAGCTCAAACAGCGGTAAAAGATATAATATCCATATTGAAAATCTAATACAGCAAATAATTGGAAAATCGGATGAAGAAACGATTTGTGAGAATGAGGAAAACGTTATAATGTGTACCTCCGAGTGATGTTATTACGAGGTATTACTTCTGGTGTTTTGCAGGTAGCTTATAAGGATTTAAGGTTAGACATTCTGGTGCGACATAAGGGCCTTAAATACGTTGGTGTAAGAGCGGTGGTTCGATGGTTCAACGCCGGACATAAATTAAGAAAGAATGGCCAAAGTCGTGACTGTAATGGCACATTGAACAGATTAAACGCCTATGAGACGTAAACGTCTCGATCTCATGATCTCGCTCAATGGCTACTATTTTATACACCCGACCTTACTAGATTCATATCACACTGCTAACGTTTGTAGATAGGTATCCATTTCTAAATTAAAGATAACAAAAATTTTGTAAATCTTTGGTCTTTATTAGTTAAGTTTTATAAGTTTAATTTGTTATAGTTTAAATAGGTTTCGATTCTCCTTCATTTTAATAATTATAATGAACCTACGATGCAACCCACCCGCTACTTAAAAATATAAATTGTTTTTATGCCAATACTTTTACGTAAACCTTTCTCAGATCACGTTGAGTGTTTCATAGAATATCTTGCAAAAGCTTTCAGTGAATAAAAAAGGTTGTCGTTGAGACATCGTGGAAGCGATGTCTACGTACCCCGGCTGTTAAAACAATAAAAATATACTTTATGCATAGTTAATATGTAACTTACCCCGAGGGCAGATCACGGACTCCCTTTGTACCTGAAAATATGTTAAATAAGTTAGGTTTGTTTAGCTTTGATGAGGGTACACGAGACATTTTTGAACTGTCTTAAATTTACGGAAAGATATAGGAATTCAAAGCGTTCAAGGGATAATTGAAGTGACATTGCCTGAATTGTTCCAGCCCCAGGGGGATGACAGGTTATTTTATATCGTTACACGGGTTTGTTTAGCACTTGTTAGATAATATAAGATAATCTTCTTTGGATTTATTTAGCATCAATGTTATACAACCGGCGGTGTAAGTACCCAAAAGATAACTCCTTTGAATCCTCGTTCTACGCGGGGTGACTAGAATTTCAAGTAGCTTCGAAGCTGTGAGTACTAACAATAAGTTGCAAAAACTAAATTGACCGTCAGTTATTATTCCCACACTAGTTTCTGCCAGCGGCTTCGCCCGCGTGGCATTAGTACTTCCCTCACTATAAATTATACCCTATGTGCTATTCCAGACTACAATCTATCTCTGTACCAAATTTCATTCAAATCGAGTAATAAACATCCATTCATCCATCCATCGAAACTTTCGCATTAATAACATTATATTGATACAGTAGGATAGTAGGATTAACGAGGCGTGTTCCAAAAATGGAACCAGCTAATTTAATTTTCTCCCGTTGACAGGTTGCTCTCAAAAGGTTACTTCTAGGCAACCTTGCTCCATCTTCGACCACGTCATCGCTTACCATCAGGTAAGATAGTGGTCAAACGCGTGCCTATCAAAAATAAAAAGTGCAGCCGATCAATATTAATTCCTCGCCCAAAATCGTATGGAAACCAGATATTCACAAAATACAAGAATTCACGTCCGTCACATATAGCTTCAATCTGACGCTCTCTTACTAACGAAATACCCACGTACTTACTGAAATAATAACACGACACGTCGTTTTAATAGATACTTCCTCACCATTCAGGTACCGTTAAGAAATACGTTACGTTATAACATTTAAAATATTTGTTTGTAACTAAATGTTTTACACGGTGCTCTATTATTTGTATAACTAAAACACTCATGATAAAATGAGAAAATCTGGGTTAGTTAACTTTAATACCTCCCTTTAAATAAAATTACGGAATATTTCAGGCGAGAGCTCCTGTATCAAACGAACACACTTTACGCGTGATTATTTCATGTTTTCGTAGGTACACACGTATGTATCTTCTACTAAATATAATCTAACAGACAGCGAGCAGCCTAAACTGTTAAGTCTAGTGTGTGTAGAAACATGAAATTTTGTGAAGTGTATCATGTATATAATAAGTAGATAGTCCTCCAGTTAAAATATCTAGTACCTACGTAAGCTTCTTTACGTAGGTTTATGGTATTACGCATGGTTATGTACATTTACAATAGGTTGTGAATGGACATAACCATGCGTAATATAATAAACCATAACCATAAAGAAAAAAAATATGGTGTAATTATGCGCATTAGGATGCGCATTATTATGACCATATATTTTTTCTTTTTTTATTATTGTTGATAGGCACGCGTTTGACCACTGCCTCACCTGATGGTAAGCGATGATATGGTCTAAGATGGAACACGCTTGCCTAGAAGTAACCTATTCACTCTTGACTTAAAGACTCCCAGGTTGTAGCTATCAGGAAACACAGATTCCGGCAGGGAATTCCACAATTATGACACAATAAAGTACGTCCAACTAATGTGGTTGTCTCGTTTGCCTTTTAAGTCCCGACGTTACATTTGGAAAAGATTTCCTTAAGTAACGAAAATGAGCAATACGGAAGAATTTTTGAAAAAGTGGTAGATTTTTAAAAATCCTTCCTGAAATATGATGAAATAGGGTGAAAATTATTAAGAACTTCGTAATTTTTAACCGACGTCAAAAAAGGTGAAAAAAAAGGTGGTCCCATTTGAATTCAATTGAATGGTGAAGATCTGATGAAGAACATTGGAGATAGACAATGGAACTCTTCAATAAAGGATAGCAAACCTTCTGGAATTTTTGCAACCGCACGCAGGCCGTCTCCTCCTTCTGCGAAGCAGTAATGCTCGCGAAGAGGGAGGTGGCATACGTTAGGGAGACTCAACAACAGCCGAGTCGCCCTAGCGCCCCCAGCCGCGACCGCCGCAGGAGACGCCAGGGGCCGCGAGACGATCTCCGGCCACCGTAGACCCGGGCCTGCGGACGACGAGTAGTGGGTAACTCGCCGCCCGATCAGCACCAGGCCCGAGAGTCGACGGCGCGTAGTGTTCCACGCGCGCCTCAAAGAGTTGTCAGCAATAGGGACGGGGCCTACCACGGCCGATGCCTGCCCGGGGGTGGAGGATAAATTCGAAAGAGTTACCTCGCCCCTGGGCACTCAAGGCAGGGAGGAACAGGGGTGGGTTTTAGTCAGTAAGAGTCTGACACGCCCTTCCGCTCCACCCTAGAGCGGAAGAAGTCATAGGATGATTTCCCACCCCCCAAAAAAAAAAAACGCATGCCTGTTTATTGTTTACACCACTTCATAACATAACATCACGCTGATGCGCTCCGAAGGGGTAGGTACACAGATTTGTACAGTTCACCCTGATACACCCTAATTTCACCAATTATGTTCAAATTCAATGTTTTTGGGGCTATCAATTCGAACATAACTTTAGTATTTAGTTTTAGTTATGGGGTAAAAACTTTTTTACACACATCACTAAAATTTGTAAAATAAATTAAATTTCGGAAGTCGGTGTATCAAATTTTGTTACTTCGTTATTTTACACCGACTTCCGAAATTAAAGTTGTTTTGCAATTTTTAGTGTTTTTTTTTAATAAGTTTTTTTGCCGATGAGAAAGCTCATCGGGCGCTCGGCTTGTATCTAATGAATACCTAAAATTAGTCAGGTAGATACCTTATGAAGTGTCTTACAAGTCCGTAGCGTCACTAGCTAGAAATACCAGATGAATCGAATAACTATCTAATCGTTAATCAAACTGCAAACTGTAAATTTCGTGCTATACAAAACGAAATAGTCCACAAATAAATAAATATATATTAGTGGGTAGGAAATATGTAGTAGTTTAGCAGTACGGCAATCACCTCGTGATCGAGACACAATAAAATTTTTTGTTCTGCTAATTTGGACGCGCAAAGGGATATGAATTATTAAAGCAAGAAGGACAATGTGGACGACGATGCTAAGGTACGCTTCACCAGTCCCAAATGTTGCTGAATATTTAATTAATAATGACATGGTATTTTATTAATGGTCTACCGTTGACATCAAGCTCACCAGGCTATTATTTTCTTGCTAGACTAAAGAATGCCCAGTTTAATTAGAGCCGGTTACTAATCTGTGGGTTAAGAACATGTTAAACTCTTCTTTGAGACCAAAGTTGTCAGACTTTGAGGCTAAAGAAGAGATTGTACAAATACTCAATTTCAAATTCTTAATTCGGAAATCAAGAGTAAGAATCCCAGACGATAGCTGCTGAAGGTAGATACTTCTCAAATACGATCTCTATCAAACAATGAATACTACGATACCAATAATATTTTTATACCTCATCAAATGAAATAAAGTTATTACAGGCGCGCTCTATTAGAGCCGGCGCGATCAATAAAACGTAATACTTTTAACGATGGCAAACGTTTATTCAGACCACCAATTAAAAAATAATGATGTACCTAATTACGTTTTCATGTTATAATCTCCCTTGGTTTCTAACAGCGCTGTCATGATGACCCAATTATATTCAGATTCCTGAAATCTTATACAATAGCCTGCTTGCCTTCTGCTTTCAGTCTAATCGGATGCAGCTGAGAACTAGTACCTATTTACATGGAGCGACTGCCTATGTGACCTCCACAACCCGTAACTGACAAACTGTAGGTACCCCTTTGGTGACGCCGGGATCGGGCGAGACCTGTCGCTGCCAGCAGTAGTGAGGGCTATACTGACGGAGACAAAAAACTGGAGGGAAGTAGCCTCCTTCTTAGACCGTGATGAGGAGGCTGCCGAGCAGAAGCGTGAGAGTGTCAATCCCGTTCTGAGAAGAAGCGAGGGCTTCCTAAACTTTAAAGATAACGGAACACCAGCCAAATACCTTTCATCTTATGGAACCCCATATCAAATGATTAACACTGATATTTTTAAAAGAACAATTTAGACGCAGCGGCGCTCAGATAGGCGCCTATATTCTTAAAATGCACGTCCGTTCAAGCCTACATCTGGCTACGTAAATAGAATAAAATAAATTAGGAATGAGTTCTTCCCATCACATATTTTGCGCTATTTCAAAATAATGTTTGTAACCGCGTGATATTATTTAACAGCTAATAATAAATAATTTTGGCAGAACTCTGTAGAGCATTCTACGGAATCCCTAGGTTCCGAAGAACCCACTTTGGGAATCCCTGCAGTAGGCAACCATCTCGTCGCTTAAAACGCCGAAACCGCCTCCACTATTTAAGGCAGACGGGACTCCGGGGTCGCGTTCAGAGTGGTGACTCTGTCCACCCACTGAGTGATCCCAGGAAAGACGGTGGCACAGTGATCACGTGCTGCCGTGCACAACGAGATTCAGGGAAGACCTATTAACAGTCTCCCCAGGGATATGGCCCTTTTTTGCAGGTGGGAAATCATCCGATGACTTCTACCGCGCTGTGTGAAGCGGAAGCCCCGTGTCAGACTCTTACTGACTAAAACCTACCCCTGTTTCTTTAGTTGCTTGTGCCAGGGCCGCGGTAACTCTCTTTCGAATTTATCCGCAACCCAGACAGGCATTGGTCCTCGAGAGATGATCTCCGGCCACCGTAGACCCAGGTCTGCGGACGGCGCGCAGTGGGTAGCTCGCCGTCCGATCAGCACCAGGCCCGTGAGTCGACGGCGCGTATTGTTTCACGCGCGCCTCAAAGAGATGTTGGTCAGCCACCACTGACGAGGCCCATCGTGGCCGGTGCTTGCATGCCTAGGGGTAATGGATAAATTCTTAACAGAGTTACCGCACCCCTGGGCACTCAGGCAGGGAAGGAACAGGGGTGGAATTTAGTCAGTAAGAGTCTGACAGACCCTCACGCTTCACCCAGAGCGAGAGATGTCATTCAAAAAAAGGCATTGGTCCTGGCGATCCCGTCAGTTTTGCTGACATCTCTTTGAGATGCGCGTGGAACACTACGCGCTGTCGACTCGGGCCTGGTCTTTATCGGACGGCGAGCTACGTTTTCATTACTCGCCGTCCGCAAGCCCGCGCCTATGGTGACCGAAAGTCACCTTGCGTCTCCCGACGCCCAGGTCGTCGCCTGTGGCGGCTGCTAGGGGCGTGGGGGCGTCACTGTTGAGTCTCCCTCTCTTTTGCTACCGCCGATCGCCTCCACAAGGACACGGCGGTGCTCCGCTCAAGCGGGGCAGACCTCCACCGTATGGGTGATCCACACAGTGGTGACACCCGGGCGTTTCCTCCCGCTCAAACCTGAACAGGAACCTCCCGAAACAGCCGTGTCCGGTGAGGACCTGCGTCAAGTGAAAGGTGAGGACGCCGTGGCGCCTCTCCAGCCACCCCTCAAACAAGGGCCTTACCGTGGCAATTGTGGCATGCCCAGCGTTGGATTGACACAGTCGCTCTCTCCATGTCGCCATGAGATCCTGCCGGAGCTCTATCCGCCGCGAGGGATGTGTCCTAACAAGCGTTATACAGAGTGGGTCCCGGGGTGGTCTTCTCTCTTTTGAAGGCTTCCCCCTGGTAAAAAGAACCCCTTTCGCAAGACTGACTTTACGTAACGAACGGCTGTCATAGATCTACTAAAAATGCCAGTGGGAACCAACAACGAGTATCGGTATATAATGGACGGTCACCCATCCACAGACGGACTTTGGTATCAACTCAAAGGTCAACTCGTGCGGCTGCTATTATTTTAGTCTCGAGCTCCCGAAATTTTATATAATAGATGCATATTAATTTGAAGAGGTTTCCGTCTTCTCTAATGAAATAAATGAATAGAAATTGCACTTAAATTCGCACTCACAAAGATTTTACGGAACAAGAAACAGCAGGAAATGAATTTTCTTTGGCGGCCACTCAAAATATTCGTTTGACGCGAGGCAGCTGCCACGTTCCGTGGAGCCGAGCTCTTAGTTTTGTTTTAATAATACTTTAATAAAATGAGACCCCGGTCAGTTTTTATTTAGAATTTTTATCTTCCTAGATATTCTTTAAACAGAATTTATTCTGGAGATACACAGTAACATAAGTTGAATGTTTTGGTAAAACTTCATAATAGGAGGAACATAGGAGACTGTGTTTTAGTTCCTTAAGCTAAGAATACTTAAGTACGAGTATAAGGTAGGTCAAGTCCAATCGTTACCAAAGGCGTCATGAGCCTGGGCATTCAGGACAGGGAGGAAAAGGGGTGGATTTTAGTACCCGGGCCTGCGGACGGCGACTAGTGGGTAACTCGCCGTCCGATCAGCACCAGGCCCGAGAATCGACGGCGCGTAGTGTTCCACGCGCGCCTCAAAGAGTTGTCAGCAAACAGGACGGGGCCCGTCATGGCCGATGCCTGCCCGGGGGTTGAGGATAAATTCGAAAGAGTTACCTCGCCCCTGGGCATTCAGGACAGGGAGGAACAGGGGTGGGTTTTAGTCAGAAAGAGTCTGACACGCCCTTCCGCTCCACCCTAGAGCGGGAGAAGTCATTGGATGATTTCCCACCCCACAAAAAAAAAACAGAAAAAAAAGTGCGTCATGAGAAGTAACTGTGTCCAGTATAACAGGACAGTCCACCTGTTCCTGCATTGCGTACATTGGAAGAAGATTCACTACCAATGAACAAAAGAATTCACAAAACTCGAAACGTTTGAGTTTGTAAGCCAATCAGGGATGCAACAGTTGCAGTATAGTGTCAACAAACACAAGAGTATCGATTTTCTGTCCTATGCTGATATTCCGGACCCAATTTCGTTGGCAATAGGTAGCAAATAAAAACACTAATAAGGGGCAGATGAGGCTCACGACTAATAGATTGATTACTCCACATGAGCCGGTCTAGGCAACCGAGACGTTAGCTTAACGACGCCCGTCCGATCTCTGCCCACGATATTAGGTTTGTGCCTTAATCAACTTTCTTTTGTATATCACAAAATGAAGGAGTGAACGCTATTTCGCGGAACCCGCTCTATCATTTTACTCATGGAGTCGACGCTATTTGTACCGCCATTCTAGATAATAAATTCTAGGTATTTTATCATCTTTAGCCAGAACTAGTCTAACTTATCATTTTCAATTTTGTTATGGTCTCTACATATAACTTGTTTCCTGTTATTAGTTTTCGGTTACTTCCAATATAAAGAGTAGGAAGTTGACAACACTATGCGAAATAGCCTTAGAGCCAAATCGAAAGCACGCTCCCTACTCACGAAGTGCTCAAAAGAATCCTAAGCACCGTGAACTAAAGTTAACAACAGCTCTCAATAGGTTAGGTCCACGCTTAGGTCATTATCTATTATTGTCATGTCTTTGCCGCCGAACGACCCGGCCATATATTTTCACGGTAATTTATTCCGAATAAAGAACATTCCTTTGATATGAGTTTACGACCGCGACTTACAATCGTAACTAAATATTTCATACAAATATTTACTTGTATTATGTGCATAATGAACTTCCAAAATCGCGTTATGACAGGTTTTCCAAGAGGTCGACTGACTCTCCAGAGGTGTCGACTCATGATATCACATTTAATTAAACAATTTATTTCGTACATAACTTTGCTTAACACAACTAATTACTTAAGGATAACTCGCGGAACGCTTATAAAGAGGCTCTGAAAGTGGAAGTGTCAGCCGTAAATTACGAGACAAGTTAGCAACATTATCTATATGTGAGTCTCCCGAGGGTAGGCTTGTCACTCCGCAAGGGTACATTTAAATGAAAACAATGCATACGTAAACAGAGCCGAAATCTTCCCCAAACTTGGTGATATTATGTTCCCTTTCAATCACAACTTAGCATGAAAAAGTTTGTAGGATTGGTAACTACGCCTGTAGTAGGTTTACAACATGTACATTGAACACTAAGCTTAAGCTAGATAAACTTTCCCTAGTCTTTATTTTTTTACTTTGATTTTAATTCTTTACCGCGTTTTCACCATGTTAAAAACAACGTAAGTAGTTGGAATAAGTTAATAGAAAATCAGCGTTAGCGAACTCCTTAGAATTTTTTGAATTTAAAACCTACGTGTTTAAACTAATCACATCCTAATAGCATTTATTGTTGGCCCAACCAAATGTCAACACTAAATGCTATTAGGGATGTAGTTGTTTTTTTTTTATAAATAAGGCCCAATATCGCCAACATCATAGTCGGTACTACGTACCCCTCTTACCTACCAATATTTCCTCTACCTTTATAAGTCGTTGTCAATATTAGTTTACAAAATTTCTAAGCCCTTGCTAAAATCGCTAAATGCTTACAGTAGACCGGTGAGCAGCCGGGCTTAAATCTGGCCGTCCTGTGCCGACAAGGCCCCTCGGTTCAAAATGTCAGCAAGTGACAATTATTTGTCGTCAACGCCAAAATGCGATAAGTTAGTTCAGAAAGATGAACGGAAGATAAAACCTCTATCCTTTTGAATAACTCGGAGTAAATTGGAAATCTTGATGACGTCACGGAGCTTAAGAACCGAAGCTCTGGATGTGTTGTTCGCTTAAGCTTCGCACTCGAATGAATCCCAAGTCAAATCTGAACGAATACAACTTGTATTTTCCTGGACGTTTTTATTTATGACGAGATTACCGCCCGACACATTGCCACTGATTTTATTCCGACGTTTTGCTACTTTACATTCAGAGAACTTCCGAGATTATTGTAACTTAAAATATACAGCAGTATCTACTTCTACTGTATATGCACATAGCATTTGAAACAGACAGGACACTGGCTACAGGATAATTTCAATATAAATAACAGTCCAATGTTCCTCCTATTTTTATTCAAAGAGTTTTGAATTTGAATTTGGTCGAAACCTTATTCTGTATACTGTAAAGACAGTAAACAGTACTCCAAGAGACCTATTTATTCTTTCATTATAGGTATTTACTTCTAAAAACGCGTTAAACAATGACAGACGCATAGACGTAACAAGATGAGAAACTTTTTCATGAATTAGTTACACATGTGGGGAAGCAAAAGCGATAGTTAGCTACAGGGAACAGCTGGTTTTGGCGATATTGCCACGTTTCGCGCGAAACGTCCAACGCTTACAAAATACACTATGCTCCGACAAATCGATACCTGCCGCCTGCCATCACAGGGACGTTATTTTTGTACTATATGCATTCACAGCTCACTTTGTACATTTGTACCAGATACAGCACTACGTTAAATATCATTCAGGTACCGTACACAATACACACGTGCAGAACTATTTCAGTTCTGGATCAAAAGCGACTCCAGTTACAGCGTGGGATTTCCCTTTTGTAAAATGAAAAAGCACGCATGCATGAGCTTATGTAAAACCGATATGATGTCGTTGAAAGTAAAGTGTATATCTTGAGAAAACATAATAAGTAAAATTCAGAACGAGAGCCACCACGCCCGACGGAAGGCAGCTCGTAAACATCAATCTTTCGATCTTTAAAACTCACAACTTAAATTGATTTACTTAAAATTTATTCAAAATGGACTCGAGTAACGCTTTGTGACCGACATAGTTACAAAATATTCCCGAAAACGACCACCCTTCACCGCTTCTCTATTGACGAAAATGTCGAGAACAAGCAACGCAACAAACCCCCCGCTTTCATAAGTTACATCTCGTAATTATCAATTTCTCCAATATTTTTACAAGGCAGCATTGTGTTGGCGTACTAAAAGTTATGAATTATGTTGCCCAAGACGTCAATTTGGCTTTATTTCTCTCGTGAAAACTCAGCGCGTTCTCATTTACATACACTTTGCTGACCCAACAACGATAAAACCCTTTTAACGCAGTAAAAAGGATTTCTGAGGTTCTACAAAGAATTCTTTACTATTTAATAGAAATCAGAACATTTAACGGACCATTCACTGGATCCGTCATTTAAATTGGCGCTATTATTTGATCAGGACCAGATGCTACAAATCCCCAATCGTTTAACAAAATTATGTAAACCAGACGTGCATTTTTCACTATTTGTAAATCGTTCCTGCTTGGTGAATATTTTTGACATGCACACACTATGTGAATTGAATTCATAGTGTTTCTTCTATTTTGGATCCAATTGCATAAATACTGATTAAAAACATCAACAAGCTTGACCATTTTGGTGGTTGTTTCTGCTCAATAAGGTAATTACTGATCATGATTGCATTATTGCAAAAGGAGCAATAGGTCTCATTAATTGAATTAAGTAGGTATGTAGGTAACGTACCTATATATCTTTGTAACAGTTAAAGAATAAAGGAAAAACTGAAGGAGAAAGTTATTGCATAATAATTGATTTAAATAAATAAAAAGTAAATTGATTAGTTCAGAGTTCAGAATAAATGTAATAAAAATCATGAGCCCAGTTCTTTCTGTTCTACAACTTTGTTGGTACAATACAAAAGAAATGCAGAAGCTAAAAAATATCAGCGAAAGTTCCCGAAGTGATTTGCATACTAAATATAAAGAAACACTATTAGATGGAGCTTCCACGACTCCAATCGAATCACATGAGAATAAACCACACGAGATGAATTTGTACCCTTTCGTAAAACTTGAGAAAGTGTATAGAATGTGAAGTAAAATATGCACGTTTCAGTAGATATAAAAGCTAAGGTGATGTAACAAATGCAGTTAGTTCTCGATTCGGATGGGGACGATAAAAATTCGCTGATCATCGCGAAGGGGTCGGGCGCGCAAACGAGGAGCGGCGAGGCACCACCCAACCATTTATTTTCG
Organism: Polia nebulosa; assembly: GCA_951329385.1. Classification (NCBI taxonomy): domain Eukaryota; kingdom Metazoa; phylum Arthropoda; class Insecta; order Lepidoptera; family Noctuidae; genus Polia; species Polia nebulosa. The sequence continues at coordinate 18,043,968 of OX589599.1, read as the reverse complement.
ATTGTTCTAAATCTAGCAAATATAGCTTCCTTTTACCAGTGGACTCTAATCCAAATTGTCAGAGGGTATCAAAATCGTTTGTTAACATTTTTTGTCGTTAATTTGAACGTTTTTGCTACACTTTATTTTTACGAACTCAAATCACTGTTGAATCTTTTATTACGATTGGCACAGCGTTACGTAAAGATTCGTTCCTTTACCGAACTTTATTTTTTGTCCAAACTACGTATTATTTCATGTTAAATTGGACCTTTCTAACCAAACATCTTGAGACTTATTGAGGTTACGTAACAGTGGGCCTTTAAGAACGGTTTACGTGAGCATCATAGTTTACGTAGGTATCTCGAAAATGTCGCGATTTCCAAATGTTGTGCCATTTAGTGACACCTACGGCCCATGGCTTCTTATTCCTTTTACATAAAGTAAAATTGATTTAGCAATAATGAGAATACTTTCATAAAGACGATATTTGCTACAGAAAACACTCAAAAGATTTCCTTAACAAAGTAATAAATAACCTGGTATACTGGCACATCAATTTGTATCCTATGTATATGTATACTTATTATTAAAAATCCGTTGAACATACGAGAACAAGAGAACAATACAAAATAATGTTACTACGCACTACATATTTATTGAGTTGTTATTCAACAAGTTAATTTAATGCAACACGTTAAGTTATAAGATAAGACACGCGTCATGCATTCCTCGGCGAACTACTAAATAAAACAAGTAGAGCTCTGAATCAGGGCCACGGTGGCAATTGTACCTATCAGAAATGTATCAAGACACGTGTCTTGATACAGAGAGCTATCTCACCTGCCACGTTCCATACCACTACCGACGCAAACTATATTTCGCAGTAATATAAGTAAGGGCTATTTTGGGACCGAACATATCCTTCTTTTGAACGACTTTTTACATCTTGAACTGATAAATTATACATGTGTCTGTTATGTGTCGTTACAATAGTCGCGGATAAATTACGCTCCTGGGCACTCAGGCATCTGAAGGAATACTGTAGGTGTTAGTCAGTAAAAGTCTGACACGCCCTCCTACCCCACCCAGAGCGGGATGAAATCATTAGGTGATTTCCCACCACCACAACAAAAAATCGTTACAATAACTTCAAATGACATTTCAATACCCATTGACAAAAGCTCAAATTCTCACATTCTTGTTTTCAAGAGCAACGCTGGCACCTCTCACCGACAGGTCCCTGCTATGGCTTCTTTGTATTCTCAAACTCAAAAGCGAAGGCTTTTTCAAGTAAGACAATTTACTTTGGTTTAAAAGATGCCAACCAGTCAGCCCGTACCCAACCTGGTGACTACAACTAATCTTTTCACCACGACACAGCTAGCTCGTGCTACTTGTGCCTTCGCGAGACGAGTAAGTGCCACCATAGACGGATTGCTTGGAACAGTCAGTGCCGATAGCTTCAAGCGGTTGATTTTGGGCGATCTGCAGTTTCTATACGAAATTGACGATCGCCATACACGAACCGCTCAAGCAGTTCATTTGCTTTCACAGCTAAAAATTCACTGACTGCTCCAAGCAGTCTGCCTATGAAGGCCCCGACCGCAACACAACTGCTTTCGTGCAGTTGGTCTCGACTGCTCTAAGCAGTCCGCCTATATAGCTATAAAGGTGTATATTTAAACAAGTGAGCATCGAGAGATTGTTTATCTGGTCCTGAACCTAAAACAATAAAAAAGGATACCTTTATCGAAGCTTTTAACCTTGACTTGTGTTTATGTTTAGAATGTATTAGGTAAGCTTTTTCAGGGAGGGCTTAGGAAGAGTAGGTCGTACGTGGGCTGTCAGAAGACAAGGCAAGTCCTATAAATAGCATGAGGTGAATAATCGCTGAAAAACCTTTGATCGGTGCCTTTTAAGTGAGGTTGTACCGGTATGGATTCATTGAAGTTCAACCGAAAGTGGAAATGGCAACATATCCCTACGTAGTACCTCATATCTAATAGAAATTTAATTTAATTTACTCGTATCATTAAAATGTTTGTAACACCTTGTAGGTATTATATATGTAGTATACTATACATGTAGTAGGTATATCAAAAGCTGTCGAACACACAAGGGTAGTTCTTCAGATTAATCAAACATTTAAGAAAGACAATTTAATCAAACATGTATCTGTCTATTAGATATGTAGATATTGGTGACGATTCTCTTATTTAAAAACTAAACTAAAATGAGAGAATCGATATCTTTTCCTAAAAAGCAGTGCGAGAAAAGGACGGCTATAGCTATGAATTAAGTTAGAGATGTCAAGCTAGTTTACGCCTTGCCTTGCTTTACCATGTTTTTAGTCGACATGTTTTTACGTGTAGGTACCTTAAATATGTATGGAAATATTAGTTCAACTAAATTTGACCGCTCTAATTTACATCCGTCTCTTTCTTGTTTTGTTAGAGAGAAAAAGAAAGCAATAGCCTAAATTAAGATTAGCAGTATTAAGTCTGAATATTCACGAACTTGACACGAACTCCGAAGCACCTCAAAGAAGCGTATAGAATTCTGCAAAGTTTCCCCACATTCTGCCACACCATCCGTTTTGCGTCTGACTTCTAAAACTACTTGAAGAGCTCATCAGAGCAAACAATAAACTGTTGTACGCAAACAAACTCCTCAGCAGCGCTACAGGCTCCATCAACTACGAGTACATTGTAAGTACATTTAACTTTAAGATATAAAGGTGAAGGAAATTGGTACTCTTCACTTCACCCCGTCCAAAACGTTTGATAAAGTAATATCGCAATGAAGCCATAAAAAAACCTATCCTTTGTGATCATAAAATACTGGGAATCTCCTAACAAATGAGTCGTTAAAATCTCATTCTCCTCTAAATATTATTCCTGGAGTATGTCCTTTGAAATGGGCAGTATTTCGTAAATAATGGGCTGGTGAGCAGAGTGGGGCTGAGGCGAGCACTGTGTGTAGTATCTATGTGTACACGTCATTGATCGTCGTGCACACTGTAGGTATGGTATACTAGTCGTCACCTTATTGGTAGGTCGCTGTTATTATTATAAAATTGTAACTGGGTCACGTCAACATCATACTAATGCAATATTATTAAACAAAGTGGAAATTTTTGTAGCTGTTCACAGCTGTTTATCGTAATAACATGAATCTATCTATCCATGGTTAAATGTTACTACAGCCTGTACATACGTCCAGGCAAACTGAATTTGGTTGAAAATGAGAGCCCATACTGTCAAAGATAGAACTAACTATCCAACTGCTTTAGGTAGAAAGACCAGAGGTTGATGCGACTGTAGTGTTTCAATGATACTGCAAATTCAATTAATGTTCACAGTAATAATTGAATATAATGTTAATACGCATCGATAAGGTGTTGTCTGCCGAAGTATGCATGATAAGACACACGTCCCGAATTAATTATTAATGTACACACTGTGCGTACACAATCTATTTACTTCAATTAGAAGCTTGGAAACTAATTAAGTTACGCTTAAGAAATCCTTCAACAGAAGTCCAACCCTAATTTCCATTTAACCTACTTTAAGAAATATTCAAAACTTTCGGCCTGAATGGCAGACAAATAAATGAAAGTGAACGCCACGATTGTAAATAACTTTGAGTGTTAAAAAGAAAAATAAGTTATAATAACATTGCAACCTTATGAAATAGCTGCCCTGCGATACTCTTGCGAGCACTCGGTTGTTTTCTTAATTAATCTTCACGATCCCCTTTGGGTATACTAAAAGCAACTCTTTATGATTTTTATCAAAGTAGAAGATAGTAAAAACGGAGGGTGAACTTAGGTAGTATAAGGGATTCTGTTATGTTCTTTGTTACACGTGTTATTATGAGACACACTATGATCATAACACGTACATATTTGTCAGTTGGAAATAGAACCAGTTCCCACATTAATGCTAGTACGTACTAGCTATGAATATATCAAGTTTAATTAATATTAATAGTAGACCACGCTAAGTAATACATAAGCAGTGAACGTTACACCGCAGGCGGGGCATGTAACGTACGAACAAAGACAAATTGCATGAGCCAACACAACGCCTAACACTATAGCGGAGACGTTTTAATTGAAACAAAAGCTTCACAAGAACTGCGGAATCGTTGACCGTGTTGCCATCACTATCACGAAAGATTAAACACACAATAAAAATTTTATTTTGGCTATGAATGATGAAGGTACGCCATCGTCCCATCTGCATTAGTAAGATCAATAAGACTGTACGGAAATATAAATAATTGCGGCATAAGTTTTCATGTAAAACGTCAGTCAAACAACAAAGTAACAAGGGTATGGCGGCGGCGTGCTGCCAACTAAAGTCGCCCTAGTCCAGCAATTAGATTAGATAAGGTACCTTCGCACAAGAAGCGTTTCAGGTGGAGTACACCCTTTGTAACGATAAGCCCATTTTATTGTCTGCCTTCGTCGCTGCCCGCTCGCCTTTATCTTTTTACTGTCGGCCCGGACGCCGCATTAGCAATATGCTCCACAAGTTACGGCTCAAACAAAACTGAAAGCTAATAATTATTTTTTTACTGATTAATCGATATGGCACGACGAAGTACCATTTCATCACTTTGATTTAAAATAATCAGAACTAGTATAAAGCTAGGAGCGGCTGTATCAAACGAAGTGATATGTAGGCGTAGCGTTTAAACAAAGAGTACGTGACTGCTGGTGCGAATGTAATCAATATTGCATCCGCGTGGAGTTGCCCGCTAATTGGACGTATTTGCTCTACCCAAGTATTTAATAACTTATATCCAATAACAGTATTGACGTAGACGAGTAGTTGTGGGAATGGAAATCCTATCACGAATAATGTGCTGATCGAAGCAAAACGGGCTGGTACTTCCAATTTATTTCAATTTATCTATACCTTTATTACGTATCCCATCGTTTAGTATCCTCATAAAAAAACATTAACGCTCGTGACATTAAATTCACACGAAAATTTCACAGCTGTTGGAACACCCCGGAGCGATTTTAACAATTATTTGAGAAACGATCCACATTAAAACATGTTAATTTATTAAATACATTTATTCCATTATTTAAAAATAACAATTGACTGTTTCAAACGAATCAATTAGCTATTCTGAATTTATCAAGTTAATTTTCTTCTTCACGCAGATGGTCACGGCTAGCCTACGCTTCTTCAAAGTTCCGTAGCAATCATGGCACTACACGAAGAGAACTTCGTTGCTCGTGACAAGGCTATTTTGTGTGCAAAGTCCAAAGAAGCCAGTTATCTAAACACATGTACAAGTATGTTTATACATAAAACCCATCCTCTATTTATATTTTCTTAAACTTCAAAGCCGTTTACTGCAAAGCCTCTCTTTTCTGCTTGGCCGGTCCCACCCGAATTAGGTTTACTTTAGTTGTTGCCAGGTTTACTTTCGGTGTCCGCTTCGCTCAGCTTCGTTTATTTTGAAGCGGTTCTGACAGCAGACTTCACTTTAACCGTCTGAAGTGCACGAATTACCGAATTTTATGCTAATGTGAAGCCACAAACACAATGAACAGTAAAACACCGCTGACGCTGCAAATTCGCTCCCGTCAGCAAACGTCAAATTCATTCAACTAAAACAACCAACCGTCTAAGAGATTTACTAATCTCATCCCTTCGTGTCAGCAGGATTTCACAGTACTAGTGTTTATCTTCCTCTGAACTTGACTTTTTCTCTAAATATAGATCCAAATAGTCACCAAAATCTGAAAGTAATTCCATGTAAAGCTCGAAGCTGATAACTAAGTTCCTCCACAATTATTCTGGGAGCTTGTGAATGTTCCTCACGTTTATTTTTTCCTCCCCACAATCTATACATTTTTCATGCTCATTATCTCCACTTTGCACTGTCTGAACAAAGTATGACAGTACATTCATTAGAAAACCAGTCTTTGTCATCTTCACTAACTTTTATGTGTAGCTTCTTGTTCAGAGATTCTTGGTATTTTATAATGTGACTGGATGCGTTATTATGTTCTAGTTTTTGCCTTATATTAATAAAACACCTTATGTGTATGTCCTTACATAAGTATTCACACCAGTGACACATTACGCGGTGTGCGAATCTACATAAAAAATAGCTTCACAATAAAAATATTAAATCGCGTGGACGAAACACATTTACCGTGGAAACAGTTTCTATTGTTTGAAAAACAAATGTAGCTCACCAAAAATTGTCTCCAAAAACATTTTTATTTAAGCGATTTCTCTTGTCTTTTTTTCGTTAAAACATTAAAGAGTCCGTGTTGTTACATTTATTACAAACGTGTTCCATTTTCCGTCTTTAATCAAACCCTCTCTTTGTGCATCGCGTTAATAAAGTCGTCTTACATCAAAAGGACTTCAAGGGTTTCCAATTATAGCGAGTGTTTGCGAACATTAATTGTTATCTTATCTCCGACTTGTGAATCTTTCTCGTCGCATCGGGAGGTGTGCTTGACTTGTGTCGCTACTTCTGTTCTCTCGCTTCTTTCTCCCTCGAGTCTTTTAAACAATGTTACATATTCCTCCTTCATTAGGAAAATACAAATAAATATGTATCTCTGACTCGCCGCTTAGTAATAACGAGACTTTATATATCCAAATGGATAAAAAAGGTTCAGTCCACCCTAATATAGTTCAATTCAGAGAAGCTTTTAGACAAAACAAGGTAGAAGATCACAATGCATAACAAAGGGCTGGGTTTCGTTCTTTTTAAATAAAAAGTACACGAAACCATTTGTAATCTTTCACACATTATAAAAACGTAATAACGTTTTAAATTTAATATATGACTTGTACGAAAGAAGGCAATGAAAAAAAATAAACGCTGTTATAAGTAATGGTAGCAAATAACACGTCTCATAACTATAATGATGCCGCCCAGACCTGTGGGCCTGAAGCAACTTTATGAGTTTCCTGCTCGAAGGATACTCTGAGATAAGAGTGATGACTGTAACGTTTTGTAGTTCTAAATTACAGATATCATAACGAGACGTGACGACGTTGTTAAATACCAAACACCTGGATAGAGCCGAGCCGAACACTACGCGATACAGGCAGCGCCATTACGGATATTAATTAGGTACGTTCTATACTAAACTTCTGAATCAACATGAAATATTCAAAACAATCAAATAAATACATTTCCTAATAAACGTCAAGGGTGTATGTTGCTTCGTCATGCATTCAACAGGTACAGTTATATGATAGACATTTACTGAAGAATGAATGCGCGTTTACGATATCTTATACGAGCGCGATAATGGAGGTGCTGGAGCGGCGCTGGAAGACGCCGGGTCCGAGCAGGCGGGAGGTGGAGAGCTGGTCAGGCAGCAGCCGGACTGAGGTAAATAATTAAATCGGGTGAGCGCTACTTACGCGGGGTACGCGCTGCGGACGAGTCGCGGAGGTGTGTGGGGCCGCGTGGCCGGGCTGCGGCAGACTGTTGCTCCCGGGCCCGCTTCACTTGTTACGTGCCTCCCGTGCCTCCCGCCCGCCCTGCGCGGATGGTAGCCGCCCTCCGCGCGTCGCACCCTCAACCCCGTTTCGACAACCCCGCCCCGCATCCGCTCACCAATATCACGGGTCCTTCACTTTGCAGCATCCTCACTCACTTTGATACGCACAAAGGTGAGCCTTTTCATCACTTTCTCTCAGATGCAGCCTTCGTCAGGCAGACACATGTCACGTCATTTGGAAGCAGTTTTTGTTCAAAGTCAATTTTAACCTGACTCAGCATGACATTGTGCTTTTGCCTCAGAATAATGAATGTTTAGTAATGGGGTAAAAAGCTCGCGTAAAGCCTGCGAAGCCAAGCTTGTTTTTGTTTTCGTTTTCCCCATACCTACGTGGATCCAACCACGTTTACAGTACTTTTAGGTAAACAATTTTCAAAGGATACAAAAACACACTTTTGTGTGTATATATATATATATAGAGTGACATGACGGTGACGGTCACAACACCAACTAGAACGCAATTCAATAATAGCCAAAGTACGAGTCACATTTACCTTCATAAACACCCACACAATGTTTATATTTAGAAACATAACAGGTTTAGGGGTCCCTGAGCACTATGAACCGTGTATTTTCCCTTCGATTTCTCGGCGAGGACAGTTTATCCACTTACTCCGCGCTTTCCCATGCATGCTTTACAGTGATCCACGCACGATGCAATGCGGCAATCAGACATCAGTAATCAGAAGAAGTTACCGCAATGTAAGTCAAACACGTAAAAAACGTTATAAAACTTGAGGGTGATGTTTTCTTTTTATTAGATAAATTCTATATTATATTCAGTTGCCTACCAATAAAAGGCTTTATAGAGGTATATTTTGAAGATTAACGTGAAAATAATCTTATCACTCGACTCAACTGCGATTTCGACAATTCCTAGAAAAGGGGATTACAGAATACTCAAAGCCAGACGCTGAACGAAATTGAAAAATCTCTCGTCATGTATACCTACATCGTATAGCTCGTATATTTATTAAAGAGGAATCTTCGTGTTATCACTTTATCACACAAATGGATCTCTACATAAAGTTGAGGTCTACATATGCGGTACATACAGCAATACGATTCGTTACAACGTTTAAGAAAGTTTGTTTTAATTAATGAAGTTAAGCACGTTAATTAAGATACGAGGAGAATCAGAGCTTGGAAGGAGATTTGTGGAAAGATAACCTTGACCCATGCGGGAATCGTAGCGAATACAAAATTAATTCAAGGTTGAGGGGTTAAAACAAGTACAGGTACAAGATTCAAGGCTCGTGTAAGTGACTTCGTGGGCTCGCGGCGGTAACGCCCCGAGCAAAGAATAATCGATTGGTAAGTGCAGAGGCGACATCAATCGCATGTCGCCGGCGACAGATTCGCGATAATCCGCACAATTAAGCGACAAGCACGTCTCCTGCTCCCGGGCGTATATCATAGATTAAAATAAAAATTAAACTATGGAGAGCCCTCTAACGGTAATGAAAGTGGCGCAGCATTAATAAATGATGTAATTTAATGAGCGGCTAATTGGTACGCCGCGTAATAAGCGTAATGTTATGTAAGTGGGTTTGTTTATTAGCATTTTGCTGTCAAATCTCACAGGAACGAAGGGGAGGCTCTTTACCCACAGATTTTACATGGAATTTTTGGGACTAATGATTTTAGATGTTGTTGCGGATTTACGGAGTAATCAAGAGTCAGAGAGACGGAGCTATACAGGCTGTATAGCACTATCCCCTTTTCACACGGATTCATGATGATTTAAGACGTCATGGTAGGGCCTCAGCTCTTTGGATCCCCAAAGCACCCATTCTATGCCGAATTTCACAAATGTAAAAAAATACTAAACATCTCAAAATACCTACATAATCACTCTTTACACACAAAATGGAAAAGGATAAAGAGCAAATAGAGCTGAAAGTGTGAGAGTAAGGAGGAAGTATGATTACTCCAGGCTGCATTCTAATCACAAATAAAAACATAAGATTTACTTTTTTTTAATTTATTTATATTTCACACAAATACAGTTACGAACAACACTTAACCTAGTGAATATGTAGCAGCCATCTGGTTGAATGCGCCATTTAATTAGACGCCTCTTTTTTTTTACTACTTGGCGTGTTAAAAGTCATCCCTTTGAAGATGACTGACCAAAACTCAGCCAAGTGATTCAAAACTTCGAGTTAAATGAAAAATGATGAAAGATGGGTGTAATTGGGGGGTGGGGATTTTTTTCATTATTTTTGCAATAGGACACACCGTTTTCGAGATGTAAGCAAATTTAAAAAAAAAACTATTTATTAGTGATTCAATTTATTTAAAAGGTGTAGTCGGAGCCCCGACTGCTTGGGCTGCGTTTCTTAACTTCGCGGGCCTCAATGGTTTAAAAATGAGTAACCACGAAGGGGATGCGGGGTCGCTCGCTTCGCTGCCTGCCATCCCCTTCGAACCTAACCTATCCGAGTCGGAGTGCCCCATGTCCTGAACTCGCTACGCTTGCTCTTGCATCCTAATATTGCCTTTTCTACACACATAACCATGATCAATGGTATCACAAACTCATCAATATCAAATTTAACTAAATGGCTAGTTAACCATCCAGCCATCTGGTTAAACGTTGCGTTCAACGACTTGGCTGGTTGTCCTTCAGTCATTAATTGAATGCCGGCGTTTAATGATCGGCCTAGGCGTCTAATTGACTGGCGGATTCAACCAAATGGCTGCGACAAATACACCTTGTTAGAGCGCAGCAATAAACTAATTCAAATTCAAATTATTTTTTTTCTTAAACAATTTTGTCCTACATACATCCAGTATTCAAAGTGCCCCTTTACGCCAGAATTTCCTGTGTTGGTTCTTAACTTACGGCTAAGAACCATTAATAAGTTTACAGTAATAAGATTAACATCACAACATTATTATTAATAGCAATTGTAGCTGAATTTGTTTAGGTTTTATAATTAAAACTATATATACGGAACCACACCAGCATTTTCCTTCTAGCAAAACTCAGAACCCTATACAATATCCAAACAAAGTAAGATGTGGGCACATATAAATGTATTTCCAGTTTAATTCCCCGTATAGGAACAAAACACAGCTTATTGGGAACAGCAGTACAGCAACACTGAAAAAAAAAAGTAGTAAAGCATAATGAATAAGCATTAATCTGAACTGCTTGAACAGTGCAGATTAATTCTTTAACAGTTCAGATTAATGCTTTAACAGTTCAGATTAATGCTTTTTCATTATGCTTTACTTATTTTTTTCAGTGAAATAGAAGCTTGTTATCAGTATTTTCGCCTACGAGCGTTGCATTTCACTCATCTTCCCAGTAACGACGTGGGCGGGAGGATTATGCACCCTGTGATTTTCCCTCCTCCTCAACTTTACAACAAAATAAACACGCGGTTATTTTATTAAGTGACCGGTAAACTGAAAAATGCGTGGTAGTTGGCAGAATAAACTGGGAACTTATTAACGTACATAGTTTCATTTTATTTCGGGAGGATATTTACAAACCATTCAGTGTTTATATTGGGTACAAAAATAGTTTAATGTAAAAGCAATCATATTTTGACTAGGTATTTTAATTTTAACTATGTAAAGGTTATATTTAAGACAAAAACCGAGTGGTGTCCAAGGACTAGAACAAAAAGTGTTGGTCGTACGGCGGCAAGATGGGCAGAACGCATTGTTGACATCGCGGATAGTTCCTGAATAAAGTTAGCCCAGGAACGTATGGATCGATACAAGAAAAGAGAGGCCTAAACTCAGCAGTGGGCGTATTTTCTAACCGAAATGAGAACATCTTTCAGAATACCTGTAGGCAGTAATTGTCTACATATACACTCGCGAGCAATAAACTGGAATCACTTCATCGCGCGTTGCTCAAAACATTTTTTTACAATTTCTATAATAAACTTATTGCACGCGAGTGTAGTATATATGCATTTTATATTACCGAAGCAGCCCGGAGTTTGGAAGTTGCTAAAAGCACGTAAACCCCTTGGTCCTGCGCCTGATCTATCCCTGGTCGTGGCAGATTGCGTCCTATCGTACTATGAGAGTGAAGGAACAGAGTGTACCAGTGTTTGCGCACACGCTTGTGCACTATAATATCACTTGGTTAATCTCCTTTGAGAATGGCCACCATGATTTAAATTTGGTCAGGATGATTATTGTTCATTTAGCTACTTATACGAGTATGTACAATCCATATAAACTTATATCATCTAATCACAAAAGCGAAAGTAAACAAAAATCACATTTTTTTCTAAACCTAGAGCCAAAGTTATGTTCTTTTAAGTGAAATATAAAACAATTTGTATAAAATGGTAGGGTACAGCCGTTGGCAGGCGGGCGGCGCTCTGGGCTCTCTCAAGGGCCTCGTACAACCCTATTCTCCAAGATAGTTTTTTTCTATATCTACAAATGATATGGTTCATTTAAAAATGTCAAGGGAACACTGGATTTAGGTACCAATATTAAAAACTTTTTACAAAAAATACAACCGACTTCTAAAAATTACAAAATAACTTTATTTTCGGAAGTCGGTGTTTATATTTTGTTTCTTCGTTATTTGACACCGACTTCCGAAAATAAAGTTATTGTATTTTTTGTAAAAAAGTTTTTTATTTTTCACTTTTTAGTTGTTGTAGAAGTAAAACTAAATATTAAAGTTATGCCCGAATAGATAACCCCAATAGCATGGAATTTGAACATTTGGAGAAAACCAAAATGTTATCTGTGTATACACATATTTTTGAAGTGAAACTTCTTTAGAATCGTTGTGATTTCAAACCGGATGCAACGGAAAAAACGACAGGTAAGAGACACAAATACAAAAGAGCGAAAGAGCAGATGACGGCGAGAGGAGAGGGCGCGCGCGACGCGGGGCCTGGGGTCCCGTCACTTCGCTACCGATCATCAACTTTAGACAACTATTGCTCACCTTTGGCCACCTTTTGACAATCTTTTCCCACCTTTGACCACCGATTGCTCACCTTTCGCTCACCTTTGACCACCTATTACTCACCTTTGACCACCAATTGCAAACCTTTGACCAACTTTTGCTCACCTTTGGCCACCTTTTGACCATCTTTGCCCATCTTTGCCCACATTTGCCCATCTTTGCCCACCTTTGACCGCCTTTGACCACCGATTGCTCACCTTTCGCTCACCTTTGACCACCTATTGCTCACCTTTGACCACCAATTGCAAACCTTTGACCAACTTTTGCTCACCTTTGGCCACCTTTTTGCTCACCTTTGGCCGCCTTTTGACCATCTTTGCCCATCTTTGCCCACATGAAGTTTCACTTCTATCGTGTGTGAATCGCACACACACCTTTTTTTGTTTATGATTTTTTCAAAAAGTGCTGAATCGATTTCGATAAAAATTGTATGGGACCACCTCTGATTTTTTTGTTTGGTAGTTCATACTGACCTAACAAACAAAAAAAGAATCATCAAAATCGATTAACAAATGGCGGAGATATCACGTAACAAACATACAAAAAAAAAACATACAGACGAATTGAGAACCTCCTCTTTTTTGAAGTCGGTTAAAAAAAAAGTATATAATCTTTTACTAATTTGTGAAGTGTTTGAATAGAAACCCGGGCACGCCATACTCGTATTAAATACTAGGTAGATTATTATTTAGTTCAATATTCCATCTTATTTCGAATACAGCTCGTTTATGTGACTTTTATCAAACAATATTTTCTTCTTACTTTCAAAACCTATTCTTAATTCAAATGACCCTTCTAATCGACCAGCTTGTCGAGATAAGGTTTGTATTCTTATGCGACCTCCTCCTTCAGATGCCACAGTATCTATCCATTAATTTTTATGTAATATTTGAATGGCTTTTTTTAGGTTTCCGTACCCGAAGGATCTAAACGGAGCCCTATTGTTGTCACTCACGTATCCGTCTGTCTGTTTGTCCGTCCGTCGTCTGTCACAAAATTTTGTTACGAAGAATTTTTTAACTTCCGTTTGACCTATGAACTTGAAATTTGGTGATAATGTTTATTATTACGTATACTATACTAAAAAATATATGCTACGGAACCCTTAATGTGCAAAATTCGACACGCATTTGACCAGTTTTTTTTTTTTTTAGGGTTGGGAAATCATCCAATGACTTCTGTCGCTCTGGGTAGAGCGGGAGGCCGTGTCAGTCGTCTTTTACTGACTAAAACTCACCCCTGTTCCTTCAGTTGCCTGAATGCCAATTGCCGTAGTAACTCTATTTCGAATTTATTCACGACCCCAGGCAGAAATCGGCCTGACGGGCCCCGTCAGGTATTGCTGACATCTCTTTAAGTCGCGCGTGGAACACTACGTGCCGTCGAATATTTGAATGGCCCTAGATAGCCAATTTGTAGCAAATGCAGCTTCAAATTATTCGAGTTTTTGTGATATTTGAAAACATATTGTGAACAACAATTTCTTGGGAATCTTAAGAAGATAACACTGTTACTAAATCAACAAAAATAAATCTAATTAACCGATAGCTGTACTCACCATGTTTTAAGAGCGTTCATCGCGCGTGGGGCGACAACGCATTTCTAGAGGTTTTTTGTGATTATTTTATTAAATATAAATTAAAGTACAATTTTTTTCACCAATTAACTAGATCGTTGGTATTTACACATCAATTATTTTCTTCTTTTCATTTCGGTGGAACTTTTTGCAGTATTACCACGTAATTCGATTAAATATTTTAGAGTAAATGTTAAAAATAGTGGTAAAATATAACGATCTAGTTAATTGGCTGAGAAAAATAGTACTTTCATTTATATTTAAAAAAAATAAACACAAAAAACCTCTAGAAAAGCGACGTTGCCAGCCCGCGCGCGATGAATGCTCTTAACGCGATTTAAAAATATTCTAGAATATTGTGAAGTCTAACCTAGTCGGACCAAATATTCAGATACATAAGGCCTTTTTATAGGGTGATTATATAATCATCAAATAACTTCTGCCACTCTCGTGTCAGACTCTGACTAAACCCCCCGTGTGTCTTCAGTGTCTGTCAGTGCCTGAGCCACGGTGACTTCTTCGATCACTCCTGCAACCCTGTTAGAAGTATATAGGGCCTTCTGTTATTTATTCTACGTCTTATACCTATGTATAGTATAATCGAGGTATTTTTACAACTAGCTGTAAAGTAAATGGGAAAACGGAAATATTGCAAGAGGCTTATCTACTTAGTTGTAGGTATATCTAGTAATTCAGTACCAAGCAGTATTGTATCAGTATTATTAATTAGTATTTAGGAACAACGCTAATAAACTTACTTTGGTCGCGCTCTCCAGTATTAGGAAACATAACTGTAACGAACCTATCCTTGTAATTGGTAAACCTGTATCTATTTATTTATTAAAAATCACGTAAATACACCTTAACAGCATAACGCCAAAGCAATGTTACTACCACAAAATACAATTTGAAATACCAATGAAAAAACAAATTAAATTACAATTAAAATAACAATCGAAAATACAATAAAAAACACAATTAAAAAATACAATTAAGAATACAATTTAAAATACTATTAAAATAGAATTCAAAATAAATGATACAAGTCAAAATACAATTCAAAATACAAATCAAAATTCAATTCAAAATACAATTCAAAATTTAATTTAATAAAAATGCGATTAAAAATACAATTAAAATTGCTTCTCAACATTCATTTATTCATTCATTCATTGTATGGAACTCATTAATGCATGCACCAGTGCCACCAGCGCGCCGGTGATAAGTTGCAAGCCCCTTGTTTATAATTGGGCCTAAGCTAAATATAGTTTGAAACAGTTCTCCACCAGCCACCGCGATTATACTACATAATTAGTGGACTACTTGTTTTTCACTAAACTAGGAAATAATAAAGGACGTAATCACAACAAACTTACAATTTATCTGTCAATATTGTTAATAAAATTATGTATTTTATGTAATATATAACTTAACACATAAATTGTGCGTACAGCTAGGAACTGGGATTCCCAGCCGAGGTCTGTGTTTCCTGATGGCTACAACCTGGGAGTCTTTAAGTCAAGAGTGAATAGGTCACTTCTACGTGGGTGTGCTCCATCTTCGACCACATCATCGCTTACCATCAGGTGAGATAGAGTAGAGTAATCAAACAATAAATAAACAATAAAAAAAAACAGATAAATACATAAATAATAATAAAAATAATCTAACTAGCTTCTGTCAGTGGCTTCGCCCGCGTGGAATTAGTACTTCCCCCACTAAAAATTATAGCATATGTGCTATTCCAAACTATATCTGTAATATATCTGTGTATAATCTATCTCTGTGCCAAATTTCATTCAGATCCATTCAGCCGTGCTGGCGTGATTGAGTAACAAACATAATATGTTTAGAGAGAGACGTACCCACATATAATGTACGTCCATCCAAACATTAGCATTTATAATATTATTAGGATTCTAGACCAATCGTATTAGGTGCATATGATCTGGAACTCGATAAAACAACAAACAACATAATTATACTCAATAACAATTCAATGCCATTCATACTTATTTAGTCAAAACATGCGTCATCAGCGGGTTGTCACTGTGACCTATTTATTTTAATCAAACAAATCTGCGCACAAAATATTTAATTACAAACATAATATCATAATCCTTGCCATATTTTGGCACAGAGCCGAAAATATCTTTGAAATGTGAAAATAAACATAGCAGTTGGGATAAAATAAAACTGGGTATTTTTAAACAACGGAGTTCAAGTTGAAGGAACTCGAGTGGGGACTGCGAAGGAGAGGGCTATCCCAGACAGATCTTCAGATAAAAATACACAAATCTTATTTATTTTTCGTGTAGTGTTTAACTTGCCAGTTGAAATCAAATCCGTGATTGAGTAGGTGGTACCTATTTACATTCTATTCCATGTAATTCTATATCTATTCATGAACTTATCCTTTGCCAGGAACACCACTTTGTGTGGTTTCTCGCAAAGTACACACTATAAATGAACGTTAAAAGGGATTTTTCCGGAGTTTTCCTTTACCTTCACAATTCTTGAGAAACGTCGGTTAGATCTGCTTCGATTTTGATAAGCATGTTTTTCCGCCTTTAATATTACTTCATGTTTATTATAGAAAGTTACCTTTATATATTCCTATTTTATCTTCCGTAAATATGATTATTTAGAACTACGAGCATCATCCCGTGCATTTTTCCAGGACGGAAAGTAGGTACCGAACCTTTGACGCTCAGCGATAAATTTCTTTCAGTGAAAAGGAACAGGATCAGTAGGTACTTGCAGAGACTACTGTATAAGCAGCATCTCTTTTTTTTTTTTTTTTTGGGGTGGGAAATCATCCTATGACTTCTTCCGCTCTAGGGTGGAGCGGAAGGGCGTGTCAGACTCTTACTGACTAAAACCCACCCCTGTTCCTCCCTGCCTTGAGTTCCCAGTGGCGAGGTAACTCTTTCGAATTTATCCTCAACCCCCGGGCAGGCATCGGCCACGACGGGCTCAGTCGTGTTTGCTGACAACTCTTTGAGGCGCGCGTGGAACACTAAGCGCCGTCGACTCTCGGGCCTGGTGCTGATCGGGCGGCGAGTTACCCACTACTCGCCGTCCGCAGGCCCGGGTAAGCAGCAACACTTCACGTGATCTTTTTTTCGTCCAAAGAATCAAAATTCCCATTCAACGTGGCAATTCTCTGCCCGGGGGTGGAGGATAAATTCGAAAGAGTTACCTCGCCCCTGGGCACTCAAGGCAGGGAGGAACAGGGGTGGGTTTTAGTCAGTAAGAGTCTGACACGCCCTTCCGCTCCACTCTAGAGCGGGAGAAGTCATAGGATGATTTCCCACCCCCCAAAAAAAAAAAAAAATTACTATTACTCTTTTTTTGTGCTTCTACATACCTACTTTATTTATTATTATATTTATTTATATATATATTCCTAACTACTAAACTAAAGGAGCTCGTGGCTAAAGTAATAACAGCCGGGTCGATCCATCAGGTTAAGCTACAGGTTAAGCTACGCTTGCCGGGGCTGGTCCATGGGTGGGTGACTATCTTTACATACCGAGTCCTCCGTGCCTCGGAAAGCACGTTAAGCTGTTGGTCCCGGCTGTCAATCGTGGATCTTCAACAGTCGTTACGGGTCGTCAGAAGCCCGAAAGTCTGACAACCAGTCTTATTAAGGGGTATCGTACTATCCGGATGATCCGAGGATACCGCACGGTCCCTGGTGAGGCGGCGAGCCTCCTTGCCGGACTGTTGCCGAGGGATCTGGAGGCAAAGGTCCTCCCGCAACTATGGGAGGGACGCGAGGAGGCGAAACGCCGCCGGGGCGTAACTCCGCTGCCACGACACCTCGTAGCTCGGCGGACGGAGCTCTGGCAGGATGTCATGGCGACATGGAGAGAGCGATTGTCGCAACCCAGCTCTGGGCACGCCGCAATTGCTAAATGATAAATGATAAATGATGTTTATTCAGTAAATAGGTTGCAAGGAACACTTTTACACGTCAATGTTTTTTGTCAGTTTAAGCTAGATGAGGCCAGTGTTTCCTAGCTGACTACCCTGAGAAGAAACACCGAAACAAACTCAGAGGTCAAAGTCTCTTTTAGTGTTCAAATCCATACAATGTGTACTGGTTAAATCATATGAGAACCATGTACGTTTATGTCTGGGATGAGCTTTATGAAGAAAGCAACACACGAATTCGAGTGGACCTGTCCAGACAGTGCAAGCATTTGTCAGTCATCGCGAAGCTCAACTCAGAACTTTGAGGAGCTCAACGAACCGACGAACAATACCAAAGTAAGGACATTTGAGTAGGCCGCAAAAATACTCAAACTGCCAGACAATCATAAAATCTACATGAATATAACGACATACATAGTTCTCGCATTCACATTATTCTATATGAGGACCATGCAGCTTAGTGTCTGTAGTGGTCTTTTGAAGAAATAACCAAACATATTTGAGTGGACCTGTCCAGTCAGTGCAAGCATTTGTCAATAGTCGAATAGATCAACTTAAAAACCACTAAGAAGCTCAATGACATGACGAACAATACCAAAGAAAAGACATTTGGGTAGTCCGCAAAAGTACTCAAACTGTCAGACAACGTTGAAAATTACTGTAAAAAGGAGGAGAAAATAATAATAATAACCCACATAATCCTCACATTTACAATAATTAAGTAATAAAAAAAATAATAAAAATATGATTACTATTTTGTTTGACACAAATACTTTACAAAGTAAATATTTGTGTCAAACAAAATAGTAATCATAATATGTCAATCAAAAAATAAAAAATAAATATAATACTTAACAAAGTATTCAAGTCAAAAAAAAAAGTTTTTAATAAAATGTCAATAAAAAAATTTAAAAAAAAATTAATATAATACTATACAAGTATTCATGTCAAAACGAATATTAAAAAAAAATATATATATATAAAAAATTTCATCAGTAAGTAGTACATATGAAAACAATGGCTCATGTATATCATTGAAGCAGCTCAATCCCACGCGTTTTTGTCCTCAAGAAAGTCATTAATTGTGTAAAAAGCTTTCTGGCATAGCTTACGTTTAATAAATGATTTAAATTTATTTATGCTTAGTTCTTGAATTTGGCTAGGAAGTTTATTATAGAAACGTATACATTGGCATCTAAACGAACCAAATATTTTTTTCTTGAGCCTGGTTTTAGGTACAATAAATTTGTGTTTGTTCCTAGTATTT
Source organism: Polia nebulosa (assembly GCA_951329385.1). Classification (NCBI taxonomy): domain Eukaryota; kingdom Metazoa; phylum Arthropoda; class Insecta; order Lepidoptera; family Noctuidae; genus Polia; species Polia nebulosa. The sequence goes on along the minus strand of OX589599.1, from coordinate 18,024,689 downwards.
ATGCTATGGATATCACTGTATCTTTTAAACAGATTAATATTTTTATGTGCATACATGAGATTCTCATAAATATATTGAGAGGGAACAGTCATAATATTAATCTCTTTAAATTTGTCTCTGAGGGAGTGTCTGGGACTTAATTTATAAATTGCACGAATAGGCCTTTTCTGTAAAACAAAAATTGTCTGAATATCGGCGGCATTTCCCCACAACAGAATGCCGTACGACATCACACTATGAAAATAACTAAAGTATACTAAACGAGCTGTCTCTAAATCAGTTAAACCACGAATTTTCCTTACGGCGTATGCTGCAGAGCTAAGTTTTTTGGACAGTTTATCTATATGGGGGCTCCACTGAAGCTGCGCATCCAAAGTTAAACCTAAGAACACTGTGGAATCCTCGGGTTTCAACTCTTCACCCTTTATTGACACACTAGTGTTCACTTGTATTACATTGGGTAATGTGAACTTTATGCATTTTGTTTTTTTCTCGTTAAAGAGAAGATTATTGATGTTGAACCAGTTAACTACAGTTGAAAGAGCATTATTTACATTATCAACAACCACCTGCTGACGTTTGAGTTTAAATAAAAGTGAAGTGTCATCGGCAAACAGCACAATATCATGTTTATCCTTTATGAGGTAAGGCAAGTCGTTGATAGATAATGATATATAGATAATGATAGAGATATGCGGCGGTAAGGCCCCTCTTTGAGGAGTGAGAGAGGCTGGAGAGGCGCCATGGCGTCCTCACCTTCCGCCTGACGCAGATCTTCACCGAACATGGATGTTTCGGGAGGTTTCTGTGTAGGATAAGGCGGAGGAAAACGCCCGGGTGTCATCACTGTGCGGATCGCCCAGAGGATACGGTGGAGCATACGGTAGAGTTGCGCCCCGCTTGGGTGGAGCCCCGCCGTGTCCTCGTAGAGGCGATTGGCGGCAGTGACCTCTCACGCCCGGCCCTAGTCCAGGCCATGGGAGCGAGAGGGAATGGGAAGCAGTCACCTCCTTCTGCGAAGCAATAATGCTCGCGAATGAGGAGGCGGAACGGGTGAGGGAGACTCAACAGAGTAGCCCTCACGCCTCCAGCAACAGCTGCCGCAGGAGACGCCCTGGGTGTCGGGGGTCGCGAGACGATCTCCGGCCACCGTAGACGCGGGCCTGCGGACGGCGAGTAGTGGGTAGCTCGCCGTCCGATCAGGATCAGGCCTGAGAGTCGACGGCGCGAAGTGTTCCACACGCACCTCAAAGAGATGTCAGCAATGCATGACAGGGCCCGTCATGGCCGATACCTACCCAGGGGTCGTGACAGAGTAGTATCGATAAATTCGAAACAGAGTTATCGCGCCCCTGAGCACTCAGGGCAGGGAAGGAACTGGGGTGGGTTTTAGTCAGTTAAAGTCTGACACGCCCTCCCGCTCCTCCCAGAGCGCGAGAAGACGACGATTTCCGACCCCCACAAAAAAAGGCGTATCATATTACCCAGTTACTGGGTTATGGAGGTCAGATAGGCAGTCCCTCCATGTAAAATACTGGTATTCAGCTGCATCCGATTAGACTGGAAGCCGACCCCAAGATAGTTGGGAAAAGGCTAGCCAGATTGAGTAGTAGTCCTAACAAAGACAAGGAACCCTTATAGTCTCGGTCTGTCCGTCTGTCCGTCCGAGGCATATAATAGTGTAGAGACTGTTAGTACAAGAAAGCTGCAATTTTACATGGGTATATATATATTAATCAAGCCAAGAAAACGAATCCAAAAAATCTTGAAACAGATTTTTTTGTACGGTACCTATTCCCGAACATGTAATGGGGATCTTTTTAGAGTCCCTTACCCAAAGGGTAAAACGGGAACATATTACTAAGACTCCGCTGTCCATTCGTCTGTCTGTAACCAGGCTGTATCTCACGAACCGTGATAGTGATACAGTTGAATTTTCACAGATGATGTATTTCTGTTGCCGCTATAACAACAATGATAAATAATTTTATTTTTGTAAATAGGGACACGTTCGGTGCGGTATCGGGTTGAATAGATCCGACGCTCATCTTTCCTCCGGTGCGGGGTAAAATTTACTATGCCAACCGCTGGTGCGGGACAGATATATTTGGTCTCTCTCTGAATATGAATGAGACAGTTAGTGTTTTGGAATTGTCTCGTTAAATTGGTGATATAGGTACGAAAAAAATCCATCGGGTCGTTACGACCCGATGCCGACTGGAGCTAAAATTTTACGTCTAGTGCGTTTATCGGTTCTACACGATCCGATGCCCGATGACCGATAACCGCATTAGATTACATGCTAGTTGAGCTAGTGATGTCCGTGCGTGTTATGGACACCAAAGCTCGCCACTGCATGTGTATAAATAAATAGATTAGGAATAGGGAATACCGGGTTCCCTAATATGTAAACGAATATGGATTTAAGAGTTCGGTATTATGTAGAATATGTATGTTCTTTAGTCTAGATTTCTACTAACCGTTAGTTTTAAGTCTGACACTAATAGTTAATAATAATATAATTTTATTCATTCAAAAGTATACAGACATTTAAATAATGGTGATACGTTACAATACATTATATTCTATGATCAGATATCGAACATCTGTGTCTGAACTAGATATAAAATATCTGTACTTCAGACATCAGCGCTCTTTCCGTAATTGTAGGCGACATTTAAATATTAACTTTGTTTGACCTCTATATACATCTTTAACACATTCGATAAAAGAGATTTCTATAATATTAAAATAAAATGTAGGAAACAATCTTAAATTAACTAGTTGTATTATAGTGATGTAGTAATGGCCTCCGGTGAGTAAAATGAAATGAGTGTATGTGTGTAGGAGGGTGAGTATTTTTAGAAGCTACTTAACTACAGACAACAGGTTTTCGGTCTCATTGTAGTTTAGCCTGCGAATACAGTCTACTACCGTAGATGTTAGTTATGTTAGGTAGTTAGTTTAAGTATGATAATATCGGGACCTGTCTGTCAAATTGTATATTACAAGTAGAACCACGTGGTCATATAAGTCGGTATCTTTTGGACTGTTAGCTCCGAATCAGACCGGTCACATAAAAAGCGGTAATATATTTTTGATAATTTATATACTAGCCCGTCAACTGGTCACACATTACAAGTGTTACAAACTGCAGCCATCAATCCCCAGCCACCAGACTTACCCACACCATTAAACAGTACAGCTCATAGTGAACGAATACATATATTGGAACTCGAAATTCTTCAACCAGCTTACCAAAGTTTCGATACCCCAATAATTGATGGTCATTCTCCTATATCCAGCGATGATGAATGCGATTTTTTTTTAATACCTTTAAATCATAAAAATGAAGCACCGACGACAGCCTAATAACTGAAAACAAAAAATCTTTATTTTTAATGACAGATCAAATAAACCACTTTTCTATAACAAAAACTGCAAAATACAACCGATGTTGACCTCTTATTACATAAAAAAAAACCGTGACCTCTGTATTAACAAGTAGTTGTTGAGTGATATTTCAACATCTAACATGGTATCACTTAACTCATCATTTAATGAAGGTCAGCTGTTCAATTTGTTAGCAACTCCTCCACAAAAAGCAAAAATAGTAAATAATACCAACTAATACCACTGATAAAAACTTACCAATACCCTCAAGCTCCAACGTGAAAAATGTAATAGCATCAAATCTACTACCGATGGACACACCTCAAACGATAGCTGCATTTTTCAATGGTGATTATAATAAAGATAATAGTACTTCTATTAGTGAACCTACAGATTCCCCTCCTGAAGATACTTCTTCAGAAGTAAGTTCATGCTACAACACAAACCCATTTTCAGCTACGAATGGTGATAAATGGCAAGATATAACGAATATCCCACATAGTTTTGAAGAGTTTGAAGGTACTGGTGAAATTTTTGTCCCCTCCAATATCCGTGAGCCAGATAAATATTGAAAATTATTTATAACAGATGACATTAATAATAAAATAGCGAATGAAACAAATAAATACGCTAGTAAGTATTTAGAGTCTACTGTGGGACTTTATCTAACAGAAAAGGGTTACCTAAACCTGTTGTCAGCGCGAAATTGAAAAAAGGCAACATTATAGACAAAATTAATAATAAAGGGATTAAAGTAATTAAGTGGTTTGATAAACGTCCCGTTTTTAATGATGACTTCGTGTAAAAATCATGACACCTCACTGAAAATACAGGTAAGGAACGAAGAAGGACAAATGAAGAAATCTTGAAGCCTGGCTGTTTATGGACTAATAACAGTAATAAAAAAGGAATCGATTAAAGCAATCAGATGTCTTCCTACTACTCCATATTCAGGCGTGGTCTTAAATGGTACCGCAAAGTAATGTTAGTAGTTAGTGTTGGATTTTGTGGATCTCTTACCGAAGTGTTCCAACTTGACACCTTCAGGCAGTAGTGCAGTATGTTTTACGTTTACGTTTAGATTGAATGAGAGGGTGAAATGAATTAAATGTTAATATCACAGTAAGCACACAAATAGATGGATAATGAAAAAAATGCTTTTTAATATTGTCAAAGTCCAATCACGAGTCAACGAGATGGTAGCTAGGCAACCATACTAATTTCTTCTTTTTTGGTATTTTACGGTCTGCTACGAACTCTAACGCCTCTTTGAATATGTTAAAAAGTTTCGACCAGCCCAAGTTGACTACTTAACTGGACAAGTCTTGGTCTAGGCATTGCTTTGGTAAGCATGTCTGCCAACTGATTAGTTGTGCTCGTTGTCTTCACAAGTATTTCTCCATCAAGAACCTTTTCACGCACAAAGAAATGTCTAATTCTTATGTGATTAGTTCGCTTGTGGAATTCGGGGTTTTGTGCCAGGCGAATTGCAGTTTCATTGTCAACTAGAAGCGTTGGGAAAACTTTCAGCTCTGTGAGTTTGGTAAATATTCTCTGCAACCAAATTAACTCTCTTGTAGCTTCACTTACTGCAACGATTTCGCCTTATGTTGTTGAAATTGCTACCGATGCTTGCCTTTGGCTTAACCACGATACAGTTCCTCCAGCATATAAACACATAACACCTGTAGTTGATCGGCCGGTTTGCTAATCTCCGCCGTGGTCAGCATCACTGTAGCCAACAATAAAGTCATTGGAGTGGTCTGACTTGTACTTTATACCAAAAGAAGTCGTTCCTTTCAAGTGTCTAAAAATCTTCTTGAACATCTGCTAATCTGACTTATCGGGATTTTCAAGTTTTCTAAATGCCACGCTGACTGCATAAGCAATATCAGGACGAGTTCCGACCATAAGATATGCCAAGGCACCTACAGCTTCTCGATATGGAAAATCTTTTCTCTCACCATCCACTTTCCCTGTCTCAAAGGTCGATATCATCGATTCTTTTTGAACTGGAGTTGAAAGATGGTTACAATCCGTCATATGAAATCTCTTCAGAATCTTCTTCGTATAGGATTCCTGTTTAACGATTATAGATCCATCTGTATCTCGGTCAATCACTAAACCAAGGTAATAAGATGCAGGCTTTGTGGTTATTTTTAACCTCTTCCTTAACTCATTTAGAAAAGCGTCTGTTACTTCTGCGTCTGTAGCAGCTACTAGGCCATCATCGACATATAACGTTATGAGTAATTTCTTTCCTTTGATTTCCTTGACGAACAAATAGCTGTCGGCGTCACTCTGTTTAAAGTATAAATCCAGATGAATCTCGGCAAAACAAGAATTTCAACAACGTGGCGCTTGCTTTAGTCCGTATAAACTTCGTTTCAGTTTCCATACTTTTGTTGAACCATCATTGAAGCCGTCAGGTTGCTCCATATTGATCTCTTCTTTAAGTTTACCATATAAGAACGCTGTGAAAACATCAAACTGTGTCAAGACTAATCTTTCTTTAGCTGCAATACTTATAAGGGCTCTAATAGTTCCCATCCTTGCAACCGGACTAAATGTTTCATCCTTGCAACCGGACTAAGTGTTTGGTCATAGTCGACACCTAATCGCTGCTTGAATCCTTTCACCACCAGGCGCGCTTTGTATTTGTCTGTGGAGCCATCAGAATTTCACTTTTTTCTAAAGATCCACTTTGAAGGAAACGCCTTTCTATTAGGTGGTAATTCACTTAAAGTCCACACATCATTAACTCGAAGTGAGTTAATTTCACTCTTCATAGCTTGTAGCCACTGTTCACTGTCTTTAGCTTGAATAGCATCTTTGAATGTATCAAAAGACTCTACTAGACAGATAAAGTCCTCATACTTTTTAGGAGGCCGCAGAGTGTTTCTGTCCCTCAAGTTGTATCTTGGCTCATTAACAACGATCGTTTCTTCCTTTTAAATCGTCTCTCTCTAGATTTTGATCTACATTATCTGAATGTTGATCTTCAGTTCTTTCTTCCTGGAAAAATCGGTTGTCTCCCTCTAACTAAGGATCCTCCGCCTCTAAATTATGATCTCTAGCGTCTTCTCCCTCTAGATCATTATTAGGCTCATTTGACGTAAATTCACTTGGAATCTTATATTCAACATCTTTATAGAAGGTTACGTCTCTCGATCTCTGAGTTTGGTGACCATCCCATGTGCGGTATCCATCATCTTTTTCGTATCCGATGAGTATCCCTTTGAGAGCTTTCTTGCTTAGTTTCTTTTGTTTCTGTTTCGGTACATGAGCGTAGCATTCACTACCAATAATCCGTAGGTGACTGATTTTGGGTTTGTTTCCATGCCACAATTCAAAAAGCACCTTGTTCTCTACTCGAGAAGGGCCTGTACGATTGAGTACGTATGTCGCAGTATTGATCAATTCTGCCCCAAGCCTCTGTGGCAACTCTACTTTTGAGTGCATCATTGATTGTGCTGCTTCTACTAACGTTCAGTTTTAGCACTCGCTTACACCATTTTGTTCGGGTGTGTACGGCTTAGTAAGTCTCTGTGTAATGCCATGCTTGTGTAAAATATCTCGAAAATCCTTGTTGTCAAATTCTCCGCCATTATCCGAAAGAATAGTTTTGATTGAATGTCCATTTGCTTTCGTTTCAGCGATAAAGCGTACTAACGTATTCTTGACCTCAGATTTCTGTCGTATAAAGTACACCGATCTTTAGCTAGAATAATCATCTTTGAATAACACAAAGTACTTGTATTTTGAATAACTTTCTTCGAAACGACCGCAGACATCCGTATGGATCAACTCACTTATGCTTGACGCTCTCTCTCTCTTAACGAATTTTTTGCAGTGTGTTTTTCCATAAACACACCCTTCAAATTTGAGACCATCACAGTTTATGTCTATACCTAGTTCTAGTTTCACTAGGTTCTTGACATGTCTAGGATTCTGATGTCCAAACCCCTCATGGTATATTTGGAGGAGGTCTTCATGTGACGTCACTACATTCGCTTGAATATGTTTATCTGGGATTATAGTTTTTATTGTCCGTTCATTGTCCATGAACCAATTCCCCTTGTTCTGGGACTGTTCCGAGGAACATGCATTGACGATCATTAATGTTATGTTTTGAACTAGTGGTAAAGAGCCTGTTTCTATTTTAGAGGGTTGAGTTTTGGTGGTCTTCTATCAGTGATCCACTTTGGGCAGGTTTTAACCCAATGACCACTTTCAGAACAATATTCCATTCTTTGGTGCGTTCTATTTTATGGAAATTAAAAAAAAAACCGTAAAGTATACGCACGCTATACAACGGAGCGTGCGGTAAAATAGGTACTTAGGTGGGAGTACCTATTTTACCGCACGTTCCATTATAGGGTGCGTAATTTTTAACTTTCGAACAATTTATACAGGCTTCGTAAATGCATTTTTTGAGCAAATGTGTTGAAAAAGTATTTTTCATTACCTATTGTAGGTACTGTTTTCTCGCAAATGTGTTGAAAAACGTTGTATGACACACGTGCTGATTGGTATTTACAAACTCGTGACTATGGTTAGCCGCCGTTCCATTCGTGTACTCGTTTGTAAAAACCAACTTACCGCACTAGTATCATAAATAACTATTACACATTTGCCTTTTGAAATAACTAGGTAGTTTAATTAAGATTTTTAAAAGTTTTTACACCTGTATGTTGAGAATGCTTGACCTAAATATGAATTTAAGACTAGTTACTACATAACTAGTCAGTAATGAATTGTAGCAATTCGAAACAGATAAAGCCCCTATTACTTATTGTCAATAATTGACGCTAGTTGCACATAAATACACGACGTTAGTTCGAGTGATAATTGGCACTCGGGCATCCCGGCAAAAGGCCTGAATAAATACGGTCCTTATTCATTCCTGTCACAATCTTACATTTTCACTTGGTAAACTTAACACGTCACATTAAACACCGGAATATAAAACTTTTTGACCTCAGAATCTTTGGCACTTAATATCATGTCCTACGTGGCCTGTTGATTGCGTGTTACAGGAACTGATGAACACTGCTGATGGCGTGATGACTCGTAATTGAATTCTGAGCAGACTCCTTGTAGATTGCCATCGCCAGGCTAAGAAGAAGAGTGGCATACCTACTAATAAATTGTTCTTGGTTTTAAAATTGACCACCACTGGTACCCACGCCATTGCCATACCTACTTGACTTAAGATCCTTTGTCTCCTAGCTGGAGTAGAGGGCGTCCACAGTCGTCCTCTATCGCTGGCTTGAGCTTCACGATTTACCTCGGTCCACTTCATTCCGATACTCGTCACTTCTGCCAATACTGTGCGTAGGTTTGAAGGGAAAGGCCCCGCTTCCTTTTTCCTTGAGAATTTCAATCCATGGCCTGTTTAGGAATGTATTCAGAATCCCTCGGGAGCGTGTGACCAATCTATTTCCTCTTACGACGCTTGATCTGGCGGCCATACCTTTTTTTTTTTTGTTGGGTCGAGGAATCATCCCATGACTTCTCCCGCTCTACTCCCGCTCTAGGTAGAGCGAGAGGGCATGTCAGACTTTTACTGACTAAAACCCACCACACATTACTACTGTTTTAAAAATATTACTTGAATTTATGGATGACAAGAACCTAAAATAATGCGCATTATATATTTTAATGTCTTATTAATAGTAAAGTATGTACTCGTACCTACAGAGAAATAGTTTAAGTTTAATATTTATATACCTAATAAATGAAGATGCCTATAGTTTTTATTTTTTAGTAAGTAACTTATTTACTATTGTTCTTAGACATAAGTTAATTGCTGCACCCTAACAGGGTAATGTTGATGACCTACTCATTAAGCGTTGCCTGTTGTAACTATGTGTTTACATTGTGTGCAATATACAGGGTATAACGGAAAGGTGTGGTCATAATTTAAGAGCCGGTTCTGCCGATGGAAATGAACAACTTTCTCTAAGAAGAAATAAGAAATTCCCAAAAAAAAAATTGGACTTTCTGTACAAAGTTATCGTCAGCTGATCAATATTTGTATGGGAGGTAAAAAAATTTTTTTAGAATGCTCGGCTTTTCTTGAAGAAAGTTGTTCACATCGATGGGCTAATGCAGTTCTTAAAATATGACCACACCTTTCCGTTACACCCTGTATGTGCAGCGATGGTGATAGGCACGCGTATATATATATATATATATATATATATATATATAAATAAACGTCTGTCGACACCATCATCATCGTGGGTATTTTTATCATTGATAGGGTCATGCACGTTATACGATACGTACCTAGTATCTCTAAGTATTCTATGGTCACGCTGGACCACTATCTCACCTAATGGTAAGCGATGATGTGGTCGACGATAGAGCTCTCTTGCCTAGAAGTAACCTATTCACAAAATGATACTCCACTGAATAAACCTATCACAGGATCCAATTGTCCGGGCAACTGTTGGATGCCTATTATCTTTTGAAATGGAAATGCCCTACTGAGTGGTAGTTGGTTTATCAATCCTTTTTGATAAGCATGCAAGTCAAAAAAATCAAAAATTAAAGCTTTTATTTCAAATAAACCCTTTACAGGCACTTTTGAATTGTCAATAAGTCGGCCAGTCAGAAAGATGAAGCTAATTATTGCACATTCCAAAGCGTAGATCTCTTTGGAGAAGAACGCGCAAGAATTTTGACATTGACAAGAATATGAAACAAGTTCCATGCATTAAATAACGGCCCGAATTATCACACCTCGGGCAGACCACCCGGGCAGGTCAATGACTGATCTGCTGGACAAGGGTGTTTGAAGTTTACATGTGTACCTACCTACGTATTAAAATAAAGTGTTGGAAGAAACATTATAGATAAGTTACATTTTGGAGATGCTGTAACAGACAACAAAAATTACATCAGACATAATAATAACATCAGTTATAACAGAAATTCGGATTTTGATGTGGGATCTATAAGTATCAGTAGTCGTCAAACAGTATATTATGCACAGAGGTGATAAAGCAGTGTCTTATATATGTCACGGGGGTCATATTGAATCCCGAAAATATTTTTAAGGACTCCAGAGTGTAAGTTTAGTACTTATGCTATATAATACCAAAATACTGAATACAGTGAGGGATTCAAGCTAGCCAAAGCCAACGACACCTTTTTTATTTTTATTACAATTAAAGACAAGAATAGATGAAGGGGATATTTCGGATTTTCGCTGTTCTATGCATGGATGAAGGTGTTATGTACATACAAATAATTTTAAACCTTAAAACTACCTGCCGCTTTTATGGCTATTTTGGAAATTTACCACATGATGAAGGTGATAAGTACACTATATTTTTAAATCAATATTGGATGAATGTGGTATGGGCACTTAACAATTTTATAGAAGCCAAAAAGTAAAAAGTTTACTTTTCTACAGTGGAAGAAGGAGCTATGTGGCATTGCATCTGCACTTTCGTTGAATGAATGTGTTATGTGTTGAACATACCTTTATTCATAAAATGGCGTCAACATTTCGTATTAGTAGTGTAGGTAGATCCAAGTTGCCAAGGCATTTCATAATTTGGTCGGATTCATCGACAAACGCTTCAATTTAATAAGTTTTCACCATTACTTGATCTTAATAAGATATTTTAAAATCATAGAAAATTTACCGGATTGGGACATTCATATTTGGATTCGGACCGGGATTGTGGGATAATTGAAAAAGTGCTTCGGAAAAATGATACGGTACGGGACCATTTATGCACCTGAGCAAAATCAATAAGCAAAGCTTCACGAAACAACGTAGTAACTGATGACAGAACATTTCGAGAAAATAAACGATTTGCAAGTGAATTTTAATTGAATTAACAGGAAAGAAGATACAGTTCATGGAATTTAATATGATGAAGTAATGAAATTATATATGGAGCGAAACGGATCAGAGTTGAAGAATATGGTTCATATTAATTTATACAAAGAGCCACACTACGAAATTACATCGTTCAAGAAGGTTGACATGTAAAAAAACCGGGCAAGTGCGTGTCAGGCCAGCGCAAAGTAGGGGTTCCGTAGTCACCCGTTAAAACATGCATACTTAAGGCGCTATTAGCTGCCTTGAGTGGTTAGCTTGCGTGTTCTGCGCTGAGCCCACGTAACACGTCGTATGTCCACCCAGTAATAGGACTCGCCCATCAAGGAGCGCTGTCCGAAATTAGACGCATTATTAATTTATTACACATAAAACAACAAGTATTTAACTAAAACACTGAGACTAAATTATAAATAATTAAATGATCTTTAAAATGGTGAAGGTTTCATAAAAATACGCTTTATAGTTTTTGCGTGATTCTCAATTTTTTATCCGAGCTAGACATAACTTTTTTTTTTTTTTTTGGGGTGTGGGAAATCATCCTATGACTTCTTCCGCTCTAGGGTGGAGCGGAAGGGTGTGTCAGACTCTTACTGACTAAAACCCACCCCTGTTCCTCCCTGCCTCGAGTGCCCGGGGGCGAGGTAACTCTTTCGAATTTATCCTCCACCCCCGGGCAGGCACCGGCCTTGGCAGGCCCCTTCCCTTGGCTGACAACTCTTTGAGGCGCGCGTGGAACACTACGCGCCGTCGACTCTCGGGCCTGGTGCTGATCGGACGGCGAGTTACCCACTACTCGCCGTCCGCAGGCCCGGGTCTACGGTGGCCGGAGATCGTCTCGCGGCGCCGGAAGCCCCCGGCGTCTCCTGAGGCGGCTGCTGCTGAGGGCGTGAGGGCGACTCCGTTGTTGGTGCTCTCTCACGCGTCCCGCCTCCGCCTTCGCGAGCATTACTGCTTCGCAGAAGGAGGAGACGGCTTCCCATTCCCTCTCGCTCCGTACCATGGCCTGAACCAGGGCACGGCGCGAGAGGTCGCTGCCGCCTATCGCATCCACGAGGACACGGCGGTGCTCTGCCCAAGCGGGGCAAACCTCCACCGTATGCTCCACCGTGTCCTCTGGGCGATCCTCGCAATGGAAACACCCGGGGGTCACCTCCGCCTTGATCCGACACAGGTACTTACCGAAACAGCCGCGTCCGGTGAGCACCTGCGTCAGGCGGAAGGTGAGGGCGCCGTGACGCCTCTCCAGCCACTCCTCAAAGAGGGGCACTACCGCCTCGATGGTGGCGTGCCCAGCGCTGGGTTGCGACATAACTTTACAAATTAATTACACTAAGTTATAAAAATATAATTTCAAATATTCTGAGATCAAATTACGATTGAAATTGTATAGAATAACATATATTTTCTTCAAAAAAATACGACAAGTCGTTTAGACGTGACGTTCAATTAAAAACCATTAAAAGTCGTATAACTGCGCCTTAAGGCTTTATGTTTATTACTATGTGCATATTATTTCAGTTCACGGTTTAACGTCTAATAACGTTTAAAAACAGACCCACTTAGGACAATGGTAACTGAAGAAGGAGTTATAATATCTAACTTCTTTGCATTGAAGCTTATAATGTTTGGAACACCCAAGCGCTTATGTTAGAGGAGTTTGTGAGCAGCCCGTTTGGAATAAAGGTCGTGACGTTATGTATGTATGATTTTATTTTTTCATAATTTTATACATTTACTACACTCTAGTAATTTTCTATGGAATTTTCCTAGTAAGTAAATTTTAGAAGTTGTACGACCATTACTCTTAAACTAACTAAGAGTGAACCATCACTCTACTACCATCACGAATTTATTCAGATATTTCAAGCCTACAGTTTAGCTTTTTGGAGGGGGAGGGGCGTCGGTCCACTTGAACAAAAAATATCGCTTTAATATTTTGCAAATGAATCACTGAATCGAGAAATAGTCTTCACAATCTTGTAATGATTTTGAAAAACCTATCCAACGATACTCCACACTATAGGACCTAGGCAAGAAAACAAAATCATCCTCACTTTACATTTATGGAAGATACCACTTTTTTTTTTTAAAGATTTTAGTGTTTCGTTTAGTCGGCGTGATTAATATACCGGATGTAAAGACCCATTATTTGGATCATTTTTTCCACTAGACCATACCTGGGAAACCACTGATTCTGGCGATATTGAAGGTCAAAGTCGCAATTTATTTTTAACTTTTTTTCCGAAAACTTTTTTACAAAAAAATAGAACCGACTTCCAAAAAAGTGCAAAATAACTTTAATTTCAGCAGTGAAGAGCGGTGGTACAAGTTGTGGTGTGGTGTGGTCGTGAGTTCAAACCCAGGCAGGCGCTTGACTTTGTGTAAATTATTTCATCACCACTGCTCTCAAAACGGTGAAGGGAAACATCGTGAGGAAACCGGCATGTCCTAGGACCAAAAATTCGAAGACATGTGACATCCACCAATCCGCATTGGGCCCACGTGGTGGATTACGGCCTACACCCTCTCACAGAGAGGAGGCCTGTGCCCCAGCAGTGGGGACATTAAAAGGCTAATGATGATGATGAACTTTAATTTCGGAAGACGGTGTTTCTAGTTTTGTGTCTTCGTTTTTTGGCACCGACTTCCGAATTAAAGTTATTTTGCATTTTTTTTTTGGAAGTCTGTTCTATTTTTTTGTAAAAAAGTTTTTTTTTTTCACTTTTTAGTTGTGGTTCCCCATTAAACTGTGTTAACAATTCATAGACATACGATCGCAACAATCGCGATTGATTTGCTGTCGATTTTTGAAGAGTTTCGTTGTCTGACTCCGAAACTCATCATTAGATTTATATGAAATTTAAATGGGACCATTTCGGAACAAACCCCTTTCGAACAAAAAAAGAATTTTGCAAATCCGTCAATATATGACGGAGTTATGTCCGAACATACATGAAAAAAAAACTAACA